>CM074294.1:4478407-4773407 GCA_037194245.1 Opsariichthys bidens
ACTCCATTTCTTTCAACTGTACCAAAGCAGAATCAGGAAAATCCTGAGCCGTTGAGAGCTTTGTAGGAAGACCTTTAACTGTAGTGGACTTGAGCGGTATAAAGCATCACCAGACATAACAAATGAGTGAGTAAATGGCTCAACAGTTACCTCTTGTTGAATCTTATCTTGCTGTGCAATAATGGCTTCATCATATGCAAGACAATTCAGCCCTGCCAAAAAAACAAACACAATTAAGTGCAGAATATTGACGAATCTGCCTATTACTTGACAAGTAGCAAAATTCATACTCGTTTCTCCTACACGGCTTTTTTTTTTAATTAAATGCTTGAACGAACAAACAAACAAGCAAAAAAAATAACAACAACAGCAATGGTCATCAATATATAACAATAAAAATTATACGCCAGAGTCCAACAGTCTTTCAGTCCAGATTAAGTGGCAAGTCATTAAACACAGCTACTGTTCTCATAGCTTTCAGGTTTTTAGAAGACTCGATAAGATTCAAAATACATTTTCATCTCACTTTTAAATCTTAAAAAAAGAGGTTTGCATTTAGAAAATTTACATTTATGAATATGATATTTGGCTAACAGAAAAATAAGATTTATTAAGTAAATATCATAGTCTTGAAAACCAAAAATTACATTTCTGTATGTAAATTTAAAATAAGGATTCATGTAACATTTAATAAAATCACAAACGTCACACCAAAATGTCAGTGTGTGAGAACAACTCCAAAATGAATGTAAAGTAGTTTCAGGTTTTTCTAAACAGAAAGAACAGAGGGTATTAATATCATTCTTGGGTCTTTTGAGAGAGCACTTATCTGCACGCCAAGAACACACGCTAGTGTTACTGTTACTACGAGCGTAAAGGCATTTCTGCATTTGTTTCCACACAGCATTTATTAAACGCTTGTGTGACACACTAGCAAGCATTTTTACTAACCGTTCATACTGAGCTAGTAATCTTATACCGCTTGATATAATGATTTGGACACCAAAACAAGCGCTTTCTAACGTAAACAATGAACTCTCAGCTATTGTTATTAGCCGGTTAGCAGAGCGCTCGTCGCTCGTCCCTCAGCACCTGTGCTCCATCCAGCTCAAAATACAAGCGACATGTGCAAACCGATGAAACCAGACGTTGTTTCTGGCCACAGAGCAGTAAAGTATTTCTCACCATCAGCCTCTTTTGGAGAGCTCTCCTGCTGTTGCTCCTCCGCCATGTTCCTACTGAACAGTCATTTCCGGTCACCTGATTGATTGGAAGCGGCTGGAGATGAACACGCTTCCGGTTCAGATTCTTCCCTTTCTACCTGAACGCACTAGTTGTTTTATACGTATACAAATGTTTAACTTTTTAAAAATGTTTTGAACTGAGTTTTCCCATTAAAGCTGGTGGCAAATATACATCTTTAAATTATTACTGGTTCTCTTTATTTTTCACGAACGAGGCAAGGCACCAGCGACAAGCTCTTGATAAGATTCATTTGCAAAGTGTTATCTTAAAAGAAAAAAAATAATAGATAAAACTAAAACTAATGCTGTCTTTTTTAATTTTTATGAAACAAAGGCTACATGGTCACGTTTGCAAAATTCAAAATATATTCAGTCAGGAATAATAATGCCACGTGGTATTTAATTCAGTTAATGGTTGATCATCTGAATCAGGTGTATTAAATAAGACAGTTAGAATGGGCATACCAGGATTGAAATTCACCACTAAATATATTATTTCTTCATAAATACGTTTTTTTCATATCTGAGAAAGATATGTTCATCACCATATTTTGAGATCTACAATATCTGATCAGACCCAATAATGGTTCAGTAAGTTTATTTTAGGATTCCAATATTAATCTTGTACAACCTGTAGACGCCTCGCACTCGTTAAATCTAGTATAGTATCAAATTCAATGAATTAAGACATTAAAATGGAAACCTGCAACAAATTATATCTTGCTTTATTCCAGTAGACTATTGTTCAAAATACAAAAGAAAAACACTCACAGAAATTAAGATTTAAATAATGTTTTATTTTGAATGTAACAGCTCCAGGTAATAAGAAACACTCATGATGATGTTATTACACAGTTGGTAACAGGGAGCAAACGCTCAGTGTAAAGAAGACCGGAGTGTTTGGAGGAAAGTAACCAGTCGCATGGAGAGGTAGCTGGGTGGCTCAACGGAGTGGAATTGTTCTGCTGTTCAGGTAAATCGGAGGTTTGTGAGATGGTGGTCCCAATGTGTTAAAAGCAATAAAACCAGACAAACTGTTTACAGTCATTGACAGATTGATCACTCAGATGCAGCAGAGTCCTTCTTTTTGTAGTTTTCCAGGTTGGCCAGAACCCACCCAGCCGGTCCCAGGATGGCAAGACTAAATACGGCCAGACCAATTGTTGTCTCCTGTAAAAACAGACAGAAGACCCAAACAACTGTTAGGTAACCATGTAAAATACGTGTATATATATATTGTAATTACGACTTAGTGTGAGCATGATAACCACTTAAAGTCACCATGAAAGGAAAATTGATGAAAAACTGCAGTATTTATTTAATATAAATGATTTATTCGAGAACATTATTTTATGTGCCCTTGTAATTGTTAATCACCATCTTCAACTGCCTCTTGCAACAGTATCTCTAATGTCGCGTTTACTGACGTGAGGGCGGGGCTACCTGTCACTCACATGACATCACAGTAACAGCAAACCACAACGACACAATCGACAAAACCAAGTCCTGCCCTCCATTTCTATAGTTTGAGAAGCTGTTTCACTAAGATGAGTCACAATAGAAAGGAAAAAGATACCATTGCAAGTTTTGTTTACATTAGTAGCAGCACTGGTCTCGGTGGTACCTTCATTCATAGTACCAAGTAAAGAGATGCCATTAATATATGACCATATATATGCAATATGACCTTATACAATAAAAATATAATTTTTAAATATATTATATTTTTGTAATGTTAGGTGACTAATCACGATTAATTGCAGAAAACAGTGATTTTTTTAAACTAATTGACAGCACCAAAATTATATACATTTACACAGCTACATATACACACACATTTTATATTATATTATATAAATAATGGAAACACGCAGAAATGGATGGAAGTACAGGAAGACATAATGAAAACAAGCTTACTAAAAGTGTATCAAATACATACAACTTGAACTACATACACAAAACGTGAATGATTTGTTCTAGCAATTAAAGGTAATACAAATCAAAAATGTTGCGATTCAGTTCACCACATCGCCTGTCAACACCACGACCTTTAGGCCGATGAGCTTTTGGGATCCGTTTCAACCTCAAAACCACATCAGTCCTAGAACAACGCCAATCGTATGAATTAGAGCTCAAACTAAACTGAATTTGTATGTATTTGTGTTTTTGTGTATGTTTCCAATGATCGCAGTGACTCCAAATGTGAATGATTGCCAAGGAGGTCACGGCCTGTCCTTCACGCGCTGCAGAGGAAACCAGCAGCTCTCTACAGATACTCACAGCGGGCCCCAGCGCATCCTTGGCAGGTCGCGAGGCGATGTTGGCTCGCTGGGTAATGGTTGATGCTCGCAGAACCGGAGCGGTTCGGACCCGGGCAATTCCCCGCAGAAATCCAGACATCTTGCTGCTCTAAAATCGAGTACGTAATGAACAGGAAGAGGAAGATGGCACCGGAATGTGCGGCAGCACTGCAGCAAGCGCTCATGGGAAACATCCGTATGCGTGTGGGACTTGTAGTTCTTTTGTGCAGAACCCGTTTTTAGTTTGTAAGCATAGGCGGAGTTTGGGGGGGGGGGGGGGGGGGGCAATGCCCCCCCAGTCCAGAGCCAATTAATGCCTGCCTTGTGCTTTGAATATTTTTTTTTATTACAGAATTCATATTTTCTCGTTTTATTTGTCTTATCTTATTAGTTCTGTGTATAGAATTAGTAAGATATGGCTAATTAATTTTTAATTACTGTAGCTTTATTACATTCTCCCGCGATTTGTGAATCTCAAAGTATCGCGGTACGTGAGTGGACCGCGCTGAATAAACAAAATGGACATTCGTCGTTTTTTTTTTAATAAATCCACTACTAAAAGTGTGGAGTTTTCTAATTCTGCTTCAACTATCAATTCCATTGCTGCTAATACTACCACAGCAATCGAGGCCGCATCAGAGAACAACGCCGGTTCTGCATTAGGTAAGATATTAATGTCTGAAGACAGGTCAAGGGAGGCTCTGTTTATGAACTTTAATCGGAACGAAGAAGAACACACTGTAATCAGTCCCTCCAGAAAAACGCGATTTCATAATCAGCCAAAGTCCGCATATTTATGCGGGTGTCTCATTTTTTCAAATATGCCGCACTTTCGCCGCATAAATTGCCGATTTCAGCAAGAAAAATATGCGGGGCTAGCATGATTTCATAATCCCTGTATTTTCGCTGCAAAAAGTGTCATATATCTTAGCAGAAAGTTGAAAAATGTTGCGTTTACTTCACACTAGTAAAGCGCCATTATTTTCCCCCTATTGCCATGGGAACCTCATGAAGTGACGTAATGACGCGACGTGAACGTCATCAGTTAACCCCGCGGTGTTCTTATGTTGTTGTGCATTAATTAAAAAATAAAATAAAAAAAAGTTAACCCCGCGGTGAAACCGTGATGAAGCACGTCAATAATTCTCATTTACCAACAAAAATAAGCTCGAAAGACCGCGCGAAGCAGTTTCCCAGTGTGTTACATGACGCTGTATATTAGTAGTGTGTAAAATAATTTACGTTGCAGTAAGAGATGGAAGCACTTCATTTAACAGAAGATGTCTGTTTTGTACAGCTACCTCTGTTAAACAGGAAGCACACATTTTATTTTTTTATATTTTATTTATTCATTTTTACAGAAGTTGAATATTCCTTTTGTAAAGCTACAGAACTTATTTGACTCAATGTTTTGTCATTTTGAGCCGTGTGTTGATGAAGGTCTGAAATAAAACAGAATGAGAACTTCATCAAAAACCGCAGTTTTTGCAAGTTCCCGCAATTTCGTCGCATAAAATTGCAAATATCTCCCGCAAATTCCATCGCGTTTTTTAAGAAAACGTGCCGCATAATCAAGGATTTTTGCCCGCAACAATCACAAAAAAAATCCCGCGTTTTTCTGGAGGGACTGTGTAACAAGCGTCTAACACACTCGCTTTTTATCGCCGCGATGCAAAACAAAACAGCAACTATAAAGAATCTGTTCTATTCGCTATTCTTTGTATAAAGTGATTGTTCATTGTAAGTGTATTTTATATGTAGAATGTATGATATATAAATCTGATATAAAAAAAAAAAAAATCTGAGCTCGTGGTCTGCTGACCTGGTAGGTGCCCCCCCAAGCACAAAAGTGAAACTCCGCCTATGTTTGTAAGACTGTTAAAAATAAACAGTCTTGCACCGTCACTAGTTATACATTATAAAGATTATTCGTGTTGTTATGTAACAGTGAAACTGCTTCTTCATGGTGACAGTTAAATGGTAACTTAACAATCTTCTTTAACTTTTTACATAACTGCCTGGCTTTGTACAAACTAATGAAACTTTAGCAGAACACGTGCCAGTTGACAGATCCTTGTCTGCATACTATGAGAATATATTTACTGTTAAACTATTAATATCTAAGGCAGCGTGACACTAAATTCAAAGGACCTGGGACAAATTTTTGGGTGTGCATTTATTAAGAATATAGGAAATAAAATAGCCTACTGGACACATAATGACCACGGTTGACTCTCACAGTGGTTTATGTAGTCTGTAATTTTCATTTCATACATATATGTATATGTAAATATACGCACACATATATATTCTTTAATTTTTAAGATATTTTATGCATACCTGTGTCAAAAAACAAATGAACTCTTCTTAATGTTAGAGTTTTCATGCTTTTTACACAGGTGAATGTTTCAGGTAGGTTTATTTTTGGACACCTATTTCTTGCTGAGAAAAAGTCATTTTTATACACTTCCACTAAAAGGATACTGTTTGTTTAACACATGCTTGCCCTGTTGTGACCATATGATCTTATATACATAGTTGCCATTGTTTGTTGTAGTAAGTTAATCAGACAGTTGATGGTAGCCACTGATTAACATAGTATTTTTTTCCTACTATGCAAGTCAATGGCTACCGTCAACTGTCTCATTACCATCATTCTTTAAAATATCTTCTTTTGTGTTCAATGCCCTGAGTATACAGATTTCCTTCAGATGTAACTTTTTAACTATGTTTTTTTGTTTAATTTTATATTTATATAAAAAGCCCATTGAGTCCTCGCCTCATCCCTTCACCTCAAAACCTGAGGGTATTCCAGAAAGCAGGTTATGTGATAGCAGGATATGTTTTAGAGTAAGTAAGCAGATAACCTCAACTTTCGGTTCCAAAACGGAGGTAACTTTCAAACTATGTAAGTACCCATAGCAACTTACTCTCTGAACATGTTCCAGGGTTAGTTTGCTTAAGAGGTATTCAGATACGTGTTTAATATAGTTATATTAATGTAACTAATTGTAATGAATCTGAATATATATACATATTGTAAAGCACTATTATAAATCGGTCATGTTTAAATGTTTATTCAATTCACACATGGATCTGCTTTTTTCCTTTCTTTTAATAACAGAACATTTTCTATGCTGAAACAATTCCACTCCAGTCCCAAAAATGATTGCACAACCACCAAATAGGTGGGATGTGCACTAAGTAGGTTATGTAAATCACCATTAAACAAAAGGAGGAAGTAGACGCTTTTTTTTTTTTTAGCGTCTGTTTTCATGGTGAATCATCGCTCTGTTTTAAGAATGTCTTGTGTGTTAACCGGGAACACTCTGGGTTGACTGAATTTACTCCCCAAAGCATTTTTAGAACCTCAAGTAAGCAAGGTCTGGGTTACTCAACCGAGAGTTCAGGGTATATGTTCAAGTTAACCTTGCTTTCTGGAATACACCCCTGACAAGTGGGTCAGTTTCTCAGAAGCAGAAGTCATCTTGGGTCTATAGTAGTGGAAGGGAGGCTACAGAAAATACAGTTACTTTACAGTTCAAAAAAGAAAAAAATACAATAGTGTTTCAATAGCTTTTCAAAAGATATCGAGAAATTGAACTCCAGTCAGAAAATTAATCGGATTACGCCATTTCACAGAGAGTAAGTTTCGATTATTTCACTTGTCATGGAATGTCATTGTTATATTAACAGCGGTTTTCTGTGGTAAACTATTTAAATGAAGAGTGATTCTTTTAATAAGTACCATGTTTTCTTTTTCTTGTCTTATTTTTGTATTTATAATGTATTTGCAATCAAGTCATGGCCCTGTTTGTAGCACTTTTTTTGTTCAAATCTATTACATGATTAAAACTGATCTAGAAAAACTGAGCGACTTCATTGCTTCATTAAATGTTGTAAAATGTAAAATTGGTCGTAGTGCGATTGAGATTGAGAATGTAAGAAGTGAAAATGCATTTGCCCTCTGTTTATCAGTATCCTTATGTTTGTTGGGTAAAAAAGAAAAACTATAGTATAGTATTTAATTTGACTGATACACCCCCCCCCCCACACACACACACACACACACAGACACACACAAGGTTTCTAATATCCCAATATATCGATATCAGGAATTCTTTTGGCCACAATAACAGTGGTGTGAAAAATCTGATATCGAGACAGCCCTAGTGTGTACTCTCCATTAGGCTCTATTTTTAGGTTTCAGTTTTTCTGTTCATGTCTGAGTTTTGTAATTAGTTTTCATTGCTTTCAGCTCATGTTTGCTTGTGTTCCTGTTAACTTGACCCAGTTTCCCAGAGTGTCTGGTTGTTGTATCATTGTATTATTGTAGAACCTGTTGTTCTTCAATTACCTCTTTAGTCCTGTCAGCTGTGACTTGTTTCTTTGATTAGTCCTGTATTTCTGTCAGTTCAGATGTAATTTGGGTTACACTTTATTTTACAGTACATGTACTTACAGTGTACTTACCCAAGAAAGTACTAGTAATATAAGGTAACTACATGGGATAAGGTTAGGTTCAGGGTTAGTACCACATTATTACTCAGTTATTACAATCGCTATAATGAATACATGCGGAATAAGACTGTAAAATACAGTGCTATGTGTTGCATTTACATCGTTGTTTGGTTCTTTGTTCCTGTTATCCAAAGTTATTGTTAAAGTTTATTAAATCCTGAGAACTGCGAAATCTAGATTTTGTTTATCCTTTTTTGCAACTACGTTGTGACAGAATAACAGACTTTTAAAAAAAATGGATCTAGCAGCAGTAAATACGGACTTGGCTGGCCATCACCTGACTGACTACCTCATAAAGATCCTGATTGAGAGAGGCTACAGCTTCACCATCAGAGCGGAGTGAGAAAATACCACTCCAAGGAATACAACATTGCCAATGCAGATGATTACAGTGTGTCCTAGATACGCTCCCGTGTGTGAAATCTCAGAGCCAGAATCTTCAGCAAAGATGGTTGTATTCCGGAGTATTGTCCCTTCATGGCAACCATTCTGCAGTCTCATCCCGTCATGGCGCCACTCCTGAGCCCTCAGCCAAAATGGCCACCACAACTGAACCTGTTCCCATGAGAGAATTTCCTGAGCCAGTCCCCATCCGGGGATTTTCGCTGGAGTCCTCTCTGGACTGCAGACGGGACCAGAGAGGACTCCAGCCCAAGAGCCCGCTCCAGTCCTCGACCCGATAGTCGAGTGTTATATGTCTTCTGCCGTAGTGGTAAAGCAAAGCTGTTGCGTTTACATCATTGTTTGGCTTCTTGTTCCTGTAATCCTGAGTTCTGTTTATTAAATCCTGAAAACTGCTGCATCTAGATCCAATTACTTCTTTTTTAGCTACTGTTGTGACATTTGTAATATTTGTTTAAAGGATAGAATTCATGAACAAAATCCCATAAACAAACCATTGAAATCAGCATACTAAACCACTGCTGGAAAAACAAACACTTGTGAATAACAGCAGTGCAAACTAGCTTCAGTTTCCATATTTGAAATTGTCACAAATACAATTTAATTAAATAAAAAAAATAATAATCTACCTGTGACATGATGTAATAAACCACTATACTGACTTGACAGTATGGCATGAAATTGTTTAACAAAATGATTATTTATTACTAATTTGGATACGTTTTACTCAACTACTTTCAGACAACTTATGAACGTTCTAATGAATATGAACAAAACAAATGCAAACCCCATTTATCACTGTGTTCTTTATTTCTTTTCATCATTCATATATTTAAAAAAAAATTCACACTCACCCACACGCATACATGTATACTGTATGTATATATACAAAAAGAAAGGATTTCTAAAGAACGCAAAGCTCCATTTGAAGCTCTATCTCTTACTTTGTACAACTAAATAATTTTAACTTATTACAGTCAGGAAAACAAGATACCACACACTATTTATAATTCAAATTCAAAGAAACCCCCAATTACAGTTATTAGTTGTTTCTCTTCTGTATGGCAGTGATCATCTCTATTTGTGTGTTCCTGGCATACTGCAGTGAAGCGACTGTCTCATATAGACTCTTTCAGGAGGATACAACTGGGATCCTTCTTAGCCAAATCCTCTTTTTCAGGTATTCTTTTGGAATTTGTCCGTCCTAAACCTCTGTAATAAGTGAAAGAGTCGGAAAACATGTCATGGTTACCCATTTACACATAACACTTCTCATGTCAGTTGATCCTTCGCAAACTGAAACTGAAAACCCGACAAGCCATGCGCTCTCACACCACAAATCATGTTCTCACGCGGTGAAAAATACATTGTGGAGCAAAGAGGACACTGACAACGTATGAAACTGTTTCATATTTAAAATATTGTAATTTTTTAGAGAAGTTTAAGCAATAAATAGCGTACAGTGTCTCTTTAACGTGTCGTTACAGATCGCTGTAGCTCCTTCAACCAGCCGTCTCTTCATACTAGTTCATTTATAGCATCAAATACACATGAATGAACGTCAGAAGGAACGTTGTTTCAAGCGCGGAAAGACGCGAGTACACACACTTTTTTTCAAAAGTTCCGACTGCTTTATCAGACAAAATGGCGGATTCGGCATTATGATTGGTTAGATCACCTGTCAATCAAAATGTTTGCGAAGGGTCAATTACACTTTTGACACAACATTCTCAAATGTATCTTGTTGGATCAGATTTAACTAGCATAAAACTTTGTGTATCAAGTCACCGGTGGCTCACCTGTCGTCTACATCCTGGATAGTATCAGGCAAAGGTTGTCCAAGGGTTTCTGGGAGAAAGAAGGCGAAGATTCCACTGATAATTGGAGCCCCTCCATAGATTAAACCAGGTAGCCATGGAGAATCCTCTCCCAGAAGAAGCACCAAGGGGGCCACCATTGCTCCAAACCGAGCCATCATGGACACCCATCCCATTCCGTTCTGACTGAGAGGACACAGCAGAAAGTTGCATAAGTTGACTTTGGAAAATAGTATGACATTCTAAGATTCTTACTGCCTGTCAAAAAAGAAACAAAATAATCTCCAAACATGGTTGTAACCACCGTTGACATTGAGGGAAACATGATAACCCTCCAATTAGGAATTTACAAACTCATCTATTTGTTGTTAGAATGATAAAAGTTTTAAAAGTGGCATGACATTGTTAGGCTGGTCAGACACAAAGTCCCTTTAAGACAAGTCATTTCACTTCCATCTTTGACGGGCATCCAAGCGCAGCTCCTATCACTTTAAATGGGGAAACATCAAATTTTGATTAAATTTCAGTCATCTTCTTACTGTTTCAATGGGAACCGGAGCTTCTGATGGTGACACAATGACTTTAACAATCGACGATTGGCTCTTATTTAGAAGGTGGGACTTATTCCACCATTTTGCTTGTTGCACTTTTATGCATTCACAATAATAGTGCACCATCTTTCTATTTAAAAAGTCTTTGTCTAACAGCGCTCGTCAGTGTTAAAAATGATTGACCTGACCATTCAAATCAAAGAAGGCAGGATTGATCTAACTGAACATGAATTCCAGTGTAAAGCTTAAGTATTTAATGATTTTTTAATGAAAAACTGAGAAAATGCAAGAAGCTAAACATTTAATATTTTTTCATAAAGGCTGAATCATTTAGTCAACATGACAAGAAACATTTTGCGTTTCATATAAAAGTGAATGTGTGCATATTTGCAAATGGCTCAAAATGATAACAAAAAAATATTCTTGTTCTTTTACTGTTCGGCTGTTACTGTTTTTTCTTTATTCCCTTAAATCCATTTTAAATCCTTTCATTATTTGATTCCTGTAAAGAACTTTTTTTTTTTTTTAACTAATTTTGTAATCAGTTATTTATAGACCTCTTATACATTAAAGAGTTAGTTCATCCCAAAATGAAAATTATCTAATGATTTACTCACCCTCAAGCCATCCTAGGTGTGTTTGACAATCTTCTTTCTTTCGGCCTACTGTCTCGTTATTTTACTTTATAAATAAGGATAGTTGTCTTACACAAACGCATTCACTTCAGAAGGCCTTTGTTAACCCCCTAGAGTCATGAGGATTCATTTTTTTATGGATGGATGCATTTTTTTGTCTTCAGAATTTGGGCCCCAAATTCACAACCATTATAAACCTTGGAGGACTAAAGATATTTTTAAATATATCTCCAATTGTGTTGGTCTGAAAGAAGATACTCATATACACCTAGGATGGCTTGAAGGTGAGTAAATCATGGGATAATGACTATCCCTTTAAGAGTTTAAATAGCTTGTCTCGACTTGATTTGTGTTGTGATTATATTTCATTTCTATTTATTCTTTTGATATATTATTGTATTAGTTAATTGAAATTTGTTGTTCTTTTAACGCTTGTCAAAAATTGTAGTTTTTTTATGCTGCAAACTGGATTGTGTCACAGAGAATTTTTTTGGGACTCTGTTGCAATGACAATAAAGAAGTCCAAGTCTAAAAAAGACCATAGCAATGCCCAAATTGCACCAAGTGCAATTAAACTGTGAATTGCAAGGAATTTTTTTAGTTTTTTATTTTATTTTAATTACCGGATGACTGTAGGATACAGCTCTCCAGAGTACAGGTAACAGCAGTTGAATGATGCAGCCAAGCAGCCCTTCCCAATCACTGCCAGACTGGTGCGTAACACTTGCAGGTCTGCACATGCACAAAAACAAGGGTCATGAACACATAGTTCCATGATCAGCCATGTGAATGTCAAATTTGAAATGCCATGTCTCAGTTTATATGGTATTGAAGAACAGAAAAACATCCAGATCTCACTAGGATAACAGCTATTGAAAACAAATGACCCCACATGACAATGAGACTGGAGTTATATTAGTACTGTTCTCTACTGCCAACCATGCTCAAATTCTCACCATAAGGCACCAGAAGATTGATGAGTATCATTACTCCAGCCAGTACAAGAGCGCCGCACTGAGATGGTCTTCGTCCTAACATGCTCATGGATATCGTTACAACAATTTTGGCTGGTATATCCACTGCTCCAAAGATGACCTGAATAAGATAAATGCTGACCCCAAATTTCTGCAGATCCATGGAGAGGCCGTAGTAAGCGAAGCTGGTTGAGAACCTGAGATGTTACAGTTCGAAGGTCACAAGTGTGGTATAATTCAAATGCTGGTTGCTACTGAATGAAATGGTAGGACTGAGAGACTGACCAGACTGCACTGAGGCACACGGTGATGGTTCTCATAGTGGATGTGCGCAGGAGGTCTAGAGCACTGTAAGACCCTTTTGAACATGCCATCTCCTTCTTCATGGACTCTTGCAACATCTGCTTGCACAACCACATAAGAATAAGCATTCCAAGGACCTGGAGGATGCTGAAATTGACACAACTCTCATAAATTCATACCTCAAGGTTGATTTTATCGCCTTCTGCACGACGTCCATTTATGCGCGCCACTGTTTTCAGGTGTTTTACTGCCTGCTCTGATTTCTTGGTCAGGACCAGCCAACGAGCTGACTCTAAGAACCACCTGCAGAAGACAAAAATTCAAAAATGAATGCTGCTGTATAAGAGCAAAATATACAATGACTTTCAAGTGGTTGACTTTTTACAAAGAATTTTTCATAAGCATAATATGTTGAGGATTGCTTTGTGCAAATAACTAGATATCAACTTGCTTATCTGCAATTATTTACAATAATAATGCATTTACAGATTTTGCACAATATTATATATATATATATATATATATATATATATATATATATATATATATATATATATATATATATATATATATATATGTACTAAGAATGTAAGAATTGCCCTCATGTTTCACCTGTGTCAGGTTAATTATCACCTTCGGCCCCAGTGTTTCCCTATGTTTTTATAGCCCTCATTTTCAGTTGTTCTTTGTCCATGATCATCAGTACTGGTTGTTCCATTTTTTTTCATTTGGTTATTTTGATTTTTGTTATTTAATAAAGGTTGCTGCAAATAGATCCTGCTGTTTTTTTTTCATTCTTGCTGCTTTTTCATTCTTGCTGCAACCAATATTGACAGTGCAACAGAACAAGTTACAGACCAAAATCATGGACCTAGCCGAAGTTCACCCTAAGGACCAGCCACTAAATCTCCAGCAAAATGATTGCCCCATAGAGAGATACCTAGAGGATATTTTGCAATTATACCACCAAGTCCCCTGGAGTAGACATACGCTCAAAGAACATTTTTCAAGAGGGGCTGATTAGAGCATCTGTATGTCTTCCTCTCACCAAGAAAGGACCCCACTACAGCAGCCCAGTACATACATTTTGTTCTCTGGCTGGTTGGTTCTGATTTTCCCAAGGAGGAGATGGAAGAGGAACATGCCCGAGACTATCCAGCCCCTTCCCAAATGCAATCATCTACTTCAGTCCTCCCTAGACGAGCACCTAAATCCTCCCTAGAAGGATAGTGTGCCAGACCCCACAGCAGATCCGGGGCCTATGCCACAGCTGATGCCTAAGTGCTTCTTCTTCCCAGACCAGGTATGTGAGCTGGCATCAATGTCCATGCTACTGGAGTTCTTGGCCTTGTTGTGGAGCCCGGCCCATAAGCTTAGGGTGAGCTGTGAATAACCTCTAAGCAATTGTGTGAGGAATTGAAGGAGGTTGTTTCCCAGGATCTCCCGTCACCCGTTGGTCCCGCCCAGCACCAAATCTGTTTCGTCGTCCACCACCATGTCAGTGATGTTGATGATACTCCCACTCAGGTGTGTCAACCCTCTGGCTCCACCTCAAACCTCCAAGCCTATTTCTCTACCTTGGCCTGTCGACCAGTTAGTTCCACCTTGGTTCTTCACTCTCTCGGCTCCACCTGGGACTGTCATCCTTACGGCACCACCGGGCTTCCCTCTGCCTCAACCTCAGTTGCAACGGCACCCTAGCTTCACCACGGCAGCTCATCACCACGGCGCCAACTTGGTCTCCAGGAACTTCTGTGTCATCTACTTTCTTCTGCTCTTTGGCTCCACCTGGGTCGCCACCTCTACTGCCTCAGCCTCTGTCAGTTGTCCCCCTGGTTCCGCTTGGCCTCTCCACAAAGGCTCCACCATGGCTCCTTCAACATTGTTTGGGGTCACTCCCTGGCTCCTATTCTCACTTGCTCGTGTTTGACTTGTATTTGTGTTTTTCTTGAGTTGGACTTTATTTCGCTTTGTTCCTAGTTCAATTTCATGTATTTCTTCATCTGCTGCCATGGTTTTTGATTGGCCCTCATGTTTGACACCTGTGTCTGGTTAATTATCCCATTTAGCCTCAGTGTTAGCCCTCGTTTTCAGTTGTTTTTTGTCCATGATTGCCAATGTATACTGGTTGTTCTGTTCGAGTACTTTAGAAGTTCTGAGTAATCTGAGTGTTTACTTAATTTTGATTTGTTATTTCAGAAAGACTGCTGCACATATATCCTGCTACAACCCACAACTTCTAGTCAGAAAAGGGGCATGAAATTGATCAAAAGAATCAATAATCAATACACAGCGACAATAATGATCTTCTTTTGAACTTTCTATTCAAAAGATCCTGAAAAAAGAATAACGGTTTCCACAGAAATAAAGTTTGTTTAGTAGAAACTGTCTTGAGCAGAACACGCACCATGAGTAGAGGAAGGACACATAGAAAGGCAGAGAAACGGCCAGTGTGAGCCAGCGCCAATCTCTGATGCAGTAAGCGACGGCTGCCAGGATCAGCTGGCCTGTTGTGTAGCAGTAGCCAGTCCCTGTGCCCACCACTGTCCGCACACGTGTGGGGATCCATTCAACAACTGAGGAAAAGCAACAACGACACTTCATGCCTTTCTCCTCTAGATGTCACCAAATACAATCTAAATCAATTGCAACCTCGAATTCATTATACTCACTTAGAGAGAAGGAGTTGAGCACCAGACCAGACAGGGCCATGCCGCAACAGACACGGAAAAGACAAAACATGGTGAAGGAGGTGGAGAAGGCAGCACAAGTTCCTCCAACAGCCATCATCAGGTTAGAGATCAGCAGTAAAATACGCCGGCCAAACCTGCACCAGGAAAGTTTAAGAGTTTAATTAGCGTGCTACCACATATCTGCCGTTTATTATTATATTGTTGTTGCTGTTGTTTTTAATAGCAGTCACAACCTGTCAGAAAGTCCCCCAAAAAGCACTGCTCCCACAAGGACGCCTCCCATATAGGTAGTTTGACTCATTTGCTTTAGCGCACGGTGGTCACAAACCAAATCCCACTAAAACAATCAACATTTTAATTAAAAGCATATAGGGTAAAAAAACATACTACTTTCATTTCTTTGCTTATAGCCTGGCAGAAGTCACACAGTGACTAAGAATTTGCTAAGAATGAGAAATATGATATTCATTGAATTATTACGGTGGCCGAGAGAGCTCAAAGCGCTGCGAATAAGAAAATACATGCAAATAAAAAAAACGTGATCATCAGTTTGACAACACATGTGCTGCAAATCCTCACAACACATGCAAACACAAAAACGCGCTGCATTTACAAAACGCGCTGCAAATAGCACAAACCACAACGGAAATGTTTCAAGGGGGACCCCAAAAAGTGATCCCCCAAAAACATGATCACGTTTTTTTTATTTGCATGTGTTTTTTTTTTTATTTGCGTTTGTTTTCTTATTCGCAGCGCGTTGAGCTCTCTCGGCCACCGTAAATTATTGCACAAATGGTTTACTTTTCTGGTAACACTTTACAATAAGCTCTCATTTGCTAATGCATTAGCTAACAAAAACAATGTTAGCTAACAACGAACAACGTGTTTTACATAAAAAAATAATATTGTTCACTGTTTGTTCATGTTAGTTCACAGTACATAAGTAATATTAACAGACAACTTTTGATTTTATTAATGTATTATGTCACCATGAAAGCAAAGTGTTTGCTTTCTTGTAAAGAAATTTGCCAGTTACCTCAGTTATAATAGTCGAGCTCATTTCTGTTATGTTGTAGTACCATCCATCCTCACACTTCTGCATCTCTATCTCTTCCACACCTTCCCATTTGCTTTCTGAAATATTGCTGTTTAGGAGCTGCCACTGAGGATGCGCATAGCGTCTGCAGCGTTCCGGTTTGCCGTTCTGGCCTAGGGGCACCGTTGCCAGCAGCACATCCCCCGTGGAGGACATTGAGAGGTTGGCGTGGGGGGCGCAGTGGTGCGGCGGCACAGCGGCCGCAAAATTCTGCAGCAGGTTATGGCTGGCCATCATCAGGATGGGCATACTCAACAGGGTGACATGCAGGACCTGGAAGCGTCCTGTGCTGCCCACCTGCTCCAGCAGGTCAGAAAAGGCCATGGCTCAGATGTCCAGAACAACAGGGGATATCACAACCCACGTGAGGAATACAGTTTATAGCCCAATGTTCTGCCTGTTGGGTTGTAAAATGTATCTGTGGGAACAGAGTATAAATATGGAGTAGAGAGTAAAAAACACAAAACACGTCTATAAATGAACAAGGACGGAGGGAGGGAGAACACAAATATACAGGTAGCAAACAAAGGGAGATAACATACCAAGGTAATAAACAAGACAGCAGAACTAAATGAACTCACAATGATGGAGGTAAATAGAACCACGTGACTAAATAACAGGACAGGCAAACAGACAAACAAACACACAGAACCCTGACAAAGGCATGCTGGTCAAAAGCCCTTATAGAAAATTCAACTTTGCATTTATCGTAATAGAAATGCATTACAACATAACATTTAAATATAATAATCTGGCAGATATGTTTATCAAAATAACTAAAAGCACAAGTGTAGATATTATAGAGATGTCAACATAGTGTGCATATACACTGTAAAAAAGTTAGTTTTACAAGAAAACACTATTTCAGTCTTTTTGCCTTAAAAATCTCATGTTCAATTCATTGTGTTACTTTTTGTTTTGGTGTAATTAATTGTTAAGTTTACAAGCAATTTGAGCAAAAATTGTTTCTACTCATTCACCAATTTTTTCATTGTAGGCAATATGCAATAAAAAGCTATACAAATAAAGTACACTAAATAGATGAGCATAAAGCAAAACAAGTGCGCACGGACCTGCTGTGACTTGAGGAATGTCCTGAATTTTCTCCCTAGAAAACAAATGGCACTAGAAAGTGATTCTGAAATAAATAGAGAAACTGTTATGCGTTGTTGTATAATCAGCTCTTAAATTCCTCTGGCTTTTGGGTGGAAATGCACCACAGGTTTGCTCTGGATTAGAAGGTCCACGTTTAAACCGCTTGTGGCACGAACAGACTTTTCCATGAGGCTGGGGAAGAGATGCCTCAGCTAGACTGAAGTTGTTGTGCTTCTTCTGGAATTCCTTGACAAACCTCTGTGCTCGTACCTGCTGTGTCCTGATGCTGGTCCAGTGTCCGAGCCAGTGGGGTGTTACTGTGAGGAACAGAGAACCATAGGGGTAGATTAGTGTGTGGGAGTTCATGTCTCATTATGAATGTGAAAGGGGGAGGGGATTAGGGGTAAATTAATGATTTTATGACATAATAACTCTGCTGTTTTGTTTACTGGAGCAATTCTGAGTGAGAAAGAACAGATAAGACAAAGTAGAAGAGTAACCAAAGATGTTTAGCCATAGACAGGTCCCTGAATGTCTTCTGACTCTCAAAGTTCAAAATTTACCCCATAAACACACACACACACACACACACCTACAGTATAGGTCTTATGCAAGTCTGTAAAACTGACTTAAAAGAATAAATCAGTTCTGAAAAAATGATATCAGTTTTATTGGGATGTCCTCATAGTGTGTGAGCAGAATTTCATACACTTGTAATAAACCTCCTTCAAGGCTGATATAATTTTATAGACAGATTTAAACTGTGTCAGAAAGATAAGTGTGATAAGACAACACAATCTCTGCAATGAAATATTTCGCTTTTATGAATAATCATGTGACAGACTTTGGTAGTGATTTCTGAAAATTCAGCTTTGCCATTACGGGAATAAAGGACATCTTAAAATATATTAAATACAGTTGTTTTGAATTACAGTAACATTTCACAATATACCTTTTTACTGCATTTTCGATTAAATAAATAATAAATGGTAAAGTATATTATGTAACAATTATTAAACAAATATAATGATGTACATTTCTAATATTTGATAAAAAATTGAAATACTTATTTTAAAACTTTATTAGCCAATTTGTGTAATATTACTATATAAGAGAAATATTTTTAATTCAATTTAAATTTATTTGCGTTCCACTTTTAATAATAAATATTCTTTCAAAGCAGTATAAGTGGGCAAGCTATATGTAACAGTCGCAAGGAAATAACTTTAAATTAAATTTAAAAAAATATGTAGCCTGACTTTCCTTGAGGAAAACTTCCATAAGGTACAGATACATAATAGACATAATACAAATACACAAATATTTTCTGTCAAAGTAAACTTTATGGTTGCATAGATTTAGAATTACTAGAATCCCGAATTCTCACATTTTTTTGCTGACTGAGGCTGACTAAGATGTTACATTGTTACATCTGCTCATGACAGTTTCTACTACAGTTGAACATTGATTGAGTGAGTGAGTAAAAGTTACTCTGTTAATGTGATGAACTCCACTTGTGTTAACTTGAGGGGAGCAGACATTACACATTCATTCTAGCAACAAACATTTTGCACAGAAAGTGAAGCAACAGACATCTGCAATAGTCCAGTGGCCCCCGTTCTGCAGTGTGAATGAAAAGTCAGGACCCGTTAATCTCCAAATCGTTCCAGTGAAGAGCAACACCAGCTGCCAGAGCAAATAACTCAGATCAAGCCAGTTTCTTGCATTCCCCTGCCAGTTTGTGAGATGACCTCAAGCTTGACGGTGAAATAGGGAAATTTTGCATTCCTTATGCAATCGTGGCAGACATCGCAGGTTAAACATTACAGTATTGCGTGTCATTTGTGTTGTTCACTGGCAGAGTATAGCATAACTGACCCCTGATTTTAAACTTTGCTTTTGTGCGTATGAGAGCGTGTGCAAGACTGCTCACACGTGAGTAAATACTGAAGTGTCCAGCATGAATGGGTCAACGAGTGTGTTTACATAACACTTATTCCAATTCTTAGCAAACTGGTGTAAAAAATGACAGAGCAAAGTGTTTTTTTTTTAATAGTTCACAACATAATTGTGTTGCTCTTTAACAAAAATAACCACATAATTATGATTGTTAATGAAAGCTGATAAGAGACTTTTATGTGCATGATTTTTTCTGACTTCTTCACATTACACAGTCCAAAAAGTGATAAAAACTGCACGCAGCAACCACAAATTCAAACATACATATGAGCAATGCTTACTGTCTCACATTAAAAGCAACCGTGACCCCCTACACCAGCCATTTTGCACACATTACTGACAATCTTGTCGTTTTAAGCATGCTCCTAATCCTTTAAGAACTAACAGCCAAATGCAACAGTGTTTGAGATTGGATTTAATTGGATTTTTTTTTTTTTTCCAAGTATGCAGTGTTTGAACAGTTTAGATGGGGAAAAAACACTCTATTGAATTTCAAAACCCAAATATAACATCAAGAACCTACTTGGATGTGATTTTTCCTCATCTCAATCTGAATATGCAATTTAGAGCATTTCCCAAGAGTACCGTAAGCCTTATAATCTGAGAGTTATGTAATCAGATTACTTTTTTCAAGTAACTAGTAAAGTAACACATGACTTATAAATGTACAAAAAATAAATATCTGAGTTACTTTTTCAAATAAGTAACGCAGGTCACTTTGTTTTCCAATTTATTGGCAGACTGCTCTCCTGTTCCCATGTTGAGAAATCAGGAGAAAGTGCAGAGATGTGTGCGCTGTGTAAACATGATGATTATTGTAGTTCTAGGGTACGTTTACACCTCAGCAATATGCTTCAAACAGAAGTTTTCTTTGAGTTTTCCACGTGCACACGACACCACTGTCAAAAGGATCCTCATTTGCATGAATCCTTGAAAACGACTAAAAACGCTGTATTGTACTGGCAGGCCATTAGGTGGTGATGAAACACTAGACTGGGCATGCAATACACATGTGCACAACATCATCACTTTTTTGTTGTTTGCAGAGGTGTAATGTAACGAAGTAATAATACTTCGTTACAGTACTTAAGTATTTTTTGGGAAAATTTATACTTTCTTGAGTATTTATTTTTCTGTCAATTTTTACTTTTACTCCACTACATTTCCTCAATAAAATGTATACTTTTACTCCGATAAATTTCCACAAAGCATCTTCGTTACTTACTACAGAATAAAGTTGGAAGAATACAGACTGTAAACAAGCATGTGCAAACAAACAAGTGCTCGCACAACCGCGCTTGATTTCATTTTCCGGGTTGCGTCACTTGCCGGAGCGGCTGAGAACAGTGCGGCACGAGAGCGACCTCTAGAGGCCAAATAAAAAATATCACTTGAGCCTCGTACGTGAGACTGCGCGCGCCACAGGACTGGACACTTCAAACAGACAACAAAGCGGTATGTTATACAGTACACTACAGTATATGTTTTCATATCACTAAAGTAGTTTGTTGACTAAACGCTGTATTAGTGGGTGTCTGCGTGTCCGTGTTGAACGTGCTTTTTGTAGAAAATACAGGAATATGATTTCCGCGATGCAGAAAACGCGGACAGAATCCATTCATAAAAAGGGAATTCACTGTGTAACTGGGATTGTCAGGATTAATGGTGCAGGCACGCGGTTTACTGCTGAACAATTCATTCAGAGACACAAAACATGCACGATTCATATTTGAATAGTATTTTTTACCGTTAACATATACTACTCCATATCGCGATTTAATTGTGTACCAACTTGCATTTGATGTATTTCATCCAAACCCCCCCCCCCCCCCCCCCCCCCCCCCCCCAAAAAAAAAAAAAACAATAAATTCCTTTTATTAGGAATGAATTCCGCGATTCCGTCCGCGTTTTCTGCATTGCGGAAATCACAGGGCCCTTAGTGACACATTTTACTGTTTCATTTGTGTGAAACTACTTTACACCACACACACACACACACACAACACACACACACACACACACACACACACACACACACACACAGAGAAAAAAGGGTCTTTAAGGCAACCCGTCAAATTAAAAGTTTGGTTGTACTCTTTAACAGTATAATGTATGTCTAATTTCAGCAGTAAACCTCTGTTGTGCAGCACTTTGAATGTACAAAAATGTTTTTTGTTTTCTTGTGGAAATTTACATTGGAATAAAATATAAATGTTTTATTTCTTCATTTAAAACAAATAATATACATTTCTACACAGGCACACTTCAGTTTTGGTTGAAATAATTCTTTAGCTTGTAAATGTACGATTTCATTAAAATAAAATCAAATTAAAATAAATAAAAGTATATATATATATATATATATATATATATATATATATATATATATATATATGTATACTTTACAGTTTATAATTAGACAGCCCTGTGGTGAGTAAACAATTGTGAAGTGAAAATTACCCCAAAGTACCACCTAGTGTCCAACCTACTCTAATACTGTTATAACCCGTTTACATGTGAACAAGGAATTACAATATGAAGAAAGACATTATAACATGTACAAGAAAAATCTATACATAAAAAAAAATAGACACAACTATGGGACGCAGCCGTCCAGCATCGCAATAGTGACAGAAACCTCAAGGTGCAATTGACCATTCGCAAAAACCCGCCCCCTCTTGCTATGTTCAACAACCCATGCGCTCTCACGCCACACATCACGTTCTCATGAAGTGAAAAACACATCGCGGAGCAAAGAGGACACTGACAACGAATGAAACAGTTTCATATTTCAAATATTGTAATTTTTAAAGATGTTTAAACAAATAAATAGCGTATAGTGTGTCTTTAATGTGTCGTGACAGATCGCTGTAGCTTCTTCAAGCGGCTCGTGAACCGATCATCTCTTCATACTAGTTCATTTATAACTTCAAATAAACATGAATGAACATCCGAAGGAACGTTGTTTCAAGCGCGGAAAGACGTGAGTTCTAGTTCAAGTTCACCAACGTTAATCTACTAACTCCCCTGCCTGCTTTGTTGGACAAAATGGGGATTTGGGGTTATGATTGGTCAGATCGCCTGTCAATCAAACTGTTTGCAAGGGTCAATTAGGTCCCCATTCCTGTATTTTGCTTGGGGCGCTCAAATCTCTAAATCTGCCCCTGGTGAAAGTATACATAGCCTATAAAATGCCTTTGCGTGTAAAGATGGCCATTTTAAGCATGATTGTTGGATTTATATGAAATGGTAACACGTCACAATACCATTTGTAACATTAAAGGTTAATGAAAGTGTTGTTCAAATTAATTATAATTCACTATAAATTAACATGAATGATCAAGGCATAATTTTTTGCCATTTTTTAAAATTCAAATAAACAAAATGTAAGAAATAGAGTTAAAACAATCTTCCTGCTCAAACTGTGTATAGAACAGTTTTTAATAATATTTTCTGCTCCTTTCGTATTTTGCATTTACTTTTACTTTTACTTTCAATACTTAAGTATGTTTAATATCAAAAAAATACTTTTCATACTTAAGTACAAAAAATATCACATACTTTAAAACTTTTACTCAAGTAATATTCTAAACAGTGACTTTAACTTCTACCAAAGTCATTTTCTGGTAAGATATCTGTACTTTTACTCAAGTATGGCTTTCAAGTACTTTATACACCACTGGTTGTTTGCACGGAGACGGTTTTCAAAATCTTGCCTGATTTCAAAAGTTCCCATTTTCAGGTACCCAAAATGCAGTTGTCATGAAAATGAATGGGAAAAAATGCATAAAAATGTGACTTTTTTAGTTAATAATGGCATTGTGTAAACAGCCCCCTAGACTAAATGTTTCAGCATCACTGAATAAACAGTCAAATGCAAACTCAGAGTATAATTGATATATTAAAGAATACAAATATACTTTATTTACTTAATATCACTTTATTAAGCAATGTCTTTGCTGCTGACTTTTGATGATCCAATTCAACCATACTAAAATGCAAAAATGACTTTATATAAACATCACATTTGCGTTTTATTATTATTTATTTTATTGGCAAAGTATGAGTGTTGAACTTTCTTCTCCTCCGTCCTTTTCTTCTGCAATCCAGAATAGCAACACAGCTGAAAGACTTGTTTGAGCTGCACCCTCTAACTTTATAGATGTGAATTTGCATTTACTTAATTTCACTTTCGACGTGAAAAGGGCTTTATATGTGCCAAAAAAAAAAACTTTTTTGTTGTTATAAACAAACAAACAGTCCAGTCCAGATAAGAAAAAGCAACAGAAAATGAATGTAATGCATTACTTTCCATAAAATGTAACTAGGTATCGCGACTAGTTACTTTTAACGCATTATTGCATTACTTTTAATGCAACTTGCATTTAATGCACTTTTAATGCATTACTTTTAATGCAACTTTCCCCAATACTAAGCCTATATAGATCGTAGAGATCATTGGTGCCAATAGTTTCTACAATCTATGATGCTTTTGTGAAACACAGCCATTGTTTTTGCTGAATAATGCTGATATAGATAGATGTTACCTGTTGAACATTGATTGAGTTTGTTGAAGTTATAGATTGTTTGCGAAGTGAATGAGGCAGAACATTAAAGATTGAAGATTGACAGATTGCCATAGGAAGACAGAGCAGGACAGAAATAGCTGAATTCATGAAGAGGGAGCATCAAGTGTTGCTCGATCATACAGGTCGTTCTTGGTTTGAGATAGGCAGGTGGAGGTTTATTGTGGGCCATCAGGTGCAGCAAGCTTCTCCAGAGTGGGCTCCACACCCCAGATCTCACGGGCGTACTGGGAGATGGTGCGGTCGCTGGAGAACTTGCCTGAACCAGCAATGTTGTGGATGACTTTCTTGGTCCATTCCTTGGGTTTCTGTGAATAGGAGCAGAATTATAAATGATTACATTTCATAATTTCTCTCTCTCTTTCTGGCAATTTAACAAAAAACAGTTTACACTCACCTTATACAAAGCACTGACTTTCTCTTGGCATTTGATGTAGTCTTCATAGTCAGCAAACACCTTGAACCTATGCAAAAAAAAATATGATTCATATATGAATGTTGGTTTGATTCATTCAAAAGACCCATTATTGAAGGTTTTTTTTAACTGGAGTAAATGAACTGAATGGAGTGCAAATGATCACCAGATGCTATATGAGATGAACAGCAAATGATGTGTAAAGGTCCTTTAAGAGTTATAAGTTATTATTAGTGCCTAATAAATATTGTATATAGTTGTTAAAATAGGTGGAAATAAAAGTCATTTGAAAAAGAAAGAATTTTGTTCCCAGGATGGATGGCTGTACAATTTACATTTACTGTAAAAATAATAATAATAATAATAATGCCTATCTTGGTCATTTTATGTTTCCTTGTACAACTGGGAAAAATGGTGTCTATTACTGACTATCTGTGTTTGTGGCAATGTGTATGTGAACGTTTCTTCTCCTTGTTTCTCTACCTATCATGGTGCATCAGCATGTTGACAATATCCTTGAAGAGGTCTGGCTGTTTTGGGCTGAAGAATCCTCCTGCGATCTGGTCCATGGCTTGCTTCAGCTCTGGAATACGATTGTAGTACTCGGATGCGTTGTATCTGTCAGATGGAAGGAGGTCATGTCATGTTTAGTACATACATACACTGTGTGAGTGCTTATTATTGTAGCACTAAATTCTGAGTGCAATAATGAAAACAAAGTATTTTCATATTTTATTTAGTATTAAAATTTGTATTTTTTCCCAACCCTTTAGCATCCATGGCTTCGACATCCTCCACTCTCATGCCGAAAATGAAGAAGTTGTCTTCTCCTGCTTCCTCTGCCATCTCTACGTTGGCTCCATCCATGGTGCCGATGGTCAGAGCTCCATTCAGCATGAACTTCATATTGCCTGTTCCGGAAGCTTCTGTACCGGCTGTGGAGATCTGCTCAGACAGGTCAGATGCAGGGATCGCTGATAAAAAATAAAAAAAATTTTTTAAAAATTCTTCATGATCACACAACTCACACTTTCAGGCGAATATAAGTCGTGCTGGAATTAGTTTTAAAGTGAGGAAATGAAGATGGGCAGGTATTGATGTCACAAATGGGAGATTAGGCAAATTAATATGAATTAGCTAATTAATATGCATGATCCCCAGAGGTTACAATGCTGCATGTTTTTACCACCATAACTTTAATTACGTGATTAAACTATCAAGGTATGGAAAATAAAACAAATGCACATTTAATTTACATCATAACACAATCTTGGATAGTATCAAGACACTTAAAATGTTGTAATATGGCACCTTTCTCAGCAAGAGTAACTCTGTAGTTCTCCAGGAAAATGACTTTGAGGCGGTCGCCCACCACTGGGTCATTGTTGACCACCTCGCCAATAGCTGTGATGAGACGAATGATCATTTTAGCTGTGTGGTAGCCTGGGGCAGCCTGGGAAGGATTGAGCAGAACATAACAAATACAGCAATTCAAATATGACAAAAGAATTAAATAAACATTTTCATGATATTCTGACTGCATTTAAGTCAGCTGACACATGGTAAGATTACCTTTCCTCCGATCATAATTGTTCTTGGGGTCCACTGCTTGTTAGGCTCTTTCTTGATACCTGAAAAATAAAAATAACTCATTTTATTTTATGGTATTTTATCCTTTATTTATTTTTAATATATATATATATATATATATATATATATATATATATATACACATATATTTTCCAAAAATATTTTATTTAATTTATTTTATTTTATATTATTTATTTCTCTTCCAAAAAACACAACTAAGTCATAGTGATAATGTGAATGGGACACGAAGGAGTTTAAGTGCAGAAGCCACTCACGGTTGTAAAAAGTGATAATGTGCAGACAGTTGAGCAGCTGCCTCTTATACTCATGGATTCTCTTCACCTGAACGTCAAACATTGAGTTGGGGTTGATCTTTACTTTGTAGTGCTCTTCCAGATGCACAGCAAACTTCAGCTTGTTCTCCTAGAACATCAAGACACATCAAGTTTAAATTCCAAAACCCCCTGGGATGTTGATACGTGCCATTTATTCATAATTTCTAACCTGTTTAACTTTGGCGATATCTCGAATGAAAGCCTCGTCGTTGACAAAATTACGAAGCTTTTGCAGCTGATCCAGGTCGCGAATGAAGTCCTCTCCGATTTTCTAATATTTGAGCAGGCCAAAGACAGTCAGAGCAGGCTATACACCACGACATTATACATTACTGTAATAACAGTGCAATTAGTGCACACAAACATCTGCTGTGACAGTCGGGGCTCCCGTCGCGGTCGATATGGTATGATATGAAATTATATGGTAGTCATGGCCTAATGGTGAGGGAGTTGGGCTTGTAACGTGAAGGTTGCCGGTTCGATTCCCACGCTGGCAGGAATTGAAGGTGCCACGACTTCGATACCACGACTAAAGTGCCCTTGAGCAAGGCACCTAACCCCTAATTGCTCCCCGGGCGCTGTCGCAATAGCTGCCCACTGCTCCGGGTGTGTGTTCACTGTGTGTGTGTGTTCACTACTCACTGCTGTGTGTGTGCACTTGGGATGGGTTAAATGCAGAGCACCAATTTCGAGTATGGGTCACCATACTTGACAATACGTCATGACTTAACTTAACTTAACTTATAATAATAATAATAATAATTCCTTACATTTATATAGCGCTTTTCTGGGTACTCAAGGCGCTTTACATATGGAAGGGGCACCGATGTGCAGCATCCACCTGGATGATGCAACGGCAGCCATATTGCGCCGGAACGCCCACCACACACCAGCGTACTGGTGGAGAGGAGACCGAGCGATGAAGCCAATCAGTATATGGGGATGATTAGGAGGCCATGATGGACAGAGGCCAGAGGGAAAATTTGGCAAGGATGCCAAGGTTATACCCCTACTCTTTCTGAAAGACATCCTGGGATTTTTAATGACCACAGAGAGCCAGGACCTGTCAGTTTTGTTAAACAACAAATGAAGTTATGAGGCACAGCCACACCAACCTCTGCAATGACCTCAGCCAGACCGGGATTGCACATCACCAACCAACGGCGAGGGGTGATTCCATTGGTTTTGTTCTGGAACTTGTGTGGATCCATCTCATAGAAGTCTTTGAATCTATGTAGTAAAGGAATAGTTGATTAATTCTGTCCTTTTTAACTCACCGTCTTGTCATATGAAACTAGTAGAAATTGAAATCAATTATTCACTGAGAACTACTGTGACTTGGTGAATTATCAAGTTCAGTTCACTGACTCAATGATCCAATGACTTTTTCTTTTTCGGGGATTACAAAGGTTAGTTAAAGTCACCCTGTAGTCAAAATTTTTGTCCCCAGCAATAGTGTTGACTTATGAATTTGCATATGAAGTATATGAAAAACATCACATGTATAGTATGTAAAGATCTTTTTCTGTTTTTGAATACATACATGGTAGCTTTGAGGATGTCTGAGTGGATACGTGCCACACCATTGACTGCGTGAGAGCCAACTATGCACAGATGAGCCATGTTGACTCTCTTCTGTCCGCCCTCCTCAATGAGAGACATGCGGCGCATGCGGTCCACATCACCGGGGTAACGAGAGGACACGCGCTATAACAACAAACAGACTGTGTTCTGTATACAACACACTCACAAAACACACTTTTTGATGTTATGGAGAGATCTATTACACTACCATTCAAAAGTTTGGGGTTGATAATATTTGTTTGAAAGAAATGAACTTTTGAGCGTCTATTTTAGCGAGTAACTTTGCAACTGCATATCAACTAACTTTCATTAGAATATTAGTAAACTGTCTGCTTAATATCGGCTCTATTTTGATGCTCCACCAACAGACATTCTAGTGATTATAAGTAACTTTCTGCTTATTCAACAATCCCGAATTACTTTATTACTGTATTACTGTATTACTTTTTATTACTGTATCTTGGATCAAAAACAGATCAAAGCAACAGAGATTTGTTTAGAAATCTTACAAACTCTGGTTTAGTGTAAAAGTGTGTTATAGTTTAGTGTCGTGTTGAAGCTGGACCTCCATGTGGCGGCGGTTGATTTCATAGATGATCTCGAGGTGCCGGGGCAGCAGGCACTGGAAGAGGTCAATAGGCCAGCGTTCCAGAGCCTCAGGCAGCACAGTGTGGTTGGTGTAGGCGCAGGTCCTAACACAGATGTCCCATGCCTGCAGAGAGTGAGGGAGTCAACACAGTTTGGCTTACAACTTATCCAGTAGACTTCATTTATATTAACAGAGCAAAACAAATATTATTTCAAATGTAAAATTGTGAAGGTAATGATTGTGTTTAGGATCATTTTTGAGATCTGAGCTTGTCGTTCACACTCTAGACTAAAGTTGTGAGTCAGTGGCTTTTCAGTGCTGTATGAAACTGAACGCAGGAATGATTCATTTACATAATAATCACTGTAAAACACATTCACAAATCTCAAACCTTCTCCCAAGATAGTTTTTCTTCATCAACCAGCACTCTCATCAGCTCAGGGATTGCAAGGGCAGGGTGAGTGTCATTCAGCTGAATGGCCACCTGAGAGCAGCCAAACAAAAGAAGATCAAGAAAGGCAGAGCAGTGACACCTCTACCCTTCACTGCTAAAAGACACACATCATCCAATGAGACATTAGAAAATCTTTAGATATGTATGAGCTGACCTTGTCAGGTAGAGCGCTGAATTCTGTGCGCACAATTTCCCTGGAGCCGAACTTGGAGGCCTTGAAGCGGCGGATGATGTCTTGGAGAGTCGCAGCCACTACAAAGTATTCCTGCTTCAATCTGAGCTCCTTACCCTCAAAAAACTACAAGAAGACAGGGACCGAAAGCTTCAGGCTGGTGCTTAGAGACCACTTGTGTCAAAACTATGGCTGTCCTTAAAGGAATAGTTGACCCAGAGATTAAACGGTATTCTTTTGTGATCCTTCTGCGACCCTTTTTAAAGCTTGTAAGAACAACCATCTCCCTCAAAATGTCTCCTTTTGTGTTTGAAACAACATGAGGGAAAGTAAACTTTGACCGAATGTTCATTTTTAGGTGAACTATTCCTTTAAAACAAGGAGCTATTGTGTGTTTACTGACGTTGTCATTGGGGTAGAGCACACGAGAGATGTTCTCCGCCAGGTTCCTGTCCAGCACGGCCTGAATGTAGCCACCAACATTAACTGAGGATGGAAGGAGAACATGTGAGAGTCCAGATTGGATGGTTTAAGGCAGGGGTGTCCAAACCTGCTCCTGAAGGGTTCCTGAAATTTCTAGTATGCCTAGTAGGAACTAGGTTCACGTGTGTCTATTTGGAATTGAAGCTAATTGGGATTGAAGCTTTGGAAAATTTTTAGCTTTTAGTATGAATACATTAGCCTTAAGGTTATGATTTAGCTAGTGTATTCCAAAACAATGACAAAAATTGCATTTAGGAGATATAAGCATTCAAAACTTACAGCAGTCTCACTTCTGCTAAAATGGGTTGCGGATTTTCATGACATCGCCGCAGACTTAAAAACGTATCAGACCCATTTGAATTCTGCACAGAATGCTATATTTTAAAGTGATATGCCTTTCAGCCTTTCTGGAAAGTTCACTTTGGGCAAGAGCTTTTAAACTCCCAAAACGTGCTCCAAACTAACTTGGTTTTGGCCTGATTTTTTTTTTAAATGACCTCACACCTGTTCGTTCACATCAGTTTAAGTATATTGGGTTTTATTATGCAGGTCTAGGCCCTTTTTTTCCAGCAAATACGATAACTGTTACAGGTACTCACAGTCTTTCAGGTTGAACTCGCAAGGGGCTTTGGCAGACCACAGCCTCATGGTGTTTACAATGTTGTTTCTGTATCCGGGAACAGGGGTGTCATAGGGCAAAGCCAAAACAACCTGGGTAAACAATATAAAATATGTTTGTGAATATAGTATAACCACATACAAACGTACAGCTTTATGCATGGAGATGCGTTACCTGAGTATCCACCCATTTCACTCCATCTGGGTGATGCTCTGTCCTACCATAAAAGTGCACAGGGCGCATATATTCTGGACGAGCTTTCTCCCATGGGTTACCGTAGCGGAGCCAGTCATCTGCCTCTTCAACCTGTCGATGATTGATGTTATCAGAATTTCAAGCCAACATGTTTAATTACAAGTAATATGTAAGCATAATGTTTACAAATGGAAAAGAATGTGAAAGTGAAAAGCCATGATAGGTCATACTTGTGTGTTCTAGGTAGTTGTTAGGCAGTTGTTGAGAAATAGCAAGCACCATTAAAGGGTTAGTTCACCCAAAAATAAGGTAAGACCTTCGTTCATCTTCGCAACACAAATTAAGATATTTTTGATCAAATCCGATGGCTCAGTGAGGCCTGCATTGCCAGCAAGTTCATTTACACTTTCAAACACCAAGAAATGTACTAAAGATATATTTAAAACAGTCCATGTGACTACAGTTGTTCATCCTTAATGTTATGATGTGATGAGAATACTTTTTGTGCACAAAAAAAAAACAAAAAACTTAATAACGACATTTATTCAACAATATCCAGAGAAGGCCAATTTCAAAACACTGCTTCACGAAGCTTCGAAGCTTTACAAATCTTTTGTTTCGAATCAGTATTCGGATCGTGTATCAAACATAGAGGTATTAAACTGCCAAAGTCACGTGAACCATTGAAATTTCAAAACACTTATGATGTAACGAAGCCTCATTTACTGAAATCTCGTGCACTCCAAACAACTGATTCGAAACAAAAGATTCATAAAGCTTCGAAGATTCATGAAGCAGTGTTTTGAAATAGGCCATTCCTACATATTGTTGAATAAAGTCGTTATTTTGTTTTTTTTTGCACACAAAAATTATTCTTGTTGCTTCATAACATTAAGACATTAAACATATCTTTAAAGTATAAATTAACTTGCTCCCAATGCAGGCCTAACTGAGCCATCGGATTTTATCAATAATATCTTATTCTAAAGATGAATGAAGGTCTTGCTGGTGTGGAACGACATGAGGGTGAGTAACTAATGACAGAATTTTCATTTTTGGTTGAACTAACCCTTTAATTCATTTGGTTTTTTTCATCTTTTTTGTTGTTGTTGTTGTTGTTGTTTTTAAACCAAGTCAAACTATTAAAGGTCATTTCATCTACCTGCCAGCCATTGCTGATTTTCTGGTTGAAGATACCAAACTCATAGCGAATGCCGTAACCGTAGGCAGCCAAGCCAAGAGAGGCCATAGAGTCCAGAAAGCAAGCTAATAGACAAAGAGAGAGAGATAGAGAGAGAGACAGAGACCAAGGGTGGGTGTGCCTCTTCAGAAACAGATTTATCATGCCTGTGACAGGTTCTGTATAGCTTTGAAAGTTTGAAAAGCAGGCTGTTCCTCTATTCTCTGACTTTCTTGTGCAAAGTTCAAAAAATCCATACTGATAATAATGGTTCCTCTTTCAAAGCTGAGGTCAGATTACTAACCAGCAAGACGACCGAGGCCTCCATTTCCCAGTCCAGCATCTTCCTCCATCTCCTGCAACTCTTCCATGTCCAGACCAAGCTGAATAACAAGTTTGTTATCATTCACTGGTTTCAAAACAGTTATCTAAAGCAGAACACTGGCTTCATTGCGTTGTCTTACCTGATACGTGGCTTCATCACAAGCGTTCTCCAGGGCCAGATTCACCATCGTGTTCTGCAAGGTACGGCCCATGTAGAACTCCAGGGAAAGGTAATATACACGCTAACAGACACAAGGATGAAACATTGATAAGTTAATGCCAGCCAGTACAGGAGTCGTTTGCTGTTTGTGTTTTTTATTATTATTTGGTAACGCTTTACAGTAAGGTCTCAATTGTTAACATTAGTTCTGTGATGACAACTCGGTGTTTGGCACAGTAATGGGTTTGGCAATGTTGATATGTTTGGTCTTGGCGGAATAGATCAGCTACGCTACTGCTGCTGCTCTTGGTTATTGCTGCTGCAGGGCAAATACAGGACTCACTACTGCCAATTCACACAACATGCTGCTGTAAGCAAGTAAGATGCTGCTGTACAATATAGCAGATCTATACAGGTGGAGCTGGGGAAGGTGGAGGGTTGCTGAAAGCGCACTGCATTGCTAAGGCAAATGCTACCCATGTATTTGAAGGTTGAATATCTGCAAGCTCATTGGCTACTGATACAGAAGGAACCAATCAGCTGTGCTCTATAAATAATGTCATGATTATGAGCAGGTTGAGTTAAAGGACATATTAGCCTGCGCCATCAAGAATTTCACGACAGAACTTTGTATTTAAAGCACTAGCTAACACGAACCAGTGGTGTAAAGTCAAATTTTTCCCAAAAGGGAAAATTCTCTCATCATTTCCTTACGCTCATGTTGTTCCAAACCTGTATGAGTTTCTTTCTTCTGATGAACACACAAGAAGATATTTTGAAGAATGTAGCCATTGACTTCCATAGAACTATGGCAGTCAATGGCTCTCATCAACATTCTTCAAAATATCTCATTTCGTGCGCAAAAGAAGAAAGAAACCCATACAGATTTCTTGAGGGTGATGACAAAATGTAAATTTTTGGGTGAACTATACCTTAAAGGATATCTTATTTTGTAATTTTACTGAGTATCTATCAAAGATATTAGCAACTTTTACTCTCTACTTGACTGCATTTTTGAACAAGTATATGTACACTTTACTACAATACATTTATGTTAAGTTATGCTTATTACATTTTTGTGTTTATTGTCTGCCACAAAAGAAGGATAACGCCATCTACAGGGAATTGCAGGTACTATATTTTGTGCGTTCTACTCTTACTCACCCAAACTTGTCAATAGGAATATTTTACGCAATTGTGAGCAGATGAGATGAGGACAGGAGCGCAGCCGGTGAGGAGGACGAAACCAGCACATCCAGTCCAAGTAAGCTTTGACTATTTCATTTTACTTAACATTATTTTAACCCTTATATTGAAGAGACCATTTTGAAGTATATTGGCCTTTTTGAGCACTAGAGCTGAACTGAACAGTTCTGAGAGTTAGTAGACATTTAAGAGGCTGTTGTATCGATCTTGATTTATTGCAATATTGAGGTGTTTAGTTTTATTTTGATTTTAGAAAATAAACATGCGATTGCTCTCCTAACAAATCAGCTGTTTCTTGTTTTTCACTGACACGTCTCTTAGGTGTTGAGGAATCTTTGATCCTACGTTCAGTATCAGTAAAAAATGTACGTACTGTTCAAATCAGATAATCTAATCAGATAATCTAGTTTTACTCAAGTCGTATTGGAATTGGTGACATATAACTTGCAATGGAGTCATTTTTGCTGTAAGCTATCTGTGCTTTAACTCAAGTATGGTTTCCAAGTACTCTTTACAACTGTGGCATGAACTAACTGTGAGCAATGTATTTTTTTTAAGTATTTATTCATCTTTGTTAATGTTAGTAAAATCTGTTAATTTTTTGTTTGTGTTGCATTAACTAATTCATACATTTTTTATTTTTAAAAATGTTTAAACTAACATTCTTTAGTTAAAAAATGAAACCTTATTGTTGAACTGTTAACATTTCTGCACATACATATATAGAAATACAGCAAGGGACATGACATTGTTTACATAATGTTTTGTGTATTTCGATATATTGATTCAGGGTTAGCAAGTCAAGACCCCACGGACCGTCCTCCGCCTGGGCTCTATTTTTAGACTTTATTTAGGACTATTTTAATACTTCCTGGCAGAGGGAGGATTTAACGCATGGCAATCTGATACCATCCCTGTTGTAGCCTTTGACATTTTAGGTCTTTGGTGTTGGGTATGAAAAGCAAGAGAGTGAATGAGACAGTGGAGGTGAGAGTGGGCATGTGGCAGCACGATGGGCAGAAACAGACTGGTCAGAGATTGGGGAAGGTCATTGGTGTTATATAACACTGCCATTTTGACTTTAGCAAAAATAACCAGCAGTGAGGTCACCAGAAAAGGTTACAGAGTGTGTAATGATATTCTGTAAAGCAGCTAATGAAGAAGGTCTGAGTGCAGAGTTCAGACCAGTGTGTTTTTAAAGAATGTGCAAGTTTTTACTGATGTCGAAAACTATGAAACTGATGGTTGCGTCCAGGTAAACCTGCAACTTCTGCCCACACCAGCAGTTTCTTAGCATCCAAAAGCTTTGAAATCATGTAACTGGTTTCCAAAACAAGGTTTCTCACATCATTTCCATAATCACATTTTCAAGGAAACAGTCATGAGGCTCATTGCAGCTCTAATGTTGAAATCAAGGTTTACTGCCGATGTCCACCTAAAGGAACAGGAGCAGAATGGAACCCTCTGAAGATATCCACGTCATTTTTATTTATATTTCCTGTAAAAAAGTCTGTATAGTCTTTATGCAACTCAGATTTATTATGAGGCTGCATTACATGTCATCTCTTCTCCCCGTATAGGTTACTACAGTGACCTTTCTTTTAGGGAGCAACTTTTGACCTTTATATCCTAGACACCAATCCCATCCAGGGATTTCAGGCTATAGACTGGAGAGGAAAAGGTCACGGATGCTGAGCTGTGGTTTCATCTCCTGTCCTCCGACTCAGATTTTGATGCCTTGAATACTGACACATTCTTTTTATACTTTTTCTGCTGCTTGATCTTTTTAATATTGATCAAATATATAACAAAGGTCCCTTTAAAAACATTTCAATGGAATATGCCGTCAAACAGATCAAATATTATATATAGACGTTCAAATGAAAATATTGTTGCTTTGTTGTTTAAAGATTAAATGAAAAATAATCTGCATTATCACCATTAGTATTATTCATTATGCATGCACATGCACAGGACACATTTATCTAGAGATGCACAAAGTGCTAGTAATGTACAGATCATCTAAAATGCTCATTCATTTTCCCTAAGTTGAGGTCTCATTGCAGAAATGACATTAGACTACCAAAGATGTGCTAAAGTTGTGCTTTGTTTTTATTCTTTTTATTTTATTTTATTTTATTTATCCCAGTCTACCCGAAGTGCTCTCAGTGAAGAAGGGTCACAAAAGGTCCATGCTATTAGAGATGCATTGACAGATGTGGTTATTAATTGCTTTCAAACATGTCTTTAGTTTTTGCAGTCATGCATGGACTTGCTTTTGTTTTGGTACAGTCTCGACATGCATGGACTTACTTTGGGGTCTTTCTCGTAATAACTCTGCTGTGTTCTGATCCATCTGCCTACCAAGTGGTCTCTGACTGTGTGCGCGAGCGCAAAGTAATAATCCCGTTTGGTGGATACGTTCCTGTCCTTCACCAGCGTGAAATGCAAATGGCGATTAAAGTTTTTCTTTAAGTCTGACACATTCTCCACACCGGCGAGCCCCTTCACGGAAATCTGCTTCTTTCTATCGTGATCTGACAGTGGTTTCGACATGGTGACAGCAGTCTCGACTTCGGATCAGGTAAGAGTGAGCAACAGCACCCATGCAGCGCTGACTGTTCTCCTCATTTAAAGCCCCCTCATGAATATTAATTAGCGGGCGGGGTCAGGGCCGCCATCTGCCAATTACGTTTTCAATATAAGATTACGATTTTTGAGCGAAAGGATACGATGGGTTTTTTTTTTTTTTTTTTTTTTTTTTACGCAGCGGTTAAATATGTACAATAGAAGTGTAAATTACTTATAAATACCCGCATTTTGAGTTGAACTACAACTCGCTTGAGATTGTAGAGCTCTCTCGAGCCCAAGACATTAATAGCCGCAATGACCCAGCTCAAAGGCCATGATATTTGAACGGCATGCGGCTCACATAGTTCCATATAACAGCTGAGCACCACACACGAATGCTCAATCTTGCTTCAATTAATAACAAACAGAGCATTTAGCAAATTTAATAGACAGTTTCCTTCATAGGGAGCTGCAACCTTTACAGAGCCTCCAGACTGTCAGCCAAATCAAATTGTTACACATTAAAACTAACACTTTGACCAACCAGCATTGTTTTCCCCCAAAGAAAATTCTAATTTTATAATAATGCCCTGCAGTACCTTCACATCCTTCAGAGAAGAACTTGTTTTTGATTTGTCCAACACTGCAAATAAATAAATAATCAGTTCTTGATATCTTCTTAATTTACATAATTACAACGAATATAATGTAGATGTATATAGAAGGTATTTTCTGCCAATTTTAAATAAATCGTTTAAATGATTAAAATGAAAACTAAAACCAGATTTCATTCATTAAAACTGTATGCAAAATGTGACAAAAATTAATTTATTTTCATGCAGTGAAAATGCATCATCCATGCCAAACTGAGAATGCAATTGGTGGCATTTCATTTTCACTACAACATAATTGTACACTTATTTTCAAGATAAAGTTGTTTTTTTCCAGGGCAAATATTTTCATACCCTAATTATAATCCTACGCCCAAGTTTATTCATAATCAAACAACAGTAATTTCTCATTCCATCAGGTTCAGGTCTTGACTTTTGCAGATTATTTGCCATTTTTGTCAACACAAACTTCAGTAATAGCCAAAGTGAGACATTAAAGTGTAAGACAATATGTGGCCACTGAGGGGAGCCAACACAACTTCAAATTGATCACACCCTCAGAACTGTGGACTGTGAATGAGGGAAATGCTTTATCACAATTGTGTGATGCTCAGACTTACCATTTTAACAAAATAGTCGCATGATGAAGAACACAGTTATCATTGTAATCCCTGAAACACTTTAGAAGCAAAATTTCATGAGATGTAATCAGGGCTGGGTAGGTTACTTTTAAAATGTATTTCACTACAGATTACAAAATACATGCTTTAAAAAGTAACTTGTAACGTATTTCATTACATTACTCAAGTTTAGTAACTTAATCTAAATAGAATACTTAATTCTAATATTAATTAGAATACTAATAGAATTAGAATACTTTGGAATACTAATAAGTGTGGAACAAACACAAAAAAGGTAACTGCAAGTTTTTATCTCACAATTCTGACTTTTTCCCTCAGAATTGTGTGATATAAAGTTGCAATTTTGAGTTATAAAGTCAGAATTATGAGATATAAACTCACAATATTGAGAAGTCAGAATTATAAGATATAAACTCGTAATATTGAGAAAAATTATGAGATGTAAACTCACATTCTAAATTCACAATTGCAAGAAAGAAAAGTCAATATTGCAAGTTTATATCTCCCAATTCTGAATTTATAACTCTCAATTGTGAATTTAAAACTCGCAATTCTGAGAGGAAAAAAAGCCAGAATTGTGAAATGCAAACTCACAATTGTGAGGGGAAAAAACTAATTGTGAGAAAAAGTTGCAGTGACCTTTTTTGCAATTATAAAATGACTCACAAACAACGATCACAAAACATGAAAACAGTCGTGGATCATCAGGTCATGACAGGACAGTTAAGTTGACAGTTGGGCAATTTATTCATAAATTCAGTCATTTTGTCTTGTTCAAGACAGTAATAAATAAAAATAACATAATTTTTATGATCCCTCTTCAAAGTATTAAATTGTTGGTGAAACTGAACTCCGCTTTTTCAGACGGTCAGAGTCAGAGAATCACCAATCGCTGTTTAAATGACATTAAAATTCAAAGTAATCACTTTGATAATCTAAAATACGTTTCAGATTCAACTGTAATCTGATTACCACCCATTTAAAATGTACCTGTAATGAAATATAGTTACTCAAATTTTGTATTTTAAATACTTAACTAAGTTACTTGTATTTCGTTACTCCCCAACCCTGGATGTAATTATTATTTATAATTTAATTATTATTTAATCATTTATAATTATTAATTATGTTTTTATTTAAGTCTAGCGATGGTCACATATTTCTGTGATGGTAGGTTTAGGAGTAAGGGTTGGGTTAGGTAATAGAAAATTTTATTGTCCTGATATAAAATTAATGGAAGTCTATGCAATGTCCTAAGATAGCAAAACAAACCTGTGTGTGTGTGTGTGTGTGTGTGTGCGGGTATTCCCGACATTATGAGGACCAAATCCCAGTAGATCAGCAGTTTCTGAATGAAATGAGTTGCTGCCATGATTTGGCTGATTAGATATTTGTGCTAACAAGCAATTGATCAGGTGTACCTAATAAAATAGTGACTACACATAGTATATATATACAATTATGTTCAAAATAATAGCAGTCCAACATCACTAACCAGATCAATCACTGTTTTTGGTAGAAATTATATTTCTACATGGCAAATATTTTACTAGTAGGTGTAGTAGAGTAATAGAAAACCAACAAACCCAACAGCCATGACATGAATGCTGCTGATTCGGTGTAATTAAATCATTAATTGAAAAGGGCGTGTTCAAAATAATAGCAGTGGGGAGTTCAATTAGAGAGATAATTAATTCTGTGAAAAAAACTGGTGTCAAACAAGTAGCCCTTATTTAAGGACGAAGGCAGCAAATGTTGTACTGTGCATTTCTCTCTGAAAATCTGAGTAAAATGGGTCGTCCCAGACATTGTTCAGAAGAACAGCGTACTTTGATTAAAAAGATGATTAGAGAGTTGATTAAACATATAAAGAAGTGCAGAAAATGATAGGCTGCTCAGCTAAAATGATATCAAATGCTTTAAAATGGCAACCAAAACCAGAAAGACGTGGAAGAAAACGGAAAACTACCATTCGAACGGATCGAAGAATAGCCAAAATGGCAAAGACTCAGCCAATGATCAGCTCCAGGGTGATCAAAGAAAGTCTAAAGTTACCTGTGAGTACTGTAACAATTAGAAGACGCCTATGTGAAGCCACGCTATCAGCAAGTCCCCGCAAAGTCCTACTGTTGAAAAAACGACACGTGCTGAAGAGGTTACAATTTGCCAAAGAACACATTGACTGGCCTAAAGAGAAATGGCGCAATATTTTGTGGACTGATTGTTCTTTTTGGGTCCAGGGGCCGCAGACAATTTGTCAGACATCCCCCAAACACTGAATTCAAGCCACAGTACACTGTGAAGACCGTGAAGCATGGTGGCGCAAGCATCATGATATGGGGATGTTTCTCATACTATGGTGTTGGGCCTATTTATCGCATTCCAGGGATCATGGATCAGTTTGAGTATATCAAAATACTTAAAGAGGTCATGCTGCCTTATGCTGAAAAGGAAATGGCTTTGAATTGGGTGTTTCAACAAGACAACGACCCCAAACACACCAGCAAACGAGCATCATCTTGGTTCCAGACCAACAAGATTAATGTTATGGAGTGGCCAGCCCAATCCCCGGACCTTAATCCAGTAGAAAACTTGTGGGGTGACATCAAAAATGCTGTTTCTGAGGCAAAACCAAGAAATGCAGAGGAATTGTGGTATGTAGTGCAATCGTCCTGGGCTGGAATACCCGTTCACAGGTGCCAGAAGTTGGTCGACTCCATGCAACACAGATGTGAAGCAGTTCTCAGATACCGTGGTTATAAAACTAAATATTAGTTCAGTGATTCACAAGAAAGCTAAATCTTCAAGCCTTTTTCAGTTTATACAAGAAATGTTTGACTTTGCAAAGAAAAATGCAGACACTGCTATTGTTTTGAACAGCCTAATATTCCTTTTTCTTCACTTTCTGTAAAGTATGTAACCATTTTAGATACATTTTTCTTCATGTTTTGATTTAGAATAGAATGTGCAGTGTTCCCAATGCATTTGTGTGTAGTGAAATAAACGTTATTATAAGTAATTTGAACTTTAATCACTTTTTTAAACACACTGCTATTATTTTGAACATAACTGTATATATATATGTATGTGTGTGTATATATATATATATATATATATATATTTATTTATTTATTTCGATATTATCATAAACCTCATGAACATTTGTTTGATATATGATTAAAATGAGAAAAAAAATATTTACCAATGGGGTAAAAAACAAAAATCCAGAAATATTCTCTGACAACATGTCTTAATATATGTAGAAACCAAGAAAAAAAAACACTTTCTCACACTCCTCCACCCCTTTTAGGTGTGAATGTGAAAAATGAGTAGAAACATTCAAAACAGGAAATACAACAGCTGTAAATTTCTCAACTGACAGGAAACTGCACAGGCAGTTGTGCCACAGTGACCCGCTATGAGGCCCTCTGTGGTTTTCAGTAGAGAGAGGCTGTCCTGAAACCTTGTGTTCATCGGCACTTCTGTTTTTCACTATCGGGGATCACTGTTGGACCACTGATGCCAAATTAGACGGGTAAGTTCCTTTCAAAGTATTTCTAAGACTTTATTCTTCTTCTTCTACTGTTGTCTGAGAACGGTTACTATGGATCTTTGATTCTTTTTTTTCTGTTATGCACCTTGTTTTTCTCCGGATGAGTCTTGTCCGTTGTATTATCCATGTGTGACCAGGATTTGTCTGCTTTTGATGAAAATGAAAAACCAGTGACACCTTTCACATCTGAACCATTCTCTGCTTTATTGATTCTGTTTCCTTTGCCGCGCATGGCGTTGTCTCATTTTCAGACTGAAAAAGAGAGGGATCAAAGAGAGGAGTGGAAAATTAAGTGGGGGGGAAAGGAGGGGCTGTGGAGAACAGTGAAGTAGAAAGGGATGGAGAGCGTTTCATCGGATCAGTCAGCCAGCGTGGATGAGCTGGTGGAAGCCTGCATCAAAGCCTTTGGTCAGTGCTCATATTTGCTTCTTCCTTCTCTTGTGTAAACACTCAGATCAGCCAGTGGGAACAACACTGGCTTGTTCAACTGTGTGTATTTGTGTCTGTTTATCAATATTCCCTCCACCCTCTTCAATATTTCTCTAGCTCTGGGGTCTTATTTTTTTCAGAGAAAAGGAGCAGGGAACCCCTTGTTACTATGAAATTTATATTTTAGAGTTGCACTGAAAAAAATGATAACATCTAAATTAAAGGGATAGATCACCTAAAATGAAAATGGTGTCATCATTTACTCACCCTCAGGTTGTTCCAAACCTGTATGAGTTTCTTTGTTCTGCTTTTTTGAAGAATGTTGGTAACCAAACAGTTGATGGACCCCATTGACTTCCATAGTATTTTTTTTCCCTCCTATGCAAGTCAATGGGGTCCATCAACTGATCAAAATATCTTCTTTTGTGTTCAGCAGAAGAACGAAATTTCACCCTTTAACTGGTTTTATTAAAGTCCAAAACATTATTTTATATTGCTGAATCAACTTAAATACATTCATTTATACCAACAAAATACATTTTTTTATAAGTTAAATCAAGTTAAAGTCAGCTCTTCAAGGTAACAATTGCAGGTTACTGCTTTATACAGTGGGGCATAATAATGCAATTTACCTGATACATTTTAATGTGAGAAGGACAAAGAAAAAAAGTAGCTGAACTTTAGCTCTGGGCCTTTTGGATGAAGTTAACCTAAAATGTTTGTTTAATTTAATGTATGTTTAATTTTTTTCTCACACAAAAGTGCCATAATTTCTATGAGAGCAGAAATGTTCAAGCTATTAAATGAAAATCACAGGCTAATGGATTCATTTGAATTCATGTGCAAATCGCTGTCTGGTTTTCTGTCTTCCTCACAGACAATGAAGGCATTCTGAAGGAGACGTTTCCCGTGCGAATGTTTCTCACCATGCATCCCTGGTACCTGTCATCCAGTGACCTAGCCAAGAAACTCATGCACAAGTATCCTACTTCAGAAGACCTGTCATGTTGTACTTTTTGAGAACTGTGTATTTTAAAAACTAGCATTAATGTCAAATACCAGAAAAGAAATGCAAGTCTAGTTTCCAATGTGACAGGCCGGCTTTTATGCTAGACATTTAGCACTTAGTACAGTCTTTCATGGATGGGGTTTGTCATTTATAGAGAGGGCTGACAGCATCACAAACTGTTTCCATCACTCTCCTCACAGCCGATAATAGTAATGAAGTGGAGCTACCTTGACAGTATTACAGGTCTCAGGAACAGGATTGTTCTGCAAATCGCCAGTCTCAGATTTGTCACCTTGTCAAGTAGGTTAAAGACCCATTTGTTCACCTTTTTATTTTTTTATTTACACATACAAAAAGCTTAATAACCGCACATATGCTACATGGCAGCTAAAAGCATGAAGACCAGTGGCGCATTAATGCAAAGGGCTTCCATAGGCTGAAGCCAGTGCGAGAGAGCCACTCTGCGCTGAGCCTGGGTTCAATGGCCAGTCCCTAGCAACCAAACAGAGTACCCTAGCAACTGTTTAGCCAGACCTATATCTCTGCATCAGAACGTCGTATAAAGATGGGGGTTAGTTCTTTTGACTCATGCTAGCGTGTCATTTGGAGGTTTTAGATCCAGCCACTGTGTTCCACTGGTGCTGCTTTAAAGTCTCACTTTTAATTTTAGAAGGTTATTCCACTGCAAAAATAGTCCCTGATTGTGAACAGCAACAGGAGTTACATTTATTACGCCATTACGGCGGCAAAGATTCTCTTTATGAGCGAGTCACTCAATCGCGAAGACTTTTATATTGAAACGTGTCGTGAACACGGATCAAGAGGGTTTTCCCGTGCCCTGTTGACACTGATAGCGTTATCAAAGCATTTGTCATTTGCATCTTGTTGTGTGTTCCCAACAAGTTTCAATATGAAAGTCTTTGCGACTGAATGACACGCTCATAAAGGCAATCTTTGCCGGCATAATAAATGTAACTTCGAAGGAAGTCTTTTAATGATTTTACTTCATGAAAGTAGCATTAATACATATTTTTTGGCTTTAATATTTGCAAGCAATAAGCAGTAAGCTGTGGCTTATAGTGAATTTATATCAACGGTTAACAACACCCCTTAGATGTCACAAATTCACTGTAAACCATGGCTTTTTGGGGCTTACTTTGTTATGCTGCCTTCATGTGCTCTTGGAAATTTGATAATTCTCACTTCTGAATTCATGATTACGATGTCATTGCATTCAAGTTTCAAAATGGAAGGATGTTAACGTGCAATTTTTTTTCCCAAGGATGCTTGGATTTATGATAATTCCAAGAGCATGTGAAGGCACCACTGCAGTTGTTGAGCAACAAACAACCGATCATAAACTAACCAGCCTTTGCTTCATTAATTATTCATGGAGAGTACAACACTGTAGTTTGTTCCACAGTTTGAGGGAAATACTTGAAAACACATTAACCGGAGGGAAAAGACAGTCCTGTTTAAAGGGCCATTCAAACGGAGGACAATGACTATAAAGATAACGTTCTCAGTATTAAAGAATAGCAGAGTTCACACAACCACTATAACGATAACGGCACAGAAAAACAATATAATTGGAATCACTTTCAGAACGATTGTATCCAGATGAAAACATTGACAGCCAATCAGAAACCATCTTGCTGTAACAGACAAGCACGCGCTTAGAATAAACATAAAGAAATTGTCCGCTGGTGTGGACGCTAATATAGCCATCATTCTTTATCTGGTGTAAACGGCATTAATGATCCGAAATGTCTACTCAGGACAGCGCGAGACAAGATGTTATTTAAAAGTCAAAGCAGTGATATTGACGTGGCAAATATACAAATAAGAACATTACCCTGCGAATTATAAAATGCACAGTGTGAAGCCTCAATACCTCAATTAATTTCTTACCCAAGGTAAAGGTTGAGCAGTGTGAAACATAAAAACACGATTATGACCCAGAAGCACAATTTTAATGTGCCATATACACACAATGTGTTTCTGAGATCCCACTGTGTGACATGAGGATCATGTTCATACAGTCTGACAAGCAACAAACGTAAAGGACTATTATAAATCGCTCAGAGTGCACGCGGCTACAAGGGAATACTTGCTATGCAGAAATTGGAGAAGGTAATTTACCCACCAGGTAGTGTGCAGCACTCCACCACTTAAAGAAGTTTGAATAAAATAAAGGCGGTCATTATTTATCTGTCATTATTATAGAGTTTAATTAGCCCGAGGTGTGCATTTAAGATAAAAGACACATCTAATATAAGAAAATTTGTGATTTTCATATTAAACATTGACAGGCAATGTGTAGCACTTTCAAATATGACATTTTATATTAATTAAATTGTATATTTAAAAAATTAAGACATGATGCGCAAGTGCTCCAGTCAAACACGTCTGTCTAGCACTGTTTACATAGAAACACAGTAGAAACATGTTATGTGTGAACAGCCCCTTAAGGAGGACGTACTGCCTATTGATGCTGATTTTGAAATTATATGCACAGAAACATCTGGCATGTGGCATCCGAATACTATCTGGCCATCTGGTGAAAAATTCTTGTAAAGATGTGGATGTTCTTTGTCATAAAGCAGCTGGGTTGGAATACAGAGGTGTATTGTGAATTCGCATAAAGCAGTTGAGGCAAGACTATTCACTGAAAATACTCGTCCACCTGAGGTCTTGCCCAAACTTATTTCATGGACAGCTACTCTGTGTCATGGTTCTCTGTGTCTTCTGTCTCTTTTTCTCTGTCAGGTACTGGATATCGGAGTTCCCAGCTGAGTTTGACCTGAACCCCGCACTTGCTGAACAGATCCGTGGCTTGAAAGAGCGACTGGAGCAGAATGGAGATGTGAGGCGTAGTCTGCTCATTGACATAGACAGCATGTGAGTCGCAGGGGCACAGTATTCCCAGACCGTTGCTCCTTTGATACAGAGGCCTGGAGAATGTGGAAGGATAGTGTACTGAACATCACAAACAACCTACACGCCTCAGACAACCAAATAGCCGAGAAGTTCTTAGGTTAATGACAAATACGAATGTCAAAGAGGATGGAAAATTCTAGTTAAAGGATTAGTTCACCCCAAATAAAAATTCTGCCATTAATTACTCACCCTCATGTCTTTCCACACCCGTAAGACCTTCAGAACACAAATGAAGATCTTTTTGATGATTGAGAATGCTCTCAGACTGCCTTCATAACAACTTTGGAGCCTCAAAAAGTTCATAAAGAAATCGGAAAACTAATCCACATGAATCGAGCGGTTTAGTCCAAATTTTCTGAAAAGAATCGACTACTTGTTATGTTGAAAAGATTTAATTTAGGCTTTTACGCGCATGTAAACACTGATCAGCGAACATAAGCAGAAGCTCGACCTAACCTGAATGACGCACAACCCAACCTCTTCCGGAATTTTTGGCCTTAAATTAATTTCAAAACCATTTAAAGTTATGTATCCAATCAATAACGTATAAACTAAATTTTAAATGTACTTTTGAATAACTTATAGGGATACATTGACTTTGTAGTACATATAAAATGCAGGTGTCTCTTTTTAAGTTAAATGAAAATATACTTAAACATCAAATCAATACAAATCACTAATCCAAACAGTAGCCAGCATGATCTATAGGCATAATGGAGAAGGAATTTAAATGCGATGTCTTGTTTGTTTTGCCTGTAGACCATCATACGAATGGCGGCGTCAACTGGATGAGACTGTCCAGAAGAAACGCAAGACGTCTCTTCTATTTGACCACTTGGATGCTTCCACCCTGGCTGAACACCTTACGTATATGGAGTACAAATCGTTTTGCAAAATTCTGGTAAGTTATAGATGCAGTATTAATCACATGCTTGTGCTTGTAAGAGCGTAACCTCGAGTCTGAGTTCATATTGCAAATCTGTTCCCCCTCAGTTCCAGGACTACCACAGTTTCGTGATGCACGGCTGCACGGTGGATAATCCCATTCTGGAGCGTTTCATTACTCTGTTTAACAGTGTTTCCCAGTGGATCCAGATCATGGTTCTCAGTAAGCCTACAGCTCAGCAGAGAGCCACTGTCATCAGTGAATTCATCAAAGTGGCCCAGGTTAATCCAACTCGCTCGCTCGCTTATATTTCAAGACATGTAATCTGTTTACAGCGGGGTCCAAAAGTCAGAGACCACTTGGAACATCTGGGATTCAGAATCTAATTTAAACCTGAAAATAAACAGAATGTTTTAGGATTTTGACATTAATATATAGGCCTGTTTGTGTATGTGTGTGTGCAGAGGCTACTGCAGCTGCAGAACTTCAACACACTGATGGCTGTAGTGGGTGGGCTCAGCAACAGTTCCATTGCTAGACTCAAAGATACCCAGGCACTCATCGGCAGCGAGACGCGCAAGGTAAGGACTGCCAGTAAACACACCTCCAATACTGGCAAAAAAAAAGAAGAAAAAAAGGCTGTGACTCTCCAAATCTGGCAATTGGAGATAAGATTCTTAAGTTCCACTTTGTAGTAGGTGGCTTGAGTGCCATTTTCATACTCTCTGCCAGATTGCACAGAAATATCAATACTCAAGTCAAGTGCTCTGTAATCAGGCAACCAAACATGAGCAGGAATATCTTTTACCCATGTACCAACTGCAGAAATCCCCTTTCCTCATATTTCGGCTGCACCTAACGGATGCCCTCCTCTGTGTTTAATCAGGTGTTTGATGGATTGGTGGAGCTGGTCACTTCCTCTGGAAACTACAGTCGCTACCGTCAGCGTTTCTCTGACTGTTGGGGATTCCGGTTTCCCATCCTCGGAGTACATTTGAAGGACCTGATTGCTGTCCATGTGGCCCTGCCTGATTGGTTTGACCCAGAGAAGACTAGGGTCAACCTAACCAAGACCCATCAATTGTACGCCATCCTGGAAGAGCTGGCGCTCATTCAGAGCACTCCACCCAATATAGAAGCCAATTCAGACCTGCTGAATCTGCTTATAGTGAGTTTGCTATGGGTGGGATGGGTTTGCTGTAATCAAAATCCAGTGATGGCAGAGCTGAATTTTCAGTCGTCAGTGTCGCATGAGCCTTCAGAAATCATTCTAATGTTGATTTGGTGCTTTAGAAAGAATTTTACTTTGAAGGTAAATATTTCATTTAAATAGATTGATATTTAAGCGGGAGACATGGCGGTTGAAATAGCCTTTGAAGGATCTGTCAAATCTACGTCAGTTATTGATTACTGTTCATCATTTGCATTTCTTCTGTACCTGTCCAGGTGTCTTTGGACCAGTACCACTCAGAGGACGAGATATATCAGCTATCTTTACAGAGGGAGCCTCGCAGTATTAAACTATCTGTGAGTCACCACACTGACATTACTTCATTGGCCTCCATGAGGTTGAAACCACCAATTACAACCACTCATTATACAATTTGACAGATTAATGTTCCTAGTATGTTGTTTGCATAATCCACTTACGTGGACTTGCCGCTGGGGGACTGAACCATTACTCTATAATTATTCTGTTCAAACAACGGACAGCCGTCATTTATCCATATCTGCTGGTGCCTTATTTTCACTTGCTGAAGACACCATTGATTTCTGGCCTCTTAGACTTCCAGCTCAAAGTCACAGTCTCCCCTAATAGAACAATGGGCATCTTCAGTCAAACCCAAAGCGGATCCAGGCATTATCAACAAGCACATTGAAAAAATGGTGGAGGTATGTGACATGCACTACTTTCAGTTCATTTATGATTTTTCTGAATAATTCTTTGATTTTCAAATGAACTTATTGCACAGAATATACAACCCAAATTCCATAAAAGTTGGAACAAAATGCATTAAAATCAAGAATCTGTGATTTGTTAAATCTCTTTAACCTTTATGTTCTCAACTGACCAACGGAAGTGTGTTTTGTGAATATAAACAGATTTGGCTGCAACACACTCCCAAAAAGTTGGGACATAGGCATGTTTACCACATCACCTTTCCATTTAATTACATTTTTTAAATGCTTATAAATTGAATTGTCGCAGTTTTGCGAGTGGGATTTTTACCCAATATTTTCATGAGGGGCCATATATTTTCAGTGAGAGACAGATCTGGACTGCAGGCAGCTCAGTCAAGCACATCCACTCTACGGTGTAGAGTGTCTAAGAAACCACTCTGTTGTAGCATGTGCAGACATCAGTCTGGCATTGTCTTGCTTTCACGGGAAAGATGTCATCTTGATGGCATTATATGTCTTTGTACAATCCCAATACACACCTCCACGTCAATGGTGCCTTCACACATACGCAGGTCACTCATGCCATTTGCAGTGCCGAACCCCCAATCTTTGAGAGATGTTTGCTTTTGTACCTGTCGCTGATGGAAGTCTAGATGGTCCTTTTTGACTTTGGGACTGAGAAGTCGAAACCAGTTTTTCCCAAAAACAAGCTGAAAAGTTGACTCATCTGACCACAGCACACATTTCCATTGTCTTTTAGACTGAGATGAGCTCGGGCCCAGAGAACACGGCACCATCTCTGCATTGTACAGAGGTATAGCTTTCTCCTTAGGTAACAGAGATTCAAGTTCCCTTTCTTGATCCAGCTCAAAGGTCAAGCATATTCAATGGAGGTCTCCTGCCTTGCCCTACATGGACTGACATTTCTCTGGTTTTCCTAATTAATTTTACAACAAAGTGGTCTGCCATGACCCATCTTTGCTTGGAAAGACAGAGTCTGTGGTGGATGCTCCTTGTATACCCAAATACCTTTTATAACCAGTTCACCTGTCATTGAGGACTGTTTCAAAACAGTTTAACTTGGATATTCTTTGAACTTTTCACTTTTATTTGGTCTCTGTCCCAACTTTTTTGGAGTGTGTTGCAGCCATCAAAATCCAAATTTGTTCACATTTACAAAATACAATTAATTTGGCCAGTGATAACGTTGGAATTTCTTTCTTTGTACTTTTGTCAGTTAAATAAGGTTTAAAGAGAATTAACAAACCACAGATTCTTGATTTTATTACATTTTAGAAAATGTCCCAGGGTTGACGTATAGGGAGGAACAAGTAAAGGGAGTCAAAATAAATGCAACAATGAGCTGTATGACACTATATATTTGGTTGTAAAACAAATGTATTTACAAAGTGTATTTTGTAAATATGTACATTTTATTTATATATTTGATATATACTATTTGTTTGGCACAACAATATCACTCAACTTTTTTGTGTTTGCACATTCCAGACAGACTGTGTTAGTGGTATAGATTTTTCTGTTGAGCAACAGAACAGGTGGCAAAAAGTGATTGAGTCAATAATAATCATTCACTCAGCTGATTCAAAGAAACAAGTGACTGACCTTAAAAGTGAGTCATTGAATCCTTTACTCAACCAATTTATTCATAAACACTAATTCAGTCAAGAACAAAACCAGTGACTGCACTCATGAGAGAGTCACTGAATTAGTCACTCAACCAATTTGATCTAAAACACAGATTCATGCAAAAATGAAACGAGTGACTTACCTTGTGAGCGAGTCATTGAATTATTCAAAAACAAAGATTCATTCAGGAACAGGGAGACTTGCAACAAATAGAGCAAAAATAGCTGGTAATGTTGTGTCAGAAATATATGTTACATGCTATGAATTTAGAATGGGTGAATATAAGTTTAACAAATTTAACAAGAGAGCTGTGTTCTGAGTTCATTTTCAGTGCAAAAGAACTAATCAGAAGATGTCTTATTTTCAGTCAGTGTTCCAAAACTTTGACACTGATGGTGATGGCTACATTTCCCAAGGAGAGTTTGAGATCATCAGGAGCAATTTCCCTTACCTCGGCAAGTTTGATGAACTGGACCAAAACCAGTGGGTTTATCAAGACATCTGTCCAGTTTATCTAGAGTAATTATTTTCCACCATTTGTCAAAGTCTACAGTACAGTAAAGGTCCCATCTTTCTCTTTTTCATTTTCTCTCCCAGGGACTGTAAAATTAGCCGAGAGGAGATGATTGAGTACTTCACAAAGGCGAGCTCCTTACAGAACTGTAAGATGGGTTTTGTTCACACGTTTACAGAGACGAGCAGTATCAAGCCTTCATTTTGTCGGCACTGCTCTCGCTTGGTGAGTGAACATTTTATATGAAACTTGAATTCTTTATCTTCATCTCCAACGTGATGAAAACCCACACATAAGATGAAATAAGATCTTTTCAGTGTCATGAGAAACAGACATATAGATCTGTATTTATTTCAAAAAAGCGTAGATGTACATAATGCCTATTTTATTATCACTTGTAAGCCAGATTGTATTTACAGCTTCCATTCGTTCATATTTGTCTCTGCTGTCAGAGGTTTATAGTGCTTGTGCTGCTTTCGCTCAGAATGCAGCAGTGTGTTCTAGGGTGTGTCTGAAGGAAATATGTTATGTTCACGGTTAGTACTTGGGTGTAGACAGTAACCACTTCCTATTTTCTAATTTCCTGTCAACATCCACCCCAGTTAAAGAATCTTTTTCTTTAGTGTTCTTTTCTTGAACATTTTAATTGAACAAAGCTTTTCCCATGTCATTAAATTGAAGGTCTAATTTTCTAATATAGAAAGTAGAATTTAAGTAAAAAAAATTGTTTTAACATTAATGATATATAGACTCTAGACATATCATTAGTGCAATAAAACAAGAAATAAAGAATTAACTGTATTTTAATTTTGTAGAACACTAAATTAAATATACTACCTAGACTAGTGTTCAAAAGTTTGGAATCATTTATTTTTTCTAAAAAAAAGGATGAATTATTCAGTAAGGATGCACGAAATTGATCAAAACTGACAGAATTGTGATTTATTTGAAAGTGACTACACTACCAGTCAACGTTTTTGAACGGTAAGACTTTTTAATGTTTTTAAAAGACATCTCTTCTTCCAAAATACAGCAAAACATAGTAATATTTTTACAATTTACGATAACTCTTTTCTATTTGAAAAATTCATTTAATCATTATTCTAGTCTCGAGTCACAAGATCCTTCTATTTCGAGTCATATGATCCTTCAGAATTCATTCTAATATGCTGATTTGCTGCTCAAGAAATATTTATTATTCTCAATATTGAAAACAGTTGTGTAGAATTTTTTTTTAAGGATTATTTGATGAATAAAAAGTTCAAAAGAACAGCATTTATCTGAAATATAAAGCTTTTGCAACATTATAAATATCTATACTGTCACTTTTGATCAATTTAATGCATCCATGATGAGGGTATAAAAGTAATACATTTATTCATTTCTTTCATTTCTTTCCAAAAAACAAAAACTATTAATAACCCCAAACTTTTCAATGGTAGTGATTAATGTCTCAAAATCTATCTTTTGAACTGAACCACCTAAAATCCATTTCACATTGATTTTTTCTTGTTCTTCTTAACTTTGACTTTTTATATATGCTAATTCTTGCAGATATGGGGATTTTACAAACAGCGATGCAAATGCAAAGGTAAGAAACCAAATGAAGTGTATCGTGTGTGTGTGTGTGTGTGTGTGTGTAAATGTGGCATTGTGACCTTCTTCTCTGTTTTTCAGTGTGTGGGGTGAGCTGTCATAAAGACTGCTGCAGTCATTTGGCCATTGAGTGCCGCAAGCGCGCACAAAGCGTCAGCTGTCACAATGGTGCTTCCTTTAAGGCCACACGCTCTTTCAGCTTTCCGCCTCCCACCAACACAGAGCCAATAGCAGAGAACCGAGGTAAATGCACATTTTAAGTGTACTTGAACACAAGACACAAACACACACACACACACATGCATGTTACACAACACAATCTGACACCTTCAGACTGTGGGGTCCAAAAGAAAAACAAGGGAAAAGTTATAAATTAAGTTTTAGGAAATGGGAACACGTACACAATCAAGAGAACCAACAAAATATTAATAACTTATTATGTTGTGGTCAGAGTATGTTTTTTCTCCTGAGAGCTTTTTGTTTTTCTATGCATTTTTTGCCAAACTTAATCAAATTAAAGCAGCAGTCTGTAACTTTTTTTTGGTTAACATTTATCCAGATTTATTTAAGATTTATTCATCAATTTTTGAATAAGTACATAACAGCCAGTGTTCAAAACCATTTCCTTACCTTAGCCCGATTCACAACGGTACGTTTGTAATAATATTTTCACATGGCAAATTTGAGCATGTCACCTTTCGTCTTTGCATCATCATGCCACGTCTGTTTAGAATGAGGACACTGCAGGAGGCGGATCATTTATAACCTATTCTCACAGCAGCTGCAATAATTAAACTTATCATTTTGATGGCAGATTGTATAGCAAGACAAATGGACAATTAGAGATTAGACTGTAAAGAAATTGAAAACACAGGTACACGTAGTCACGCAATGCTGATATTAACATGAACAATTTGAGAACAAAGTATAGCAATAATAATAATTGAAACGGTTTGGTATGTGCTAAGTGATCGTTAGATGTAATCACCATTGGAAGCGCAATTTATGTAAGGCTTTTTTTCTCAGTTGGTCAGAAGAAAAGTGGCAGATTTGTTACATACTCGACATTTTCCGGTGAAAATTCTTATTTCGGTCATACTTCCAAGACAGTATCCACCGGTGCGGTGACTGACAGCTACACATTCTCCTCCAAACATTACATTCTTCTGCAGTGAGGAGCCATGCCGATGCACAAGCCACGTAAAGATAATAATTCCGCAAATAACTGCAATTGCAGGTTTCGAACAGAGGTGGCGACAAAGAAGCAAAACTTACGGACTGCAGCTTCGATTATTTTTTTAAAGTAAAAGGCTTTCATCAATCATCAAAAAATCATCAATATTTTACTGTAAACATAGCATAAACTTTTTTCTCATTTACATACCAATAAAAATATTTTACTCTAACAGTACATGTTTTATTGAAAAAAATCACATTTGTAATTAGATAAGAAAAATGCTAAATAAAACCATTTTCACTAGTTTCTTTACCTAGTACAATCCCGATCCGGGCTAGTACGCCATACAATTTATCTTTTGAAGAGTAAACGATGATAGTAACTTGCACTGACTTCCCAGCTGACTTTTTTCTCTCCCTCTCTCTCTCCATACCTCCACAGTCATCACAGACGGCTCTCAGGAGGAACAGGATGAGGTGTTTGATGTCCACCTTTGATGAGGTTATAGATGATGTATATTGCCAACACATTCACCTCGTGGTTGAGAGCTTTTTCATTAAGTCCTTCTCACGAAGAGAAATCCATCACCTGGCATTAGATACGTTCCTCTCCTCTCTTTCCATAGGAACATCCTGGAGCAATTCCATAAGCAACCACAGTATCAGTGAAGGAGATACACTGTTCTCCAAAGCAGCTTTTTGTTCATGCATTTGTTGTGATCCATTCTTTTATCCTTGGATGCAGAAAGCAGCCCCCCACCCAATGTCTTCCGTACCATTTAGTTGAGAATGTATGATCATACTGTATCTGACACTGTACAAGAGTGTGATTTGTGTTATAACCGAGAATATTATTTAAATTGTAATTCCTGTAACTGCATAATTTCAATGATCTCTCTCCAGCTCCCATGATATGAATTATACAGAGAGGACAAGGTCAAATGAATGACGGCTTGCAGACACCATTGTGCCACGGCCATCTCTCGTCGTTTCATTTCACACCAACAGAAGGCGCTGTTGTTCTAAATTGAGAGACTAATAAGGCAAGCTCTTATGCTGCCTCCTTTAGCCTATATTATTATTATTATTATTATTATTATGCAGATGAAACATTTGTTTTCTTTGATGTGCATGTACTTTTTTTCCGCGGAGATGTATTATAAAACAGAACATTTCATCAAATGGAAATAGTCAGCTTCCTGTGGTTTTTTTAATCGTTAAACGACATCGACTGTGAGATTGTCAAGGGACGTCGCTGAGGAAACGGAATCATCCAGACATTCCCTGTCCAGGCAAACAGCTGTGAGCTGAAAACGGGAGGAAGAAGAAAAAGTTACGAGGTTTTATATGTATTACACTATTTACTTCAAACATCATGCTGTGTGAATCAGCTGAAATTGGCCTTGACCAAACCAGCAGGTTGGACCTTTAGCTGCAAAGCGACATTTATGTTCACAGTTAAGTTGTGGTATCCACTTTATCAACGGGCTTTTAAAGTTAATTTTTAGCACTTCGTGACTTGGAGACCAAAAACTGCTGTTATTGCTATGAAACCATAGACGACTGTGTGGGTGAGACTTAAATCACAGCTCAAGTGTTCTATAGTCTACTCAACCTGATCACATGTTTTGCTAGTGAAAATTCTCCTTTATAGACTGTTAAATGATTCATGTTTAAAGGTTGCCATATATATATGTGTGTGTGTGTGTGTGTGTGTGTTATATTATTATTATTAAATTATAAAGTCAATTCAAATCTCAAAATATGCTGATGACAATATCACTTGTTTTAACTAAAAAAAATGTTTATTATGAATTAAATTTAAATGATAAAATAATTTATACTTAAAAAAATATGTAAGAAAACATGAACATTACTTAAATTAAAAATAATAAATAAAAATAATTGACATTATTTTAATTTTTCTTAAAAAGTGACTCTTATATGTTATAAAAAAAAAATAACGTAAACATTTAAATATTGGTGTTGAAAATGGTTTATTATCTTTTTCCCTTTCCTCATTGTGCCTAAATCTGCATTCACTGTATATCAGTCCCTCCAGAAAAACGCGGGATTTTTTTTTGTGATTGTTGCGGGCAAAAATCATTGATTATGCGGCACGTTTTCTTAAAAAAAACGCGATGGAATATGCGGGATATTTTTGCAATTTTATGCGATGAAATTGCGGGAACTTGCAAAACCTGCGGTTTTTGATGCAAAAGAGGAAAAAAAGGTGATTCCCCCCCAACACCCTGTTCTCACTAGATACTACCTTCATGTAAAGAGGCAGAATTACTAAATCACAGAATATTGAAGTTCTCATTCTGTTTTATTTCAGACCTTCATCAACACATGGCTCAAAATGACAAAACATTGAGTCAAATAAGTTCTGTCGCTTTACAAAAGGAATATTCAACTTCTGTAAAAATGAATAAATAAAATACAAAAAAATAAAATGTGTGCTTCCTGTTTAACAGAGGTAGCTGTACAAAACAGACATCTTCTGTTAAATGAGGTGCTTCCATCTCTTACTGCAACGTAAATTATTTTACACACTACTAATATACTTGAAACTGTAAGGTTTTGGTACAAAGTGGTTTTCCAGCGTCGACTTGCGTCTGTGGTCGGACACGCAGTTGCACAAAGTGCAAAATAATTTTCCCCCACTATCATGTAAAAGAGCGGGAAACTGCTTCGCGCGCTCTTTTGAGCTTATTTTTGTTGGCAAATGAGAATGATTGGCGTGCTTCATCGTGGTTTCACCGCGGGGTTTACTGATGACGTTCACGTCGCGTCATTACGTCACTTCATGAGGTTCCCATGGCAATAGGGGGAAAATAATGGCGCTTTACTTGTGTGAAGTAAACGCAACATTTTTCAACTTTCTGCTGTGGACTGAGACTTTTTTTGCAACGAAAATACAGGGATTATGAAATCATGCTAGCCCCGCATATTTTTCTTGCTGAAATCGGCAATTTATGCGGCGAAAGGGCGGCATATTTGAAAAAATGCGACCCCCGCATAAATATGCGGACTTTGGCTGATTATGCATGAAATCAAGCGATCGCATAATCGCGTTTTTCTGGACGGACAAGGTATATGGTAAGGCATCTCACAGTTTATACGGTAGGTTTCACTTTTCATTTTTATATTACTAACATTTTGAGCTTGTAGCTGCCATATGGCTTCAATGGCAAGACTGTATGCATCTCATCAGTTTGTGGATGAGCAAGATGATACTATAACCCCACACAATGTCAAATATCAATATTTTCTTCTATTTCTGGAAGATTTTCGAAAGTGAGTAGGGAGAGGAAACCGCAGCAGAGGTCAGGGATGGCATGGGTCTCGTGAGAGCCCCCGAGCGCCACTGATAGTTGCACCTGATACAAGAGTCTCCACTACAGTTCCCCATGTAAGAGCATCTACATGGAGCTCCTCACTCTGTGTTATGGTTACAGCATGCTTAAGGGAACTATCTACAGCTTCATTTTAATAATCAACTCGTTAATTACAGACGAGAGAAGAAAGCCAGGCGTTCTGGTCCATTTTACTAATGTTCAATATGAAAGCGCTGCTCCACGAGACACTTAGGTGGCCCCAAGGGCCTCAAACACACACACATAGAAACGCACACCCTCTCTTTATCAGCATATTGGATCAGCACCAGGGGACTGAAATTAACATTCATTAGTGGTTGCTCTGGGAAGCGTATATTTACAGGAGGAGCACTCGCATGCGTGTGCGTCTCGCATCATGCCGTGTGTATCCCAGCCAGTAGGTCTTTTGAATGCTGCTTATTTACTGAGTTGTCCGACAGAAAAATTTCATAATGACATGAGATTCTGCTGTAAGGCCAGCCATGTCCCGATAACTCTCTCCGTTGGTGTTCATTCAGTCATTGACCTTCATGAACGCAAATGAGTTTATATCTGTGATGGAAATTGCGCTACGATAAAAGCGAAAGGCCTTGATTGAGGTCAGAGGAGGGAATGAAAATGTAAGAGTTACTGAGATGAAGACGAGCCTGTCAGAAAAGATAGTTGGAGCTTTATGTCATGCTCCATTCTGGGCCAGTCACTTCAATGACATTGAAAAGAAGTCATCATTACTGGCTCAATTGTAATCTGTGCTTTCCTCATCTGAACCGCTTAGTATACAGACCTTATCCTCTCTTATGATAAAATACTGCACTTAATACAATTATTGATACTACTGTGAAACCATTAAGATGAATATATTGCAGGATCTCCTTCGAACCACGTTAAAGGTCACACTGGCGACCTTTATGCGAATGCAGTATATAAACTAAAAGACGACAAACATCACATTCTTTGTGGGATGAGCATCAAATGCGGAGGGAATTGTTTCGCATAGCCTTGATCAATATAAAACGAGTGTTAAGACTGCAAACTACAATTAAGAAATGAAGCTGCCTGATTTGCGGTTGTTGCGGTGTGCAGGGAAGAGGACAGGCGAGGATGTAATTGTAAGCAGTCTTTATTCCACAAACACACAGGAAAAAAAAAGATAAACCAAAGGGGAGAGCAGATGGTGATATACTAAATATGAAAACATCCAAAGGAATTCAAAAGGAAGATGAGAATAAATGCGCAGGGGGAATAGGAGACACAGCAGCTTGTGTAACGACAAACAAAGAGGTTACGTTTACACGAAAACGATGTGCTAAAAACAAGTTTTCTCATTGTGGAATGTGGGACAGGTGAGCGACGGGCGGTCAATATGACCATGATATCCATATATATATATATATATATATAATATATATATATAAATAATTAATGTTACATAAAAAGAATATCACAAACAATACAACATACGATAGAGATACAATTTAAATAAACTTGTTTTTCAGATACAGTACTTTTTTTTCCATATGTATTTCCACATTAATGACAGACAAACGTTTAATTAGGCTACTGTCCCTTTAAGATCGACTTCACGGATGTAACATACTGACACACATCCGGTTTTCACCTACCTGTTTACGTCTACTAAAGCCATAACCTACTGTATTTTCGTGATGGACATTTTGACAACTGTGTGCGCATTTGACCATTCAGGTGCAAGGAGAACTGATCGCGCGCTGTCTGAGAAACTGGGATCGCGCACAAGGACAGAGAGAGAGCTCTTCTAGTGTGTGTTAGCCCGGTTCCGTCCATCCCGCCTTCACTAAAGGCAAGTTAAGTGATAACGAGTTGTGATTGGATGGTAATTTTGTTCAAGGACGAATTGATTGGGCTGTTCTAGCGTGACTGAACACTAGACCACTACTCGTTCAATGATCACCCAGTCGCTATGAAATTTTAGGATAGTCTTTTTCTTAATAAGTTGGAACACTAAAAATAAAGCTGAAATACGGGACTCTCCCAGGAAAAACCTACATCTGGTCACCCTATACACATGTGCATGACGTCCCCTTTTTCACAAATTCGCATTATACAAGAACGGTATCGTTTTCAAAAACTTGCGGTTTGAAGCCCATTTTCAAAAGTTTGCATTTTCAGGTCCCCAAAATGCCGTTGTCATGTAAACAAACTGCATAAATGCAAAATGCATAAAAAGTTTTGTAAATAGCCCCTCAAACACAAGGGTATATAGCAGCAGTGAATTTTTTTTATCTGGGTGGTGCTTCATGTCAAAATAATGTGTTGATTATAAGCAAGATGTTCGCGTTCTCTCTAAAGTAGATGGTGTTAGCTACTCACTCTCATGACACATAGCAACACAATTAAAGTATTCCTGTCGGACCTTTTTTTGAAAGTAGACATTCCTGCTCAAGTACGTGTTACAAGAGCTGTGTTTGTGATATTTGTGTTGACGGAGGTGAAATGCACATTTTATTCTTATGTGGAACAAAAAAAAAGAGATGTTTTAAAAAGGACAGTGAGCACAGTGAGTCAATCTACAAAACATGACAAAACGTCCCATAAAATACATCGTAAAAGTAGTCCGTACAACGTGTGGAGTTTATTGCACGTATTATATATGGATTTCATTTGGTTATGAACCAATTATGTTTGGTGTTTGACATGATAACATATGTAAGCACAAATTATCTGGGTTTAAGGGACTTGGAATATACTTTATTGTAAAATATTACATTTTTTTTAGAGCTTGATGTTCTCCGGTCACAAAATGGCTTCGTTGCACAGAAAAGTTGAGCACAAAAAAACTCCTTTTTTGTTCTTTGGAAAAAAGAAAGTTTGGTATATTATGAAGGTGAGTAAATTAAGTATTTTCATTTTCATTTAAATCTATTTTATTATGTTTGATGACAATGGTGGATAATACTAAGTTATCAGTTTTAATGTAGTAATAAAATGGGATTTTAGAAGAAATCTTTTTTTTTGCAAGGAATGAGCAATTTTTGCATTGTGGCACTGACGTTCTAGAAGAATTATGGATTTATATAGAGTTCAAAGTTTATGAGCTCGCAAATTGCTTTATTATGTAGTCAATTTAACGACAGGAACCATTTCACTCACTTCAGGAAGTGGTCGGCATGCCTCTTTGAACTTCAGAGCCGTGGAGGAAGCCTAACAAACTTCATCAAACATTCATCCAGAACAGAACAAAGTCATTATCATTACCGTCCGTAATCACTTACGACATTCTGCGTTTGATCCAGAGCTTTGGAACCACTTTGAAGACGAAGCTCCACAATGGAAGTCATCCAACATATTCAATCAGCAGAGGCCGCCGGTCCGTCCTGGCACATGATCAATATGGCTGACGCGAGACACTCTTTGCTGCATGTGTAATGCCTGTAAGAGGGGCAGGAATGTGTGGGCAGTAAACACTGCAGCTCTGATTGACAGGACTGGAGATTGGATCTACTCACACCATCTTCCTCCTCCTTCTCTCCCTCTCTCTCCGTCCCTTATCTGTTCACGCCACTTTGCAGTTTTACATCCCAATCTCAACATTTTCTTTTCATTTCAGCCTTCCCTCACTCTTCGCACCCACCGCCTCACCTCCTCTCTTTCCCGCTGTTCACTTTGACTTGTTTTCCCCCGTCGTTCCTGTGGCGAGGCAAAGCTAATGCATTTGTTTATATCCTTCCTCTTCCACAAATAGAAACTATTACAGCGGAGTCGAACGCCAGCGGTGGGCGTGAGGGCGCATGGCTGATTTTAGTTCTCCTCTCATTCCGGCTGCATTACCGCACCATGGCGGAGGGTCCATCAATATGGTAGTCGTAGCTGGCGATCATGTAAACCCAGCACCGCCAAACAGCCCGGCTGTTCCGTTGCTGATTCGGGCTCTGAGGTTTTGCACTCAATTTCAGGGCGTATAGAGAAGCTCTACCACTAAGAGTGTTCGATGCTTTATTGTGTTCTCCCCATTAACCGGGGCAATTGAGTGGAATTCACAAGCCTGGAGTAGAAGGACAGAGTCGACAGAGTATGTGCAGCTGCAGAGAGTAATGAGATAGTAATTAAATCAAGTTATGGCTGGCCAGGGTTCAGCTGAAAAGGTTATATTGGGTAACAGGGGCCAGCGAGTATGGGCATTCATGCATGCTGGCCTGTGGGTGAACACGTCTTACCTGGGCATGTGGAAGGAAGATTTGAAGAAGATTTGAAGAATTGCTCCCTCAGGAATAGACGGCGACGATGCTTCGTGGGTGGAGCTGATGGCTGTAATTTGTACTAAATGGCGGTGAGCTGATAGAAAAGAAGCATGTGTGGAAGTCATGATCATTAGAAACACACACACACACCGGTTGCTGCTGGCACCAGCAGGCTCATGGGATGCACAACAGTGTCGGTGCAGGTGTGCAGTCAGCGGCAGGTCTGTAATGGGGATATGCAAATTGTCCAACGAGTCTTAACCCCTTTCTTTTAGAGAAAATTCTAGAAAAATTAAAAAGACCCAGTACAGTACATTAGACATAAAGCACACTTAAAGGTGCACTAAGTATTTTTTTCATCCGCTAGGGGCCTCTAAACAATTCAAAACAATAACAAAGGCGTAGATTGACGATGAAGTGAATGTGGAATCATGGAATTTGTCGTCATGCCGAATGATCTAATAATATTTATGGTTAAATAATGTTTATGGAGGAGTGAATGCATGTTTTTAACATGACTGTGGTGTGAAACACACGTACACAGTTTGGGCAAGAATCGTGGACACGATTACTAATGAGAGACAGATATCAGTGGGACATTTCATGCTACCGAACTACTCATAAGTGCTGAAATACTACTCATACAGGTCAGTTTATTTGACGAATTAAAACTGTAAAAGTAACGCAGCGCTGTTTCACTTGGTCTAACGTTACACTGGCATACTAAACTGCATTTGAGTGTGTTGAAAGTTGTAATGTTTAGTATTAGTTTGTTGGCTGTATTAGATTATCATACTGATGATATTCTAACACTTCGTCGTGTTGAGCTTTATAACATTGATTAGTCTTACATAGCCTACGTTTGCTTATCTTATCTTATCTAATAACGTGCAAGAGCGCGTCTCTGTCAAGTCAAAGTTTGTCGCAAAGCTCTCGCCAGCTCGGAAACGCCACGCCGATATTGATCCTCGTTTTATTTGTCATGTCCCAAAGTTTGCTTGCCATGGTCCATAATGTTATAAAGAAACAACAGCAGCGTGCCGCTACCCTTTATGCAGCTGTCCGTGTCCGTTGCCATGGTAACTGTGCAGTACAAGCGGAAACCAGGGATAATGCAGATATTGCGGCGCTGACAGGTACAAGTGACAAGAGAGGGACGGGCACTATTTTAAAATTTTCCCTGAATTTACAAATTCTTAGATTGGAACATTTAGGATAATGTAAGTACACAGCTGAACTAATATATAACACTCTGCAAGTCATTTTTGAATATTTCAATATAAAAAAATTACATATTGTACCTTTAAGCTTACCAGCATTTTTATTTTCAATATGAACACAAGCTTATATTTTTAACATCCATAAAATTGCAGAACATGTCTGTCAATTTTCAATTTGTTTCAAGCCACAAGTATTTAGATCACCTTTATCCATCTTTATAAAGGTTTTCTATGATAAAAAGCTTACCATGCAGTTTAGCATATTCTGAACTCACCAATAAGGTTTATGCTACATTAGTACAAAACTGGTCAAAATAGGTGTTTTCTCACCATGTCATAATTACCGTAATTACGAAATTTCAACATGTAAAAAGCGTCTACGCCTTCGTAGAGCTCGTAATTACAATTTGTAAGCTGGGATTTTTCTGAGAGCTCCTACTTGTGACACGTGACCACTGGACCACCTGTCCACTGCAGATTCATTTAGATGTTGATAGTGTTGCTATAGAAACACATAATTCCCAGTATGAGGGAGTGAACAGCTCAGATTAGAACATCATGTGTTGTCATCTCGAAATTACGGTAATTACGACATGGCGTGAACGCAGCAAATAATTGGAGGGCAGTGAAGGAAAGCTGTATTGCCCTCCAGGTGTGCATGCATGTGATGTCATTTGAGAACTATGAATAGTAGCAAGTCATCTGGAAACAGCGTCACTTATGTGTCAGTGGTGGTAATAATTGTAACAAAGCTGAAGTTCATGGAAGAAGGAGGCAGGAACCAGCGAACAATAAACGTAACTTTAAGCAGCAAAATAATAAACAACAAAGTCACTCACAGACAACTCACAGACAACTGGCGCCCAAACATAAAAAACCCCACAATGGCAGCATCCAAAATTACATACTCTCTTGACTTATTACTCATTTTGAATAAGTAATGACTACTAAAAAAGTACGCAAGTATCTAGTATGAATGTGTGCAGTAAAAATGTAATCTAGATGGACTACATTTGTCATTTTGCCATTTTATAAATCCTCTCCAATGGCCTCAAGGGATAGTAAAGTGTCCATCATTTGCACACTTCAAACTCTTGCCAGTAGAAGCCTAATTTGCCTAATCTTTTAAGAGTACTTTGAATTTGGACATACTTCTTTCGTCCCATACAGTTTTTTCCTTACTATATAGTGAGTGTGAGATTTCGGATGCAGCCAACATAAATGTCCCAGGCCTGGTACTCTCTCATCCTTCACTGTTGTCACTTTTATTTTTCCAGAGCTCCTCCGTGGCACTCAAGAGCGGTGTGCCATGCAGGTGACGATCATAAAGGGATAGTTCACCCAAAAGTGAAAATTATCCCATAATTTACTCACCCTCAAGCCATAGGTGTATGTGTCCTTCTTCTTTCAGTGAAACACAATAGGAGTTATATTAAAAAATATCATGTGTCTTCCAAGCTTTATTATGGGAGTAAATGGTACCATTTTTCTGAAGCCCAAAAAAGCACATCCATCCATTATAAAAGTAATCTATATGGCTCCAGGGGGTTATTAAAGGCCTTCTGTGTTTTGTAAGAGATACATCCATTTTTATTACTTTATAAACTATAATAACTGGATTCCTTTAACATGGGAGTCTAGTTCCGGCCGAAGAGTGACCTTGGACCCAATGCATGATGCATTGACGGACTCAGAAGCGCAAAGGATAGAGCAACACATCCCTTTAACACTGCCCAACACTGTGTCTTGCCACACTAATGTTTGAGTAAAAGGGTTCTTATTAAGATACTTACAACTTTTATCTTTTATGTGTGTGATTTACTCGAAACATTTCTGCCTTGTACCCTGTCTGATTTAGTTTTTTACCTGTTCGTTTTGACCTTTTGTTTGACATCCAGTGTTCAATGCGCATAATCCAAAAGCATTTTCCCTAAATATAAGATTAAGATTTGTAATTCATTGGTTTTAACTCTTAAAGGGATAACAAAAAACATGATGTACATTCAAAATAGACAGATGGAGGGCAACTTAATGTAAAAGTGGTCTTGAGACACATTTCGGACTACAGGGAGTGCAGAATTATTAGGCAAATGAGTATTTTGACCACATCATCCTCGTTATGCATGTTGTCTTAGTCCAAGCTGTATAGGCTGGAAAGCCTACTACCAATTAAGCATATTAGGTGATGTGCATCTCTGTAATGAGAAGGGGTGTGGTCTAATGACATCAACACCCTATATCAGGTGTGCATAATTATTAGGTAACTTCCTTTCCTTTGGCAAAATGGGTCAAAAGAAGGACTTGACAGGCTCAGAAAAGTCAAAAATAGTGAGATATATTGCAGAGGGATGCAGAAGTCTTAAAATAGCCAAGCTTCTGAAGCGTGATCATCGAACAATCAAGCGTTTCATTCAAAATAGTCAGCAGGGTCGCAAGAAGCGTGTGGAAAAACCAAGGCGCAAAATAACTGCCCGTGAACTGAGAAAAGTCAAGCGTGCAGCTGCCAAGATGCCACTTGCCACCAGTTTGGCCATATTTCAGAGCTGCAACATCACTGGAGTGCCCAAAAGCACAAGGTGTGCAATGCTCAGAGACATGGCCGAGGTAAGAAAGGCAGAAAGTCGACCACCACTGAACAAGACACACAAGCTGAAACGTCAAGACTGGGCCAAGAAATATCTCAAGACTGATTTTTCTAAGGTTTTATGGACTGATGAAATGAGAGTGAGTCTTGATGGGCCAGATGGATGGGCCCGTGGCTGGATTGGTAAAGGGCAGAGAGCTCCAGTCCGACTCAGACGCCAGCAAGGTGGAGGTGGAGTACTGGTTTGGGCTGGTATCATCAAAGATGAGCTTGTGGGGCCTTTTCGGGTTGAGGATGGAGTCAAGCTCAACTCCCAGTCCTACTGCCAGTTTCTGGAAGACACCTTCTTCAAGCAGTGGTACAGGAAGAAGTCTACATCCTTCAAGAAAAACATGATTTTCATGCAGGACAATGCTCCATCACACGCGTCCAAGTACTCCACAGCGTGGCTGGCAAGAAAGGGTATAAAAGAAGAAAATCTAATGATATGGCCTCCTTGTTCACCTGATCTGAACCCCATTGAGAACCTGTGGTCCATCATCAAATGCGCGATTTACAAGGAGGGAAAACAGTACACCTCTCTGAACAGTGTCTGGGAGGCTGTGGTTGATGCTGCACGCAATGTTGATGGTGAACAGATCAAAACACTGACAGAATCCATGGATGGCAGGCTTTTGAGTGTCCTTGCAAAGAAAGGTGGCTATATTGGTCACTGATTTGTTTTTGTTTGGTTTTTGAATGTCAGAAATGTATATTTGTGAATGTTGAGATGTTATATTGGTTTCACTGGTAAAAATAAATAATTGAAATGGGTATAAATTTGTTTTTGTTAAGGTGCCTAATAATTATGCACAGTAATAGTCACCTGCACACACAGATATCCCCCTAAAATAGCTAAAACTAAAAACTAAAACTTCCAAAAATATTCAGCTTTGATATTAATGAGTTTTTTGTGTTCATTGAGAACATGGTTGCTGTTCAATAATAAAATTAATCCTCAAAAATACAACTTGCCTAATAATTCTGCACTCCCTGTATTTAAAAGTGACCCACCATTTTAAAAGTGCAAAATCGGTGACTGAATTCAGAATAGCATAATACTAAGAGTAGTAAGAAATAGTAAGAGTAATATGCTATGCTTTTTACGCATTCAGCCAGTGCTTTCTGTTCACACCAAAGGTGAAAATGGGGCAAGGCACAACAGTAAATCACTATCAAAACTGGTTCTATGCTCTCATGAAATGGCCGAAGAGCGCAAATCATCCCTTATATTTTCACGACGCCTGTGATGTTCCACCAGAAGGTACAGTTTTTAGGATTTTGCTGGGCAGGGCTACCAGTCGCCAAGCCGTATAAACAGAAATCAGGTGAAAGACAAAATGTAAATAAGCATGCTAATTAAATATAAATATATTATACTGAATATCATGTGCAATAAATATATTAAATAAGAAAAAACTAAGGTTGTTAGTCCACCATTGTGTCCTCTATAACCAGATACCTGCAGCACCGTGACATTTCCTTTCACTTTGCAGCTATAAACTCAACAATTTACGACAGCTTTCATTTGCATACATGTAAACAGACATTCCAACACACACCATTACACATACACGTCACTCTGACATATCTCATTACCCCAACATGAACACGCAAACATGTGTGCCATATATCATGCGACACACATACACACACACACACACGCTCAGGTAGCCAAAAGCACACAGGCTGCAGCTGTAACTGTTGCAGCTAAATGTCATGCGGAAGATCACAGGCTAAATTAGCATAAGAGAAGAGCCGCTGGGGCATGACGGCAGTCGCACCCCGCGCTGACCTCTGTGATTGACAGCCGAGGGTGCAATGAGAGGTGAGATAGATAGTTCCACTGGGGCTTGAAGGTGTATTTACTGTCATTCACCATCATTCTTTTGGGCACGGTGGAAGACAGCGCTGCAATGGCTACTGTGGCAGATCAGTGTCATTGCCATGCAAAATAACATAAGATGGAATGTCATTTACAGGTGAGACCGGAAAAAGACAACTTGTCCTGGCGTGTGACGGCATTGTAACTTTGCGGTTGACCTCTAAGCTCTTCCGCCTTCAGGAAAAGTCTCAGATGGAGCGATCGCTCTCGAAATAATCTTTGTAGGAAGCGTAATTAATAGCAGTAATTATAGAGGTGCGATAAGACTCACAAAAGCAGCCTTGACTATTCTGTGATACGCCGCTAACTGTACATGAGTGATATGAGTTGAAGTCTTTGAGCGCAGTGTGGATTTGGGATGCCACAGCCTTCTTTTGTCACAATGGCTGACGCATATCTTTTAAGACAATATCTTGTGTTGCCAAAGCTATCACCACGTCTTCAATGGCGTCAACTCTGCATAACTTTGCAGCTCTTGCAGTTTAAAAAAAGAACGTTAGAGTGAGAAAAGTGCATTGCCGTCGTTGGCCTCCTCCTCTTGTGTGCAAAATTTGCCGTATCCTGCCGCAGGTTTAATAGTCTTGTCTAAAGAGGGTATCTTAACAGCTGAGAAATGGCAGGTTGGAGGGGATGGCGACAGAGAGTATCACTCCGTACCCGAGAGAGAACGAGAGAGAGAAGAAGAAAGCGAGGCAGCGATGTGGGGGCGTTGACAAAGGTGAATAATGAAGTCAGTCACTTCACTGTATGACTGTAATGGGGGTTAGAAAGAGATTGTGCTATTTCTGTGCGCGCAAGAGACGTGAATGAGCGCATATGGGTGTTTGCATGTGTTTTTGTGTGTCAAACAAAGGAAGAAGATGGATAGACTGACTGGGAAGACAAAAACAGGCAGTAAAACTGAAACAGAGAATTTTATGATCCTAAATGAGTGTTTGGGTGAGTCTGAGGATGAAAGAAAAGGAAAATAGACTGACTGGATGAGAAAGACAGCCACTTAAACTGAGATGAATCTTGCATTTAGCAGACTCGGGAGCGTATGTGCGTGTTTTTGTTGGTGTTCCTCTTTGTTTTTCCGGCATGGCAAGGTTAATGTGGGCTGACTGAATGTCTGAATGCGCTCAACCCAACAGGCTGCCACACAAAGGGCTACCAATGACCTTGTGGTACTGCTGAAATGTGATATGACAACAGCAGAGAAAACAGGGGAATTATCAAACCATGTCTTCTACTAAATGAATAAATGTATATGGAAATAAGGCTAGGTTGTGGTGAATCATTCACACCAACAGACATTAAATGAGCAGAAGCCTAAGGACATTAATATATGCATGTATGTGACCGTACTCGGTTTTGTTCGTCGCTGTGATCCGAAAATATGTGAGACCACAATTTATAACACAACACAAGTAAAGGCTGGATTTACTGTTAGGTTTCTTTTTCAGGTAAATCAACATTAAAGGCAAAGCAAACCGTTTGAATAGAAACCTGCTAAGCAAGTTAACATCAATATAGATGTGTCTCAAATTGCATACTAAACACTAGGCCATCTTTTCTACAGATTTTATAGTTTAACGGAAGTTTGTCAGTCGACGTTTCAAAAGCACAAGCCATCCACCTTATTTTTAATGTAAGAGCTGACACAACCACTATCGTCGTGAGTGTTCAAGGCTTCTGCTGTCAGTTGTTTCCAGTTATTTTAGCTATAAAAAGCAATACAAAATCCATTATGGTGCTTGATTTTGCAAACTGGTATTTTTTTAAACATAGTATTTTTCCGTTATCAGAGTGTCTATTTACACTCCTTGTTCCTTTTTGGCAAACGCTATTTTTACAGTAGCTCCACCCACTAATATCTGGTTTGAAAAAAGACGTGCGACGCATCAGTGAGTAAGCCTTGCAGACCTGGCTTTTAACACGATTCAGGCGAGTTCGAATCCGCCTTTTGCAGAGCTCGCATTTATTTTCAATAAAAAGGAAAATAATGTTCTAAAAGTGGAAAAAAACTGTGGATGAGTGTTTACTAATTAAAAGTGTTTATTGGGTAGAGATTCAGGGAGGGTTTTTATTCTTCCAATAAGGCGCAGCATCCATTTCATAATATTATTGCATCCTGTTAATGTACAAAAATACTGATGTGAAAATAGTATCTGCCTATATAAAGTATAGATAGCATCTAATTACTATTTACTCTTATGGCAAAGAACTGATACTTTTACATGTAAATAGAATCTATAGCTATTTTCACCTGGTGTAAATAGCATATCGCTAAGAAAATGCTGCTACTGTCACTTAATGTATATAGAATATATTGCTATTTACACTTAGTGTAAATAGCATCTAATCGCATCTGTTTGTAATCATAACACACATGTATGGTTTAATGTATGGTTGCACTTTGTCATTCCTATATCCGGGTCTAAGTCTCCATTCCATTTCAAGCGGGAATACTATCTCAACAGTGTTGAGAGCATTGCAATGTTATTTCTTTATAGCACAAACAAAGCTTTTAAAATCTCAAAGATGTACGGTGCACCAATATTTTAACAAATGCGTTCACGCCATATCGTAATTAACAGAATTACGAAATTTCATCTTGTAAAAAGTGTTAATGTCTTTGTAGATCTCGTAATAACAACTTGAAAGCTGGGAGTTTTTTTGAGCGCTCCTACTTGTACCACCTAACCACTGCAGATTAATTTAGGCATTGATTGTGTTGCAGTAGAAATGCATAATTTCCAGTCCGAGGATGTGAACAGCTAGAATGTTGTCATCTTGAAATTACAGTTATTATGACATGCCCCGGGAACAGCATAAATCACTGACTTCACAACTGAGATTTTGATATGTAGATAAGGAAATAGCGAAGCATGACGTCAGACTTTAAAGGTTAGTTCACCCAAAAATTAAAACTCTGTCATTAATTACTCACACTCATGTCGCTCCAAACCCGTAAGACCTTCGTTCATCTTCGGAACACAAATGCAGATATTTTTTAATCAAATCTGCGTCAGTTCTGTACTGTCCATCGACCACTGTGCAACTACCACTTTGATGCTTCAAAAAGTTCATAAAGAGATTGTAAAACTAATCCATATGATTTGAGCGGTGTAGTCCAAATTTTCCAGAGAGACACGATCTCTTTATATGACTTTTATTCACATATAAACATTGATCAGCGAACATAAACAGAAGCTCAATTAAACATGCTTGAAGCGAGAGAACAAACCTCATTGGTTCTTGCGGAAGCTCAAACGTGCTGCATAACACACGAAAAGTGAACATCCTTGAGCTTTCGTTGATCACAAAACGATGTGTGTTGATGAATGTTTATATGTGAATAAGCCCGAATTCAAACTGTTCATCATATAAACCAATTGTGTCTTTTCAGAATTTAGACTAAATGGCTCAATTCATATGAATAAGTTTTACTATCTCTTTATGAACTTTTTGTTCATAGTATACTTTAAGATTTTATTAAAAAATATCTTTATTTGTGTTCTGAAGATGAACAGAAGTCTTACGGGTATGGAACAACTTCACTGTAAAATCAAATAGTGATTTTAACTCATACTTTATAGTTAACTTTACTTAATGTCTTAACTTAATTGCAAAACTCTAGTAATCTGTACTATTCACACACTATGTCTCGTTTTACTCATAAACCCCAAGTAAAGATTAATTGATTGAGTACCCCTTTATCAAGCAAAAAAAAAAAAAAAAAAGTTTTGAGGCAGGGATTTTCTTAATAGACTTTTCCCTCATTTCCTCCACTTCTGCAGTTATCTGTCTCTGTTTGAATTCACTGATTTGCCAAAGTCATCTTAAATGTTCAGTTGTCAATTCAACTGAAAAATTTGAGAGAACATCACATAAGCCGGCTTCATAAATTGACATTGATTTTCCTAAAATGTTTTATTTTGGACTAACCATTATGGTGGATGGTGTTTCCTTTGCTTGGGCACTTCATTTATATTCTTGTAAGTTCATTTAAGTTCTGTTTTGATGCAGTGATGCAACAAGAAATCACAGATCATATATACATGTATACATATATACATATATGTGACTGATATTCCCAATTCATATAGCTTCATATATAGTCACGGTTTACAACCAAAGTGCCCGAGAAAACTACTGGAGGGCACTTCAACTTGGACTCTAACTCACTTACATTCACATTCATTCTCACAAACTACATTTCCCACAAGCCCCTTACCCAGTCACTGATCACCCCACTGTAGCACATAACCTGGAATTGCGTCTTTTTCACCAATCACTGGTTACTGCACCAGCTGCACCTCATCACCTCACTATATAGCACTGCTCACACTTCCATTCCCTGTAAAGTATTGACTAGTTAACCCCTGGCAATTCTGAGCGTTTATTCCTGTGTTTGTTTTCCTGGTTCTGTTTTTGCCTGTTCCCTGTTTATTGATCATACTCTGCCTGCCCTTGGATTTACTGCCTGTTTCCTGACCTTGACTCTGATTATCCCCATTTACCTGTTTGCCCGTGTATTGACTATTGCCTGTCTGACTACGTCTTCCTTTAATAAACTGCATTTGGATCTCTACCCGCTGACTCCTTCGTTACATATGACAATTCATATAATATTATTAAAATCTGAATTTAAAATATGTGTTTTATATATGAATGACATGACTTTCAAATCTTATTCCAAATAATGATCATTTATTAAGTTAATAGTAGCACTTATAAGTACTTATAAGTGGGCTGATACAAGACTTCAACATTCAGCATGCTAAACACAACAATGGTTACAAATTTTGTTTAAAGTAAATTATCAAGTACACTCTACAGTTCTTTTTTAGTCACTAGAACTCATGTGTAAGTCAACTATACTTACTAAGCTTTTGTCAGTACAACATACTATTCCTATTTCACTTTACTGTTTTTTTTTAAGGCAATCAGTTTCCTAATATTTTCCTAGTAATGTGAACACTAATAGAAAGTTAACTCAAACAATGATTTTAAGTCAATAGTACTTACTTGTATATACTTGATTAACAAGTTGTCTCTACAAATTGTGTTAAGTTACACCAACTGATCATTAATACTCTACTTTACTTGGAAATTTTAAGGCAATCGTTTTCCTGAAGTAAAGTCAACTTATTACATTTTACAGTGTTGAGGGTGAGTAATTAAAGAAATTTCATTTTTGGTTGAACGAATATACAACCATGCAAATACGACTTTAAACTTAACTTCCAAGACAGCACTTTTTTTTTGATTATATAGTCCAACAACAGTAAAACACACTGAACTGGACCTTGCACTGGCAAGTTTCTGCCCTAAGACCTCACACATGAAAAAGTAAAAACATCAAAATATTAGCAGGCAGGAAACTACCTTGAAATGACCATCATTTATCTTTTCATTTGGGGCATCGCTGTATGCTGTAGACCATCTGAATTAAAGGAAGGGAAATAGCCTGAAAATCAAGTATAGATGTCATTTATCTTCTCATTTGGGGCATTAGTGTATGCTGTGGAGCATTTGATTTAAAGGCTGATAAATCCACTATTGATTTTCAATTGCTTGAATTAAATTCCATGTAGGCTGAGCTGATTTTCCTTTGCGTTTTGGAGTAGGCGGCAGGCATAATCAACCATTCTTTGTGCCGTTCCGCACTCGATGCTTTCAAAGCAGGTGGTTAATTTTAGTCAATGTGGCCATATTTTTAAAAGTATTACCCACCAAGGTCATGTGTTTTAGGGTCATTATCCAATCCAGTGTACGGAAATTAAGTGGAAAGGCGCAGAGCGTGACCTTTGGCTTGGTTGGGGGGGTCGTGTTGTGAATTTTGCTCGACTTATTTTGCCTGCGCATGAGTCATTCGAGATTATATGCCTTGGCATTTAGAAGTGTTTAATACCTATTCATTACAATCAGTGTGTTTTCTCTCAGCACTTGGCCTACTGATTGCTTTTGCATATTGATTTGTCGTTTGTTCAGACACTTGTTTTAAACATCCGTTGCCTTATGTCACTGTTAAATGGTGCACCTGGGATTAACCTGGTTGGATGGAGTGTAGCGAGAACTGCCAATGTTTGTTAAATTGGGCTGATCTGGGATCAGCTTTATGGAGTGGCTTGGAGCTGAATGCACCCTGCGTCTCCAACCTAGGAACAGTGGTGAGTCATAGTCTGTGGAGTGCTGCCTGAGTGGTCTTGGGATGCCGGGAATGCTCAGGCCACAGTTGTGATTGAAAGTGACAGTGTATATGGATTCCAAAATGGGTCAGGCCGCTCGCCGTCGCCTCCCCTCTGAATAATGGATGAGTCCAACCTAGGCTCCACCATGTCCGTGTCATGGAGGGAAATCTTCAAAGCTCATTTCCGGTTTGCTTTCCTTTCACCAACAAAATATCATATGTGTCGTGTCCACAGTCAAATCTGAAACCGTAAAAACAGAAACAGCTCTTATAGTGTTTCTGTTACCGGGGTGGATTATAATAAATCCTGGAAGACACAAAGATTCGCTTTACCCGTTCTCAGGCTCTGTTCCAAATGCTGCCTTAAGCCCTTGCAGTCTTTCTCAAAGTCCACACTTTGGTGATATAATGCCGGATGTAATCCAATGTGGAGTGCTGAAAAGAGGGTGCTCATGAGCACCTTTCTGAAGACCAAAATGTTAAATATTACATCTTGTGGACTGCGGTCACATTTTTTCTCGGAGAAACGTAGAGGCAAAATCCAGTCATTTTAATAGAAATCTGTGCATTTTGGAGTTTGAGCTACACTATTGACAATGCACAATGTACCTTTTTTTTGCCTGTGAACTGAGATCTCACTAATATTTAACTAATGTGAGCACACCTTTAGTCATTTTGCATATTATATTAGTTGTTAAGTGACAAAGTAATTGTGAATTATTGCTAAATATGATAGCACAAAAGGTCAGGGGTAAGATATCGCAAACAAAGTTTGAATATTGGTGCTATGAAATTGTGAAAAAGTCTTTGATTGACCACCATTATATGTTGTTTTGGTATAATGACCATATGTAATTATTTCTCAGTCTCTTTATTAGAATATAGCCAGAAAATATAGGAAATTTGTATGCAGTACTAAAAAACAGAAAAAATGCTAAAATAGACTAAAGTTGCAAGTATTCAGTAGGATTATAGCAGGATATTATATTATAGCGGGAACCTGGCTCTCTTAAACCCGAATGAAATGGAAAAGGACTGGAGGGCCAATAAAACGTTCAAAATCTAATGAGAAGTTGCTCAGAGTTTCTTCTTTGAAAAAATTGGAAGAAGTTCAAGAGGGACCTAAAGAAGCCATTTTGTTTTGTTGTTTGATTTTTTTTTTACATTTTGTGTACATATTTTCTGTATTTTCTGTTTGTATCATAATAAAGACCAAAAAAACGAATATGGATGGTCATTAAAACTTTGCTAAAACAACACAGCTGGTGGTACTTTTGCACCGTACTGCATACTGTATTTTATAAAATGTGTGAGGTAATAACTTTTCACCATTTATATCACACATTTTGGTTGATTCTTTTTTCAAGGTTGCATCATTACACCAGCATGTCAACAAATGACAAAATGCTGACATAAACAATATTGATATTCAGTGATTGAAATTTTAGTTAGTAATTGAATCATTCACAGAACTGATTTGTTCAACTGCTAAATTGTGCTTTGACTATGTTCAGTGGCAGACCTGAAAAAGTAAATGGCAGAAATGTGTCTAAAGTGCAAGTTACTCAATACGAACATCTTGTTTATTGACCTGTTGACAGTCTTGTGCTGTTATTTTGGAATTCGGATCAACTGCACTCTTGCTTGTGTAATTACAATTACATTTCTTTGTTACAAAAGGAATGTAGCAGAAAGCTGGCTGAAGTCAAGAGGTTGATGAGAAGGCATTCAAATGCTTTTTTCCCCCAAAGCGGAGACAATGGAATAGTGAAAAAGCAGTTCTGCGTTATCTTGAAAGGGAACTGTCTGGCCGAACACTTTTATAGCAAGGTTTAAGAACCTAGTTTGCCACAGTGCTGCATAACATATGACGTTTGACCTGAAAGTAAGTAAGTGAAATGTCTTTGTTGCAATAACAAAACTGAAGGCTTGAACTAAGAGGCTGTCTGGAATGTAACTAAAAGCACAATGCCAGAACACAGGCTGAAGAGAGCCTTTTGAAATAGTGTGGTGGAATTTAGCAAGAATAGAAAAATGTGTGAAGGTAGCCAAACAAAAGCGACAGGACAAGTTGAACACTGTGTTTCACTGATGATAAATTAATCCATACCGTCGCATTTGGGGAATTTGTTATCATAATAGGCTGACTAACTTTTGCCTCCAAAACACCACAGATCGAGGGCAGGGAGGCCTGCAAAAAGCAAGGCAAGCTACATAAAAGCTCTGTATTTCTGTGTGGACGCCCGTATGTGTGTGTGTGCGTGTGGCCGTCCTCGTAGGGCCCTTATCTGGAGCACTGCAGAGTCAGGCTGTATTTCTGTGAGCAGTTCCTGGGAGATTGTGCCAGGGAAGAGTGACAGGGAGAACAGGGTCTTTCTTGAACAGGTGAAGGAAGATCCAATCCATTCTGTTTAAATGTTTTGTTTCCTCTTTATTGATCCTTCTCTCTTTAACTCTCTCAGTCTCATTTCTGTGAAGGGCAGGTCCTTGGATCCTGGATGCCGGACATGGACTATTGACTGGATCTACTGTGTCGTTGGGTTTCAGTTCATTGGGTCCCAGAGTGAAACGATCTGAAAACGACACCCTTGCATTTTCGTGTGTACAGCCAATCCGTATATTTTGTGAAACGATGATGTCATCAGCCGACGTGTCGACCCTAGTCATCACATCACTTAACAGTAACAGTTGGGTTTGTATACAGCGTGCAAGCTTTCTGCGCATGCTCCAAGTCTTCAGTCTTCAGTTTTCATAGTCAGGTTGAGACAACGCTGTGTAATGGAATTTTATTTTTAGAACAAGAAAAAAAATAGGATAGGGAAACATCTACCCACGTGCCTTCGTGCCTACGTCACTGTTCTGGATTGAGGCAAATTACCATCCACCCCTCAGACCTCCCACTCTCTGGAGTGAACTGGAGGGACACTATCATCCGGTGTCTGGAGCGTGTTTATCCCCAGTCCAGAACACAGAAAACAAAGATAAAAGATCAGTGCGGACCCTCGCCCCAGAAGAGGAGACCGCAGTGAGTCAGGCCACAACATCAGTGCCCAAGGGTATTTTGATGGAATTTGAAACTGAGGACTGGTTTATTGACTTCAGCGCGGCGGTATCGTCTCCCACCTCATTTCTGAACAGCACCATGGACTGTATGACCATTTTTCCTGTTTCCTCTAAACCTGTTTTTAAGACAATACAGACACCTACATAGACTGAAGAAATCATGGTAGCGTGATAGTTACCTTCGACCCTAACTAGTCTCCATCTACCTCTGTCATCGCCCTTCTCAGCCAGTCCTCCTGCCCCGCCTCTGCTGGAGGTTGTCAGCCCTTCACCCTTTCCTGTGATGCCAAGCAGTCACGTTGAGCCTCAGGTCCTGCAACTACCATCAGCGCCTGAGCGGATAGATTCAGTAGCTCTGTCTCCGGCCTCAGATCATCTCGCTCCGTCTTGGGCCGTCGACCGATTGGCTGCAAAATGGCTCATCCCACCTTTGGCTCCATAAGACAGCCACGGCCTTACAACTGCACCGGGTTCCTTCGTCCCACCGGCTCCCCTTGGTCAGCGATGACTCCACTTTCACCACGGACTTGCGCGAATTTCCGCTACGCTACACTCGTTCCTCCACCCTCACGGCTGCAGTGGGCTCCTGCCCTTAGGACTTGCCTCGATCCTCCATCACACCAGAGTCACCTCAATCCTTGAGTTGTCTGGCTCAGACGATCATTTCTGCAGCGAAGCCCTGGCCTACTGTGCTTGGTCTATGTCGGTCTTTAACATCGTCTGTGTCCGTCTGTGCCCTGGGATCCATTGGCTCCGCATCCTTCAGATGTCCCCCAGTTGATGTCAGCCTCCATGTCACCTCGGCTCCTCCTTCCCTTAACTCCACTGTGGGTTGTCATCTCTGGGATCTGGGTCTGTGCCAGCGGACATGCACCACGATCGTCTCCGGGGTCTCATCGTCTATCTGTCCCCCTTCCTCCACCGCTCACCATCCCTTCGCCTGCTCCTCTTTCAATCCATTCACCACTTCCTTGCCCGCCTCCGAGCCCTCACCTTCCTACCCTTGTCTGCTGTTATGGCACGAAGTCGCGCCTTTTGGAGGGGGTCGGAAAATTTGTTTCAGTTTGTTTTCATCAGTCACATGTGTTTTTCCTGCTAGTCATCAGTTGTCATGGATGCAAATCTAATCATCACACCTGTTCGGTATCTCATTATCACTGTGTTCATTATCATTGTGTCAATTGATCAACATTGATAATAATAATTAATGTTTCTAGTGCATCAAATGAGCATATTAGAATAATTTCTGAAGGAAATCATCATATGATGCTGAAGACGAGTAATGATGCTGAAAATTCTTACATTTTGTTCAAAAATCTCTTTAAATGTTAATAATATTTACTGTTTTACTGTAATTATGATTAAATAAATACAGCCTGGGTGAGCATAAGATACAAAACATTTTAAATCATACAGACCCGAAACTAGATAGATAGATAGATAGATAGATAGATAGATAGATAGATAGATAGATATTCATTCATTCATTCATAGTTCTGTCATTTCAGTTTAAATTCTAATTTAATTCTAAGTTTCCTGCGGTCTTTGGCCAATTCAAATTCACATCATTTGACACAGAACCAATTCTTCAGTTGTAAATTTTGCACAATAATCATGCAATTAGATCTATGTTATAAGAAACAGCATCACCTGAAATAGAAACTGGTCTTGTTACTATATATTCACATAATGAAAAATGTGCTACTGCGTTCTTGCCTAATTGACATCCAGTTAAGATGACAGATGGGCTGTGAGTTATTTATTTATAAGTATTTACCGCACTAAACCAAGAAGTGTGATTTGCGGCATAATTGCGCGGGCACTAATAAACTGATATGAACTGCTAAATAATGAGTCGGAAGGCCTCAAGCTCCTCTGCCGCACTATCGCCGCGGTGCATTTAGATAAGACCACACCAAGCTGATGACCCAAATCTAAACCCAGCACAAGAGGCTGTTCACTGGCATCCTGCCCCGCTCGGAGGACAGAAGTGGTTAAATGCAGGCTCTTATGTGTTTTAATCTCCCAATTGTGTTGAGTTAATTCACAGCCAGCCCTGGGGAAACGCTAGTGACTGCACAAAGACAATTGGCTGGTTTTCAAAATCTGTGTTGTGGTTCGTGTGTGTCTGCGAGATGCATTTGACTCAGAAAGACAAAGTGTGTGCGTGTGCAAGAGAGAGAAAGCGAACGCTTGTGTTAAAAATAAAGAGGGCACAATAGGGACAAAGAGGCAGAAAGTCTGTTACGGTGTCACTTACGTGAACAGTCACCCCCCTAAAGAAATTGCCATCTCAGGCCAGTCAATCTTCTCCCGCTCTCTCTATATTTCATACTTCACTCACACTGTAATGACATGATTACATTCCAAGGTCCCCATCATGCCATCCCTCTGTAAGTGTGGCTATTCCTGAAACCACACATTATGGAGAAAAGGATAGGGGGAGAGAGTGAGACAGATACTCTATGTCCAATGTCCTTGTCACTCTGCATTAATATGTCTCTCGTGCAGCTGTGCTCTCTGGGCTTGAAGAGGCTTCAAGGTCTCCATGTCCACACGGTCCAGGTTTTAAACCCAAGCGATCATTTAACACAAATTACAGTGACAATGTGGCTGTTCTGACACAGTCTGCAACAGACTATCATTAGCTTTGCCAGCTTCAGAAAACTCACACTCGCACAGGCAAGCACGCTCAGCTTATATCCACAAAATCCCCAACCATTTGCATGTTTTGCTTTGATGGAGCCTCTTATGCAAAATGGCACTCCAAGTTCAAAGTAGTGAGTGAGAAGCGAAAGAACGCAAGAAACAGCATTATACAAGAGCAATGGAAAATTCTACAATAATAATAATTGCAAATCATTCAGTGATGCCACAGGTTTGTTGGGGAACGATGCCAGTCTAGACGCTTTTCCTGAGTGGGTAAGGTGCTGTGTGCACAGCTGCCAATGCCAAGGCACAGTTTAGAGAGGCTGCGTTTCCGTCTGCTGTTGTAAGATAGAGAGGCCCCCCTCCTCTCCTCTCCTCCCCTCCCAGTCATCTCAAGGCACTTGTTGGAATGCTTAAAAACTCACAGTTGTTTTCAGAAATGAGATGGGAATATCAAATAAAAAACATCCATTTGTTTTATACCATTAATTTTTATACCATTTTTAAGAAAAGTTTCATTTTAATGACTTAAGCCTTTTTCAATTTACCTTGAATTCAGGTGAGTATACACATCATACTCATTATTTACTTATTTCTTTTTTATTTAACAACAATTATCATTTTAATTATTATTATTATTATTATTTTATTAATTCCAAAATCAGTGTATAAGCAATATCACACGAGTAGCCGTTCGCATGGGTATACCAGTGTGGAATTATGTTTATACAACAAAATGTGTAAACAAATAAGAAAAAACAACGGATTGTCTTTAAAGACCCTCTATTGTGAGGAACGACTTCCGCCACGGATTCAAATCTCAAGTTGACCGTTTAACAGTGAAGCCCAAGACAAAATGTCACTTTAGAAGTAGTATCGAAGAAACTTTGAGTTGCTTCATTGAAACTCATTGTAAAATGTAGAGTACTACGATTTCTTTGTCTGTGTCCTTTTAACATTTAAGACATTCCCATGACAGCGCTAGTCAATGCATTTGTCAATTGTGTATCATTGGATGTTTAAAGTAAAAACAATGTCCTTGTTTCCTTGTTTCAGTCCATTTCAATATAAAAGTCTTTGACTGACTCATGAAGACAATCTTTGCCGCCGTCTCATGGCATATTAATGTAACTTAAGTCGAAATCACTAACTCTTCAATACCAAAAAATACGGCATGTTACTTACATAAAATATTTATTGAACAATAATATTTAAATTAACAACAATAGCCATCATAACAGTATAAGTAAAATTGGAAACAAACACAAGCAAGCAGTTCAGTCAAATGTAGAAAAGCAGTGTTAGTTAGTGCAGAATATAATTTCAATGTAAATATAAAGTTGTGAAACTTAATATAAGCCAAATCTATCAGCGCTAATACATTAATAAGACCAAAGATTGCCCTTTTGATATACCCAAAATGAATTATACCTCACGTTTAACACTATCTACATAAGAGCCAGCAGCAAATTCCCGAAGGACTGGCCAAGATGAAGCTGTTCTCTGCGGGTACTTGAGCACTGAACAGTCGCTGACGGCCTAGAGGTCACATCTCTGAAAGCTTCTAAACAAACTGTAAAATAGGCTCTTAAATTGCAAATTGTTTACATATATGTTTGCATATAAATCGCATATCTGAGGTCTAAACAACTATATTCTTGCTAAAAAACAACATTCTGTTACAAAAAGTAGTCCACCATGACACTCGATGTGAGAATGCTGACAGCGGAGTGATTCAAACGGTGAAACGGTTCCTGTAGCAATTCTGGTAGAATATCGCATGGCTGGAGAAACCTCTCAGCAAATCAGATACGAGAACCAGAACAAACCAATCTATAAATATATATATAAATTATGAAGTATTGAGGCGGTTTTGTTAAAATCTTGCCTGAACAGACACTTGAGGTCCTAGCTGTGGGTAATCCATGCGGGAATTACTACAGATACTATTAATCATACTAGCTGTTGTTTGAGTATTTGGCTCATTACACAAAGCCTGTGAATGTAAAGTAATCTGTTAAACATTAATGCATTTAAAGACGATACATGCCTAATATTGTATGACTCCAGGATGAAATAACAGTAAAAAATGAAAACAATGGAAATGTTCAACTTATACCACAGCCTGCAGCATTAGCTGATGTATAATCAAGTCCATTGAATTTCATTGAAGCAAAGATCGTTACACATTTTATCTGTTTGTAATTAAATTCTGCACTAAAATGATATGGTAAACAATCTGTGCTCATTGTCTCCCTTGACCCCCAGAAAACTTATTTTCTCTAGTGACATGATTGCACACTCATACTTAAAATATTTAATCATAACAGTAATTAGCACTGCTTCTCAATTAAATAGAGCTAAGTCAGTTACTGACAGTGGTGCAATATTTTGGTCAAAATTTACCTTAAATTGAACCCAGTGTCCAAATATGTGTTCTTCTATATGCGAAAAGCAGCATATGAGTTGAGTAGGTGTGTGGTACTAAACTCAGTGAAACAGAAGGCGTACAATACCCAGATGTCCTACTGTATCCTCTGAGATTGTGAAGTCTGCAAAGTGCAAACAATGGACACTTTGCAGTCCCATGAGGCCATGGGAGCAGAGTTGTATGATTTGAAATGTTAAAAAATTGCAGAGAAATGTGGACCAGGTGCCTTATTTCAAAGTTCATAGGTGCCAAGAAAGATTTTATTGGATAAATGATACTTTTTTAAAACATACATATGCACATGCACACATTGACTTGAATAGGATAATCTTGTACCATATAAATTTGGTACAAGGAGAAAGAAAATATATTCTGTTCTTTGTTATCAACAACGTGAAGTGCATTAAATATTACATTACGCCAGAGGACTTGGGGTGTTTTGTGATGGGACTGCAGAGGTTCATGAGTTCAATGAAAAGCTATTAAGTAAGTCATAAAATTTTAAATTTAAAATAAATCATTTTAAAATAAGAACAATCAAAATAATTATTTATTATTATTACTGACTTAATTTTATTATTGACCCAACTTATTAACTTAAAATCTCTTGGGTTACTTCAAGTAAATATATGAGGTCAAAGAGTTTCAGCTGACAAAAAAGTTGAGGAATCCCTGCATTACATGTAGTTATGAAATTATGTGAATTTGTACATGTTTAATGTGTTTGAAAGACAAAAGCCTTCCAGAGAAAGTAATACATGGTTAATGAGTCACTAAGGGATAATTCAAGTAATAATTAATATTCATCAGGAACTGATTTATTTATGCAACGTTTCAATGTTGAGAAAACGCTTCTTAAAAGTGAAATAATTTCTGTAAATGCAGTGATGAAATTCTGTGTGGGTCTCAGTTTTCACTGATAGTCACATGACTAGGGGCTGATCTGAGTGTGCAATTCCACAAACCTGCAGGCTTTTTTTTTTTTTTTTCAGAAAGGAAAAATTTATGTAGAGTAAAAATGGGTTCTTATCATTTCTGAATCTTAAAACCCCCCAAATTCCTTCAAGACCATTAAAACATTAATAGGTAGATATTATATTTAAAGGGTTAGTTCACTCAAAAATGAAAATACTGTCATTAATTACTCATCCTCATATCATGTGTATACATAGCATTTTTTAAGTTCAAGTTCACCAGCTTTAATCTACTATCTCCCCTGACAGCTTTATCGGACAAAATGGCGGATTCGGGGTTATGATTGGTCAGATCACCTGTCAATCAAACTGCCGACAAAGGGTCAATTATGCAAGATTTAAGATGGTAAATATTTAATTGAGTTGTCAATACAATATTATATAATATGATTTTAACCCAAAATTCAACATTTTGACAAAATGGTAACTGCAAATCCATGTTTCGCTGCCTCGAGTTCAGGTGTATCTGTGAATTGCAGCGATCCATCTGCTTCTCTTTTATTTAGCTTTCGGCAGTCTGTCGAAATATACCTCCGATTTCTTGTCAAATCTGTTTGTGCAGTCAATCGCAAAGCTCTTTTCCATTTTGAATATTTTGGGTTTGAAAATCAATGCTGCTGCCATGCAGTGGGCGTAACCGCAGTCATGTGGAGACCCTTTATTTCGACGAAGAACCCAGAAGTGCTGCACTGTGTTTACTACGTCAGCGGCGTAGTAGAATGACTTTTGAAATTGCTAAAGTCATTTTTGTTTGTTTTTTGAGCACAAAAAGTATTCTCGTCGCTTCATAAAATGAAGGTTGTATTCACATTGACTATTTTAATGATGTCTTATCTACCTTTCTGGACCTTGAAAGTGGTAATTAAATTGCTATTCATGGAGGGATCAGAGAGCTTTCTGATTTCATCAAAAATGTCTTAATTTGTATTCCGAAGATGAACGAAGGTTTTACGGGTTTTGACCAACATGATTAATGACAGAATTTTCATTTTTGAGTGAACCCTAATTCACAGTTTACTAAAAAGTCTCCCAATTTTTCTGATTATAATCTAATTGCAAGTTCTTAATTTTGTAATACAAAATCCGGATTAAATATAATCAGTTACTACCCAGCACTGCTTATAAATATGTGTCTACCGACCAATCAGAATCGTAGAGCAATTGACCCTTTGCAAAACCCGCCCCCTGTTGGAATTCCCGCCAACCCATGCTCTCTCACGCCACACATCATGTTCTCAAGCAGAGAAAAATACATCGCGGAGCAAAGAGGACACTGACAATTCATACTAGCTCATTTATAGCATCAAATAAACATGAATGGACATCAGAAGGAAAGTTGTTTCAACTGCGGAAAGACGTGAGTACACACAATTGTTCACGTTAAACAACGGCTACTATAAGATGGCGGATTCGGCATTATCATTGGTTAGATCGCCTGTCAATCAAACTGTTTGCGAAGGATCAATTACAGGAATTTGTCATTTGTTTACAAAGACACTGAACGCCCTAGACTCAAGGTTCAAGAGAAAACTGCAGAGGATACACTGGCATATAGCAAGTTATACAAGTTATTTAAATTCCAGAGGGTGTTTAAAATAAATATTTTCTGCAAACCATAAAGGTTGGGAACCTGAACGTTTTAAGGGACTGAATCATACATTTAAAGTAGCCTAAATATTTGAGGGATTCGGCTGACCATAAAGGTTGGGAAACCCTGGTCTGAACGGATTAAGGGATAGTAGGGGGGTGGCTGAGACGTAGTTACTGGACATAGACGGTGGTCCAGATTTTGATAAAGTAAGTCACATTGAGGCTGCTGTGCCGCAGTCATCGTATCGTCGGTGAGGTTGGAAGGCGAAGTGCTCGCGCGGGATGATTGGTGAGGTGCTCCACTGACCGCGCCCTCGTTTCGCGCCTATAACCGCTTACTGGAGAACGCGCATCGAGCGGCAGAACTGCTGTGTCGTTTCATGCAGGTGGAGCGGCTTGACGCGCTCACACAGCCGTCGTGTGTACGCCAGTGAGAGGGGAGGGCAAACACCGCATTTCGCGTCTCTGGACTATACACAAGCCAAACGAACAATTCCCAGTGAGAAGTGGGTATAACGCGCGCTCACTTTCAGCCACAAACACAGGTAAGGACACTTCAGTGTGAGTCTGCAGATGATTTTGTCATCAGAATGTTTGCTTTCAGAAATGCAGGTGATGCGCGAGCTGGGGAAGTGAACGGATGGTGTTGACTCCTAAGCGAAGATGTTGTTGTCTGTTCTGTCTTGTTGTTGTTGTTGTTGTTGTTGTTGACCCCTTGGAAGTGTAGCTTTTTATATATTCATCATTGGTGATGGTTTTGAACACCTGCGTGCCAGCGTAGCGTTACTAACGGGCGCTGTGTGTATTGATTTGCCCCCATTCGAGTCATGCCATGTGCGGCTCTCAGATGCACGAGAGAGAGAGAGAGAGACAAATGGAAAAGCCGTGGGAATAAAACAGCCTTTTGTTTGGATAAGGGGCTATTTCGTCCTTCGAAGGGGTTTTTGATAAAATGTTTGTTCCCGTGGAACGAATATTTGGAGGGTATGTCCGTCTGACCCTCTAAACAAGTTCACAAAGGACGGGCTATACATCACGTAAACATATGGTCCCAATAAATTGTTTGTGTGACTTGTGAAATTACAGTCGAGGCCTATGGGAGTGTTTCTGGACATGGCGAATGTTTTGAGAAAATTCGGTCTTTTTATGCATCGTCATTAACAAGTTCAGGTAGTCCATTTCGCCACACACCAATATTTCTATAGTGTAAAATTGTTATAAAACGACTCAAATATATGATGTCATCCTATACTCATGTTGTTCCAAACCCATTTGACTTGGTTTCTTTTATGTAAACGTTTTTTTTTTTCTTAAAAAGAAGGACAGTGAATTATGACTAAAATATTAAGCCTCACAAAGGTCTTGAATTCCCTAAAAAGTTTTCTGCATACATAAAATTGCAATTGAACGGACTTAAATTTCCATTGTTTTTCCTCGATACTCATCCCTAACATTAACAATCGGTTGAGCTCGAGTACCAGATTTGTCTGATTTGTGAACAAATCATTCAGGCTGAAGGTTTATGAAATGGATCAACAGGATACTCTTTACAGATCTGAAATGGTTACTTAGCCTAAGCGCTTTATGTGTTGGATATTCCATGAATTGATTAAGATTTAGGTCTTCTGTTCTTCACACAATCAATCGCACTCCAGCAGTGGCCAGTTGCATAAATATAGCCACAATATAAAGACTGTCATAAAGTCGGCATTAAATGGAAATTGCAATAGTCTTTTTTCCCCCATATTGTGACGTACTTCCGAGTGAAATAGCAGCTTGAAAAGATACAAAAGATGTAGGACGGGACCTGATTTTCTCCTTCGGGATTTGATTGGATTTTTGATTGTTGTGGTTAGCATGTGATGGACAAGTTGTCCTGCCCCCACACTGAAAAACTCCTCATCAGGGAAGATCAGAGATGTCTTTGCAAAAGGAATGGGAAGTTATTTTGATTACTGATGAACATGACTGAAATAAAATAATGGTGTGCATGGATAAATCAATTGTAATAAATACAGCAATATTCCATTAAAAACCAAGAATTGTCAGTATTGATTTAATATTGACATTAAGAACTACTCTGACCAACTAAGTGAGTCAAGCGGTAAATTTTACTTTTTGTATTCAAATTAGACCAATTTATAGCCATATTTGGACAGGGCTAGTTTTCCAAACGATGATTGAGTTCCAATACTTCTCACTTGATGTCTGTGATTTCATGTACCAATTTGGACAGGACTAACATCTTTTTTCTTGTAGAGGTGGGATTGTGTGTTAAACGTCATGCTCACACATGAGGTATACGTCTTTTAATTTTATTATTGACATCATTTTTATTTATTTTATTAACCCATCCATATTGGGGGGAGGTGGGGGGCGAATTGAGAAACGTTAGGGTAACGTACAATATCACCAATCGTAGACGTTCACATTCGGTGGGATTAGATTTCTCAGAGGGCTGCTGAGTTTTGTCGAAAAACAGTAGGTAATGTGCTTTGGAATTTTTACAGAGGTTTTGCGAGAAATTCTAACTTGGGAGATTTGCACAGGATTAAATTAAGTATATGCAAGGATATATATGCATGCATACACTTACTAAGTGTAACTACCCACAACTACACTCACTAACTACCCACAGAATTCTTGAAATATAGGCTTGTATCATAAAATGGTCTGTCATAAGTAATTTCTATTTTTTATATATATATATATATATATATATATATATATATATATATATATATATATATATATTATACACACACACACACACACATTTTTTGCCTTTTTTATTTGTTTCCTTTTCTGTTACACAGAAAAGTCATACAGGTTTTGAACATTAGACAGAATAATCAAATTTTCACTTTTCCTACACTCTTCATGTAGCCCCCATACATTGGTCAACTGCAATGGACGTCAGCACATCTAAAGAACGAAACTACCAAAATGCTGTGTTTTAATCCTCTTGGTATCGCCCTCTTGAACATCTGTTGTATTTTTCTGCTGTTGCCATGTTGCAACCCTCTATTAGCTCTATCACCAACTGTTCGGTGGCAGGGCAGCCAGGGCTGAAGAACTGAAGATAACTCGATTGTGAGCTGGTGTCAGATAAATCTTTCCGAGCTGTGGTGTGTGAAAATCCAGTAGCATTTGCTGTGGATGTCAATGCATCATGGATGTAATTAAATTCACTGTTTATTATTAGTATATGATTAACACCACTAATTACATACGAGTCCCTTGTGTAGAAACTGCTGAGGTGAATCAGTCAAATTGAGTTTTGATAAATGTAGGCTATATTCAGGCATATGTTCCTGAAGTTTACAACCGAGAGACGCTCTAGACAAACTCAGCTTCTCCAGTTGATCAAATCGACAGGACTGCCGCTATTGAAAGGCTTGAGCGATCAATATCACATAATGGTTGCTGTCTGTCAGTGTAATAGGTTAGTTCAACAGTTATATGCAACCATTTACGAGGCTATAAAAATGTGGACACAAAGATGCAGATGGCTTTGCTCTGTGCATTAAATGATTCTTAACCATGGGGATATGGGTCAGAAATGGAAAAACACTGCTTTGAACATGTAGCCGGTCTGTGCCATTTCCGACTTTGTACCTAAAAACAATGAAAGATTCATGAGAATTTTTAAAACGATGCTATAATGGGAAAAAAAAAAAGATAAAATGCATTCTGTTTTCAAGCAACATCGATTATTCATTCTGATATGCAGCAGCATGGATGTCAAAACAACATCACACACATCACCGTCCAGGCTTTCCGTCCAGGTAGCGGTGGGAAAAAGAGGGGATTTTACTAAGGGGATGCCCACTGCCAGGCCGCACATCTGGGTTTTGCATGGCTCATCGTATTCATCCATAGCTGGAACAGGGTAGATGTCACCCCGTAACACTGATTCGAAATCACTTTCACAGTTGCTGTCATGGTTGCGGTTTGGATTTGGCCAGGCGAGGGTCGGTCCCACTTGTGAAAATGAGAGGCGAGCAGAAGGGGGGACTAGCATTATCAATAGCCTCCCATGAGTGTTAGGCCTGGAACTAAATCTCATCTCACCAGCTGATAAGGAGTATCGCTGGCCGTCATTGGGCTCGGAGATACTGAGAGTGGAGGGGGAGGAAGGAAAGCTGGTGGCTTTCCTGACGGACAGGTGGTCTGCCTTTCTTTTTTTTCCCCTCCCCTTTCTGTACACACGAAGGTTGACTGGCTGGTTTATGAGCGTGTTTTTTTTGTTGTTTGTTTATCGTCCTTCTGTGCTGTCCTTTGGCATCTGTGTACAAGGAACCGTTTTATAGGGAATGCCTCAATGAGCCATGTTGGAGACTGTGTTAGGATTGAATTTTGTCTGGTGCAGCTCACACAATGACCCAGTGTTGGTTAGCTGACAAGTTGTCAGATTGTTTGTGCACTGCTTAATTAATTACTTTTTAAAGTATTTTGCAATTAGCATGATGATAGTTCATCATAACATTGTCTCATGATGTCTTCCATTGTCATGCTCATGCTGGGTGTGAATTAGGTTTACTAGCTGCATGATGATCTATACTTTTATTTAATTATTAATGTGAGGAGCACAAACAAAAGGAAAACGTGCATATGATGCATTAGTCTGCGCAATTGTTAATTGAGATTATCATTACGGATGCTGCGGTGAAGTGTCAATTACAGTGTTCTATTTAAGGCTATGTGTGTTGTGGATAATTTTTTCCCCCAACATTTTAGCATTGTAGCTAATTCTAAATCGTTACTGATTTTCTTGATTTATTTTCAATTAAGTTCTATTTGATAATACGTTATGGCATGCAGCAAACATTTTTCTTTAAATGGTTAACAAAATAAAAACAAAATCACAATTACAATAGCTTTGGGAGTAGAGATGCATGATCTAAGTACCATATCGGTTGTCTACCCTTTTTTTTAAAAAAAAAAGAAAAAAAGATCAGTAGTGGCTGATAGGTCTGTAGGTCTATATCAAATATAGTCTTGATACTGACAGAAAATAAATGAATAATATGGATATACATTTTTAAATGTTTATTTAATCTCTGAAAACACTTAAAATTTAATAACTGTCCTCAGCGAATGATTGAGAATGTATTTTTTTTTTCTCAGTTAATGTTCATTTTTCATACTGCCTATAAAGCTGTGATTCCTCAATTCACTTTTTACATGTAAATTGATCCTTTTTTTTTAGTCTTCTATTTAAAGTCTCCCTGTTGTCAATAATTGTATCCCCTAAAACTCCTCTTTGATCACCAGAATGGCACATTTATACGTTTTCTTTTTCCTGTGAAACTTTCTTCATGCCTTTTAAAAAGGCTTAAATGTAACTCTACACCCTTGCCTCATTTAGTATATGTGGATCTATGAATATGCAAATTAGCCCTGCCTCTGCTCCATGAGCTCACACATCCACTCTGTCCATTTACTGGTGGTAATCACTCAATTAGGGCTGCATGATTATGACAAATCGTAATTGTCGATAATTCCCTTGAATTTGCAATTCTGATTATTAATTGCGATTATCACAATTTACACAATGTTTTGATTTCGTCCTTGAACATGGTATCGTGGCATCCAAAATTGTAATCACGGTTAGAAATTAATGTAATTGTGCAGCGCTACGCTGAACAATAGTATCACTTTTTTACAACATCAGACACAACGGTAATTTATTAGCCTTTTGCTTGACTACATTATCAAACCGATGCTTACAATGTGTTGCTAATGTTACACAAACCATGTTCCTGTCGCCATCTGAGTTTTTGTTTTTGTTTGTTATTATCGATCATTTATAGTCAAGAATTTTAATGTGTATGTGTCTAACTCTAACCTTGACGGCTATGTTTTTTTTTAATGTAATTACACAGTCGTATGATATATCTTTAGCATATTGGCTAAATCAACAGTCATTCTTTTAATCTTTGTGATGTTGCTGCAGGCTATCATTACTTCCGATATCATGTGACGTGGAAAGCATCCCATCGCAGTCACTGGAACACATACTAAAAAGAGGTGCAGAAAGAATCATGCTTTGACTCTGTTTGCTTTCTGACTCACTTGCCAGACTCCTGCTATTTGGCTCTTCCTTTTCAGCACTTCTTGCATGGACAGATCCTTGATGTGCAATACATGTGCAGTCTCCCTCTAAGTGCAGATACCCGTCAATTGCTGCTGTGGAGGGTGAAGGCATGATTCACCCTAAGGGAGGCCCAGACATCCACATCTTCAGAGCCCTTCACTGATGTCTGGGAAGAAGGCTGCATGCCTAGCACTCCGGAGGAGCTGCCCCTCTGTCTGGCGGATCTAAAATATTTGTCCTGTGTTCTGCATTATTCATGATGAAGGAATAGAGGAAAGGAACAGCCCTGAGCCGAGTCATGTGACTGTCTATGCAAGCTCATAGCTAAATAGGTGTCTCTTATGTCACTAGGGGGTCTAGAAAGACTAGAAGACTTTGTTCAGACAGTGCATATCAGGGCCCGAAACTATCGTTTTACCACCCCTGCCAATGGCCAGTGATTTACCGGCCAAATATATATATTTTTTTTACCAGCAATGACACAAAAACGGTCAGTTATGAAATTTTCGCATGTTCTAGCGCTTGAATATTTTCATTTGAAAGGCTGAAACTTTTGGGATGGTGTAGCACTGACCTGTCAACTGTACAGAGCGTCGTTCATATTCATGCTCGCAACATTGCATTTTTGGAATTCAAAAGTTGTTACTGGCCATCTGGCAACTGACACAGTTTCATGTACTTGCCAATGCAGATTTGTTTTTTTCCTCTCATTTGCTGATTGACGAGTGTTAATTTTAGGCCCTGCTGTATATGTAGTTTTTTTTTTTTTAAGCCCATTGGGATGCCAAGGTGACTGCAGAGAATGGGTGGCAGAATGGTATGGAAGCTGTTAGACTTGTATCCACTCAAGGCCACACAACGTTCACACATCATGGTCGCTCTATCAAGGTCCAAGGTCATGCATGTACAGTTCGACCACACGCGGTCTCTCTTAAGGCAACACATGGCCTGGAGTACTGGCAGCTTTTAATCCAGGCTGACGTGTGACTCAGTCCCCATGTCATCGAAGCACTAGAGAAAAAACAAACAAAAAAAAAAACACTAGGGATCACTTCTCTGGATGATAAGTTGGGGAAAAAAGGTCACCGCTGAGATCCTCGTGTCTGTTTCCACCTCCAGGGAAGTAGTTTTTTTTTTTCATTCTGTACCCTCCTTTCCATTTCGCTTACTGGCATCGGATGAACTTTACTTGCTAACCCAAATGAATTGTTAATGGACCTCAGGTCATTGAGAAGCATTCAAATACGGAGCATGTTCGTGACGGTGTGAAACCGGTGATTAAGCTGCTTGGGCACTTTTCATTAGAAGAGGTCCAGGTCAGATTCGCTAGTTGTCCGGGTAGCCGTTGAAGCTGCAGCTACATCGTGTTGCTTGAACTGCAGTACTCCACATGAGCAGCGCAGCCCACAACACGTACTGCTATGCTGTGCCGTGGACACAAGTGTGGCTGGTTTTGGTATGAATCCCTGATTTATTTTGAGGTGGTCCTGGGGGATAGACTTGGACGCATTCCAGAATGATGCAGAAAGCAGATAATTAAAGGAGCCCACTGCTTTTCCTGAATGTTTTGAGAGTAGGTAGAATGGGTAAGCAGCAACAGATAGGGTAGGTAATTACCTGGCATTACAGAGTGGGAGAAGGTGCCAGATGCCACAGCGAGTAGGAGGAGGGGTGGGCAGATGCGAGCAGAGTAAATGCTTCGCTCTACGTGCGACCTAGCATTCCTGTTGCCTTATAAACGGAGCACAAGGTCATGTGACCTGCCCTGCAATTTATTTCCTTGCCCAACCGTAGTTGTGCTCTGTTTACGCTGCATTTGCATAGTTGCATAGCAGATGGCTTTAACCGGGTCAGGTTTCCGTAGTTTTCCATAGTTTTGCATATTCTGTGTATTTTTGATGATAAGGCTTGGTTTGTGCCAGAGCGTCCTCCATTATTACAGTCATGGTACACACACAAAATCAAAACGTCTGCTCTCTTTGTGGCATCATGCCATGGCGACTGTGGAAACATCTTGTTTCGAGAAATGCATCTAGTCATCAATGCTTAAATAAAGGCTTATCCTAAAAGCAACATGGCTTTGTGGCATTTATGGGGCAATGAAGTTTATTTGAAAGGAAATAGGAGATTAGATGGGAAAATGGGAGGGAAGGTAAGGGCTTTTTGAAATTGCAGTTTTTTTAGTGTCTACAAACATTATAAGACCTCAAAAAACAGCCAAAGGCAGTTGTCCACATGTGTATGGATGCAGCGTTTATGTGCGTTTCATAAATTTTATCATGGATGTAGTTTGAAATTAAAAATAGACTTTTTTTTGAAACTGGGTCTTACTATGCAAATTGTGCAGCATGCTAATTAAACCACTCCTTTTAAAGGAAAAATGAAAATTCTGTCATTAACTACTCCCGTCATGTTGTTCCAAACCTGTAAGACTTCAATTAATCTTTGGAACACAAATGAAGATCTTTTTAATGAAATTGGAGAGCTTTCTGTCCCTCCATAGACAGAAACGTGACTACCGCTTTGACGTTTCAAATATTTCATAAAGAGATTGAGGTGTTTAGTCCTAAATTAAATCTGTTCATCATATGAAGCAATCAAATCTGTTCAGAAAAATTTGACTAAACCACTCAATCATATTGATTACTTTAACAATTCAAAAAGTTCATTAAGATCTTAAAAGTGTCAGTTGCGTCAATATCTATGGAGGGACATAAAGCTCTCAGATTTCATCAAATGTCTTCATTTGAGTTCCGAAGATGAACAAAAGTCTTAAGGGTTTGTGACACGAGTGTCAGTAGTTAATGAGAGATTGTTCATGTTTGGTGTGAAATAAATTTGAAAGCACCGAAAGTTTGGCTACCGAAAATAGTTTTGAGGGCCGAAATCAGTGACCGAAACAGATGTTTAATTAGTGCTTCTCTGAATTCATGTTTTCACAGTTCAGCGTCTATTTCGTGCACGCAACTTAGAGAAGCTACCACAGTTAATGTTGTGTGGATGCCAGCTCTGGATTTACAATATTAATTTCTCAATTATGATCGGTAATGATTTTCTTAAATCTAAAATCTTTTAGTCTGTGCTAATGTTTTCGGTTGATGCAAAACTGTGCCTGCCATCCAATGATCACAAACTTTGTGATCATTACTTTTAACATGAAGCAAAGTCCTAACTTTAAAAATCTTTTTTTTTTTTAAATACAGCATTACAGATCACTGTAGCCACCTCCAGTTCAAGCGGCAGCACGGATCAAGCGCACGTGAACCGATCTCATCTTCTCCTTCCTCTACTAGTTAGTTAAAGCATAACTAAACATGGTTGAACATCAGGGACCTGTTTCAATAAGCAGGTTGAACCAGCTCAGAGTTAAAGCTTGAACTCTTTGTTGACTTGCTCTGAGACTGGGAAAGTTTTCTGTTTCAGAACAGATGGATTGAGTTCAATCAGCTTTGAGTAGGTTGACACAGAGTTAAGCGCGGACACAACAACTATGAAAAGCCATGATCAATGGAGCTCCGATATTACAATTCACCATGGCAACGGAAGTATGCAGACGTCTTTTTGTTGGGTGCTGAGTCAATACAGGTTTAATTATTTTCACTGTTATAATATCAGAGGCGACAACTTGCAGAATGGTAAGTTCTAAGAACTAATAGTCATTTTCATGGTATCCTAAATGCAAAAAAAAAAAAGAACAAAAGAAAATAATAATAAAAATATAATAATTTAAGTGCGTTTTTTTTTTAATTGTTCCATTTACCATGTACAAGTAGGAATCCTTTGCAATAAGTGTAAATGGTAATTAGATGCCATTTATACTTAATACTGGCATATACATACTGTTTGCACCTCAGTATTGTTTTACATTAACAGGATGCAATAATAGTAAGTGTAATTGACTATATTCATAAAAATTATAAATGGGCCTACTTTTATCATTATTAAACACTCGTTAGGCACTTCCACTTAGAACATTTTCTTCTTTTTTTTTGAAAAATAAGTGCCTTTCTGATGTGATGTATGATAAGAAGAGCAAGCTCGGCAAAAGGCAGACTCAAACCCGGGTCAATTGCGTCACAAGCCACTTCTACACGCCTTACATGCTATTGCCTACACCACTGAGTGACATTGTGTGACATTGGTGGGTGGAGTTAGTGTAAATGTGCAATTGGTAGTAAATGCTCTGAATAATCATGTTTTCTGTTTGTATTAAGATTATTTTATTACCACACTGGCAGATAATTATTATCTGTAAGAAAACCATTTTTACTAAGTGAATGAATGAATGAAGTATTTAAACATCACTTGCACTTTAAAAAAGGGGTAGAGACCAAAAGAAACTGAAAACCTTTTGGGTTTACAGAAAACCTGCTTCCGACCAGGTTAGGTTCACAGAGTAATTTACCCCGCTTTCTCGGGTTTGATATACCTCCATTTCTGAGATGGAAAACCCAGAGTTTACCTCATTTCAGAGTTAACTTCCTCAGTTCTCACTTAACCTCCTCTCTGAAACGGGCCCCAGGTTTGTTGAAATATGCACTACAACTAGAATCCTACTTCTTGTAATCACTCAGTGTTTCAACCAGGGAAGGATGCCATTAAAACGGCTTGTAGGCTTTACAATCATTTAATGTTACAATTACTCAAAGTAAGCTATCCAGTGTCCATTAACTCATTAGTTAGCTAGCTAACTCCAGAGAAGAGAATTTTGCTAAATATATGCACTCTATTATTTATTCATTATATTTACTTAACCTGTTAGAGATGTCTTCATTATTTAATGCATGTTTGAATAAATTTCATTATGACTTTGTGACGCAAAGGTAGCGTGTCTGAATCCAGATCAGAAGGTTGTGTGTTCAAATCAAGTCGCGGTCAAATTTCTACCAACATTTATTCTGGCGGCAGTTGTGGCCTAATGCTTAGAGAGTCGGATTTGCTGGCTCAAGTCTCAGTACCAGCTGGAAATGTAGTTGGAAATGTTGATTACCCACAACTCAGGTGCTCCCTTGAGCAAGGCACCCTAACCCCCAATCACTCCACGGACACTGCTGCAAAAATGACTGCCCACTGCTCTGGGTGTGTTCACAATGTGTCTATGTTCTATGTGAATATGTATGTACAACTCTGTTTTAGCTATATGAGTGTTCATTATTAAATAAGGTTAATTGTTTAGTTCCAAGTGCAAGTTTATCCTGAATTTGAGTCCGTTTTCTTTTCAGTGCATCCCTAAGGTTAGGTGATTGAAAATATAATCAACTTACTCTAATAATAATAATAATAATAATTATAAAATTCAATAAAAATTGTCATGATACCAAAAATCTAGTAGGCGGTATTGATGCCAGCAAAAGTACATGATACTTGATACCAAATTGGTACCACGGTGTTAAAAAAAAAAAAGTTCTTTGCTGCGATAATTCGCTGCATTGCATTTACAAAATAAGAATGAATAAACATTAGTATCATAATAGAATAAAGACACAAATTAAACAATGCTTTATATTTTTCAGGTATGTTCAACAGTAGCCTATTCAAAAATGCCACAGAAACTGAATCAAATGTAGAATAACACTGCATAACTGTATGTTAAATATAGATTCATTCTTATTGAAGCTTTTCTTTTGTTTATCATAGATTTAGCAAGCTGTTATCATAGATGTTAACGATCGCCCATAGTAGATGGTTGCAATTGAAGGTTTTAAAGGCTGCTGTCACTAAGACCTAATGGATGGAGACGATATGCTGTTACACATGCTGTTTATATTCATATTGCCAACTGTGCGAATATTCTCTAAGACTAGCATTTTGACATAACTCTGTGTATTTGAACTTTTATGGGTAATAAGCAACAAAAATCGGACTCTCATAAGAGGCGGCTATGTGTGTGTGAGCTTTGGTTGAAAGCGCACTGACTGAAGACCGCCTCTCAGAGAGCACACAAGTACTTTATAGTTTATAGTTTAAAATTGCTTGAATTCATAAATTGGCATGATGTCAAACAATGTCGGTGCGCCAAAGTCTTGTATTGCACCGTGCAGCTCGCTTGCTGAGCAAAGTCAACGTGGATACTAAGGATGTGAAGCCATCTGCACATTTTGAGAGGGAGAGAGAAACCACGTAACCGCTGAATCCCTCACGCTGTTTAAACGTCTCTCAGGAAGTTTTAAAATGACTGATTTGCTCTAATAATCTCTTTGGGTTCAACCTACATGCTATAGTGCATAAATGTTGGTGAAAAACAAGCACCGTCAGGATTTTAAAATGTCGATACGGTACCGACTTGGTAACGAAGTATCAGTTCTCATGACATCCCTACCTTCCATGATAGAAAAAACAAACAAAAACAAAAAATGGAATTGTCCACAATTCTATCAGGGTTATCTAGTGCTCATGAAAGTCTCCAGAGTGTGTAACTTTACACTGCGGCATTCGCAGCTACTGCTGATCCACCTCCTCATGCCCAGTGACCTCCCAGCAGGGCACAGGAGACGTGGATTACAAAGCGATACAGAGATGGAGGGAGAAAAGGAAAAGGAAGCAGATGTAGGAATGGGGTCACTAGTTTACTTGGCAAACTAGTTTATTTAGACTTTAGATATTTTTAGCAGCAGTACTTTTGAAAGGGAATGGATTTAAATGTACTGTTTCAGGGCAACATGGAAGTCTCAAGTCTTGCGCTGGTTTTTAACATCATGAAGAAACTGAAGTAGTAACAGATCTTTTCATCTGTTTTGTAATGCACATGCAAGTGAAATGGATTATCCAAAAAAATGGTTCTCATCCATGGTTCTATCCATCAGTTGTTGATTGGATGGAGACTGATCTAAATGCGAGCTTGCAGTCAATTGTAAGAAGAGAGTGGGGTTTATGATGATTGAAGTGATTGAACAGTCTGGCATGCATCATCAGGAAGAAGTTTTACCAGAAGATCAAGTTAAGGCATTGTGATAAATAACGAGCTCAGAAAAAGGTCAAAAAATGAAACCCGTGCATTGAATTATTCTTAATAATATCAATAACATGAAGCATTTTAGGATGTCCATTGAGAGTGTCTGGAGACCCCAGCATGTTTGAACTCAAGGATATGTCTTATGTTACTACCCCACTAAAACCTGTGTCTGGTGAATCCCAAAAATCCTATTTTTAACATCGATTAGTCAATTAGACATTCAGGCAACCATCCGATTTAGAAAAAATATGTAGCTTTACACTTCCCTAGGCAGGAGAGGGTGGAGAAGGGAGTGGAGAGAAGTGAGTGAAAGTGAAAGAGGAGCAGGAGAAGAGCGATAGGGGTTGGCCTGGCCTCGGTTATGGCAGAACAATAGAGGTCAGGTGATTAACAGGCCATTGCTCGAGCTGCTCTTCAGTTCACCCTCCTCTCTGAGAGGCAGGAGACGGGAGATTTACTTCAGGCTGATAGGTGTTAGACTGACGGCTGCTATGGGAGAGCTGTAAATCTTGTGATGTTAAACAGCTGTCTGCCCGCCCATCCGTCATGGTGCAGAGGTGGCGAGGAGCAGGGCCCGCCGCTGTGCCAGTGACGACTGGCCTGTCTCCAGGCCACACTTCGGCACGACATCACATGGCTCCCTCGTCCCCATGCCAGTCTGATGTCAACACTGCAACACACTCATTTGTCCTCATTGCCGTAGTGCTAGCGTGTCCAAGCCCTGGGGAGAGATCTGCACAGATCTGGAGGTGGTTTCTGGTTGCCTTGTGCCTGGCATGAGCTGCACCGGGCGGCCTAAGCACAGTGCTGCCCCCCCCCCCCATTTCTGATAATTTGCAGCCCAATTAAATCATGTAGCACTCTTCGTTGTATGTCCCGCTCTTTGATAAATGCCATACTTCCTGCATCCATCTTCTTTGTTGTTAAATCCGGTGATATGTGCAAAATGGATTCCCTTTGTTGGCGTGATTGCCAGTGATTTGTCAGCGTGCATGCTTCCAGTCCACGGCCATGTGACTTTCAGTGCTCCAATTAGCAAAAGCCCTGATCGTATTAGTTCTGTGTCCACTGCTGAAATGGCACGATTCATTCAGCCATATGACAAAATGTGACCTAATTAAACTGAAGGAGACACTACGAGACATATTCTATTTATTAGCAGTATAGCGAGATATTTCATTCTCCAGAGGAGTGTAAAAATTCATTCCCAATGCAGCAGAAGTTCCTCATTATTAATTAGTAACCTAAAGCACGCAAGTTGTGATTTAGCATTTTAGCTAAACAAATTAAAATCTCAGCAGGAGAGCCCAAAACACATTGGGCCCCAGGCTTAACTGCAGTTCACAGTGACTCAAACAAGACACAAAAGGACAAATTTGTCCTTCTCCAACAATTTGGCTGAACTACTTGCGGAGACCTGCGTGGCGTGAACGTGTGACGTAGCGGCCCCTCTGTAATCAGTCACGGATGCATGGTAGAGCTACTGCTTGACAGCTGCAGTGCTCCGCCGCAGGCTCGTTCTGCAACATGCACAGCTCGCCACAAATTGTGTGCCACCTCACACTCCTTTGTCCCTCACTGCTGCATGGAGACAGCTGGTTTACATAACTAGCCTAGCTAATAGCAGTAACGAGTACGGCACTGTTGTTGCAAACTTCAGAGCGATTTTTGTAGGGATTGTTGCTTGTTTTGACTCGAGTTATGGGACAGTGTCCCTGGGGGCTACTGGCGGCTGGCAGGGCCCACTCATCTGAGTGATGACATTGTTCTCATAGATCCGATTAGCTTCACCTGAGCACGCCCCAGTCGTCTTGAAATTCCCACAGCTCAGAACAAAACTAAAGAGAAAGGCAGAGATTAAGAAGGGTCAAAGCCGTTTCGTGTTCTTGCGGGCGGTTCAGAAGAGCAGCGGGCTCAGTAGTGTGCCCTGTGGCACCTCACTGTAATAGCTGCTCGCAAACGCCTTTTTTCCCCTGCAGTGGCTGTTGATTTTGAAGCCGATGGAGTATGTGACGTTCTACTGAAGCTCAGAGACAGTCAGTCAAAGCCTACAAGGCCATTTATGCCACATTGGAAAAAAAATCTCTCTGCAGAGCGACACTGTTTCTGCTGGGGTTGGTCTTTTTTCTGATGGTACGATACACATTGCAGGCAGATAAGTTGTTGACAAAACGTATAGCTTTTCCTAATGGAGAGTGATAGATGAGGGATGCTTTTTTTTTTTTTTTTTTTTTTTTTAAATATTTAAAAAGCATTTTGTTTAAAATATGTGAAATTATGCATGTTGGTGACAAGATGACTAATTCTGGGTCATCTTGGTCCACTCTAAACTGGCATTGTTTTTGATGGCTCTGCTCTTTTGAAGGTAGGACTTGATGGAATATGACAAAAATAAACAAACAAACAAAAAAATGCATTTATACATTTTTGTTTCATCATTTCTCCACTCAAACTGCTGCTCATCTCACCACATACTCATTTGAATACATTCAAGAATCCTTCCAGGAGAGTCACACTTGGTAACATAGATGGTTACACACACTCACGCATACAAAGTATTCAGTCACTCTGAAATACCCTGTAACCTACCCTTTCTCTACAATTTCCACACCTCTCGTTACACACACACACTCACACACACTCTTTATCTTTGTTCTGCTGAAATGCACACTTGAACTTGCAGAGGTAGAGCTTTTTATGCCGCACCTCCTGGACCCGTTCAGTGCTAAAAAGAATCCAAATACGTTATGCGTTTAATCATCATAATTATAACTGTGAACGCCTAATATGTATATATATTTCAGTAGCGTTGTTTTTTTATATGTATGTTATATTGTATTATATCAATGCATCAATTCTTATGCCTTTCTCTGGGTATTTTATAGACGTTCACTGTGTGAACTTAGGGGGATCTGACTTTATGTAACCAACTGATCCCCAAGTAAATTGCAAAAATGGCTCAGAAAAGGGAATTAGTTTTGAGGAAGTCTAACACTTTGTTTGTAGATGCCACTGGTATTTTGTTTGATGTAGTTTTATAGAAGTATGATAGAACTCAGTAAGTGGTGATTTTTAGAAGATGAGAGAGAAGAACAGGATCAGAAAAGGACCTTGAGCTTGGACTGTTACTCAGGACGCTTGAGGGTATGGCAAGGCCGTTTTGACTTTTATTCATTCTCAGGATATGAATTTGTGATCTCAACAATTACATTTTCACTAGTTAAAATGTTAATTCTTGATATCAGGAATTAGATTTCCACTAGTAACAATATCAAAAACATCAAGACCAATTGAATTGTTGACATCAACAATAGAGTTTGCATGGAGGCCTATGGTGAGATTTCACTAGTGGAAATGTAATTCCTGATATCAAGAATTAACATTTTAACTGGTGAAAATGTAATTGTTGATATCACAAATTCATATCCTGAGAATAAGTCAAAACGGCTTGGCATATGAGGAAGTGTCAGAGCAAAGGCAATGGCTCTGACTTTTGTTTGATATGATATTTGTATATCTAAAGCTGTCTGATGTATTTTATTTGATTATTTCTTATTTATTTATTCATTGGTGTATTTGTTTGATTTAATTTCAGATTTTTTTCCAGATTTTATCCCATGTAAGAACGAGAAAAAGCGAAAATATATCTTTCCATTCCTTTTAATCCTTTTAAGTGGTTAAATCACAGATTGCTGTGATTAGCTATGAGGGAACCATTTGTACTGCTGAAAGACTGATTTTTTTTTTTTTTCCCTCTAGATACCAGTAATGTAAGCATTAAGTGGTAGAATCGGCAAGCAAACACTTTCTATGGACATACACTGAAGGTCAAAATATGAACGCGTTACATTAATTAATGGTAATTCAGTCCACTGAAATTCAGATGCAGTAGGTGATGTTGGCATACTTAAAGGTAATGTTGATATGCTTTTTTTTTTTTTTTTTTTTTTTTTTTTTAGCATCCCTGCTTAATTTTCAGAAACAACTACTTGAGTAAGCTATTCACAATCTGTAGCTCTTTGAACTTGTGTGTGTGAAGCATGCCAAGAAACCACAATTGCTCCATTCAAGGAATAAACCTCATGATGATCTATTACATTTGACGGTTCACTGATTTGTTGAGTTCACACTGTCCAACTGGCCATAAAATGATTTAGTACAGTAAAGCTAACAAACGATTGCGCTGTCTTTACATTGTATACCATCAAGCTACTCTGCCAGACATTGACGACGGCAAATTGATTGTGTTCTCCCGGACATATTTACTAGTTAACCAGCCGGATATAATCGAACACGTTCTGTGCTGTTTTCCTCTACAATCCCCATTTGGCCTATGATGGAGCTATTGTGAGAGGAATGGAGAGTGAAGAGGAATTCTGATTAGATTAGAGGAGGGAGGAGACGGAGAGGACGACCTGGAGAGGGAGAAAAATTAGGGGATTGAAGGCGGGGAGTCTGCAGAGGGAATACGTGTGCAGCGGAGCTGAAAATGGACAGCCAGGAGCACATACCTAATTAAACTAATTCAGCAGGCCTGGAGCTCTGCCGCTGGGCACCTGCACACACTTCTTCATCCCCTCTTTTCCCGATCACTCGATTTTCCTTTTATTCCACTGAGTGACAGGCTGATTCATGATTCCTCCTCTCCCTTGCAGTGAGCTCCAGCAGATTCTTCAGCTGAGTTTGAGAATATCTTGGCTGCGCTCACGAAAAAAAAAAAAAAAAAAAAAAAAACGCAGGAGAAACCTTCAGCTCACAGGGGTCTTGTGACTAACTGCTTCTCATCTCCTCCGCCCTTTTCTTCTGTCTTTGTCTTTTCTTTGTCTTCTCTTCCTCTTTTCTCTTCTCGCTTTGTAAGAGACAGATGAGATGACGTCTTCTGTGTCTCCAGTGTTCAGTGTTATTTTATATCCTTGAGATACTATTATCGTTTTTGTCAATATTTTGAATTGGTTTACTTTCCTTTTTTTTACCACTTTAATTAATGTCTTGAAATGTATTATATATTACTTTTTTATTCAAAGAAAGTATTCTTTTTCCACGTTTTGTTACAGCCTTATTCCAAAACAGATTAAATTCATTATATTTTCCTTAAAATTCTACTAACAGTACCCCATGACAATGTGAAAGAAGTTTGTTTGAAATCTTAGCAAATTTATTAAAAGTAAAAAAACTAAAAAAAAAAAAAAAAATGTATAAAAGTATTCACAGCCTTTGCCATGACACTCAAAATTGAGCTCAGGTGTATCCTGTTTCCACAGATCATTTTTCGATAACTTGATTTGGAGCGAAATTCAGTTGATTGGACATGATTTAGAAAGTCACCCGTCTATATAAGCTGCCACAGTTAACAGTGCATGTCCGAGCACAAACAAAGCCATGAAGTCCAAGGAATTGTCTGTAGACCTCCGAGACAGGATTGTATCGAGGCACAGATCTGGGGAAGGGTACAGAAATTTCTGCAGCATTGAAGGTCCCAATGAGCACAGTAGCCTCCATCATCTGTAAATGGAAGACGTTTGGAACCATCAAGACTCTTCCTAGAGCGGGCCGCCCGGCCAAACTGAGCGATCTGGGAGAAGGGCCTTAGTCAGGGAGGTGACCAAGAACCAGATGGTCACTCTGACAAAGATCCAGTGTTTCTCTGTGGAGAACCTTCCAGAAGAACAACCATCTCTGCAGCACTCAACCTATCAGTCCTGTATGGTAGAGTGACCAGACGGAAGCCACTCCTCAGTAAAAGGCACATGACAACCAGCCTGGAGGACTCTCGGGCCATGTGTACTGGCCTCATTGAGTCCACATTCAATAGTCCAGCAAGTTAAATTCCATCACACGATAATTCCAGGAACCACAAAGTGATGTTGAGAATGTACTACTGTATGAATGTAAATATAGAGACATACACTAATAAATTATATGCACATATACTCTACATGAACACAATTGTTTTGACAAGCAAAAATGCCATCAAGAATGCCAAGCAATGTCACATGAATGCATGAAGAAACATGAATATAACTACCAATAGAAACATGCTGTTCCAAACAATATCAAACATCAATTTTCACCATGAAAAATACATTCAATTCAATGATAACATTGATAAAAACCAGAAAACTCTCAAATAATCAACAACTCTAAAAGACTGCACATGTTATGGACTTCTTAACAAGACATCTGTTCAGTGTCTCTCACAGGATGATTCAGTCCGATTATAATGACATCACTGTCCCCCATTAATGAGATCACACTTTACAATCTTCTTGCTATGCTCCACAAAGCCATAAGGGTGCACTTGACCTCCTAGAACTGGCAATAAAAAATAAAATACAGCAATGTACAGAGACATCTTTCATGAAAACCTGCTCCAGTGCGCTCTGGACCTCAGACTGGGGCGAAGGTTCATCTTCCAATGGGAAAACGACCCTAAGCTCACAGCCAAGAAAACGAAAGCTATGGAACAACTCTGTGAATGTCCTTGAGTGGCCCAGTCAGAGCCCAGACTTGAACCCGATTGAACATCTCTGGAGAGATCTGAAAATGGCTGTGCACTGACACTCCTCATCCATTCCAACCTGATGGAGCTTGAGAGGTTCTGCAAAGAAGAATGGGAGAAACTGCCCCAAAATAGGTGTGCCAAGCTTGTAGCGTCGTACTTGAGGCTGTGATTGAGGCCAAAGGTGCTTCAACAAAGTATTGATCAAAGGAGGTACAACAGGCATGTTATTTCATTTCTTTATTTTTTTCCCCTTCAAAAAAAAATAAAAATGAAAATTTTGAATAAAAATTCCTTAATTTGCACTTTTTTTTATGCTCGCTACAGGTGGTTATTAACTTGCCCGAAAAAGAGTTAATGGAAGATGGAAACACATTTGCTGATTGCACATTATCTGAATGAGTTCTTGCATAGCGAACATTAAACCCACGTCACCAATCGTAATTGGCTGTTTCCGCTAATGGTGTTATAACAGAAAACTGTTTGATTCTGTCATGATCTATTAATTCTGGATGTACTGGCGCTTGTGTGTGCATTGCATTTTCCCCTCAGGGCTTGCCGTGGACAGGGTCACGCGCTTTTTTTGTACTGGAGTGTCGCAGGTTTTTCGGGCTCGTTTTCTCCCAGTTCAGGTGGCTCTCGCTTATTTTCTTACTCATAAGTGTTTAGGCGAACCCTTCACAAACACTTGATCAGAGTTTTGACCAATGTGACAAACTCGCCTAATTCGCATTTTGTCTTTTTGTTTATTTATTTATTTATTTATTTTTTGCAAGCTTTCAAAAGATTTGCTTCACATTTAGATAGAAACCCAGCTTGTCTCTCATTTTCTCTTTTCCTTCCTTTTTTTATTTTTTATTTTTTAACCTGCAGGAAATGAGAAAGGTGTTCTCATTATCTTAGTAGTTTTCATACATGAGCAGCAATTAGAAGTGGAAAGTAAGTGGTGACTTAGTCAATTGCTTGTGATTTTTTTTTTTTTTTTTTTTTTTAATCAAAAGTCAGATTTTAATTGGGGCTCTAAAGTTACTTATCGGTTTCCTCCTGAAATGATCTGAGAAATGCCATCCGCATGAATTTTGATGGCTCTTTTCTGACAACAGTTGTTTCATTTGCCGATAGTGTTTTTTTTTTTTTTTTTTTTTCTTCTTTTCTTTCTTTTCTTGGAGTTTTAGGAGAACATCTTCTTCAAAAATTATAAAATAAAATCCTCTGCTCTCCTCTTTGGCTTATTTGTTCTTCCTGTCGACTGGTGAAACAGCAGTGTCTCAGTCAGAATCTGTGCCATTCTATTAATTTATAACACCATCGAGTCAACAGGGAGCTTACCTTGACTGCAGAATGGGCCTTTTGCGAGGAGAGCCCTGAATTCCTTGCAGGGTACGAGGTAGATGTGTGAGATCGAGCGCTCGATGAGTGAGACCTTCATCTGGAATGGCGCCTTGTGCATGAGTCACATCTGCTTCACCCCTTTGTCATGAAAATGGGATTGTTTACTCATCTCCCCTTTAAACGCTGGGTTTACGTTGCATTATTTGTCACCTCTATAGCAATCATTTTTTCTATCTGCCTGTGGATTTCTTCTGAGCTGGTGTGATGACAGATTTTTTTTGTAATTGAGAGCTCTTATTAATCCACAGGGGTTATGGGTTGTAAGCAAGCAAGATTAAAGGAATAGTTCATCCAAAAATGAAAACTCAGTCATTATTTACTTACCCTTTTTATGTCGTTCTAAACCCTTTCTTTTGCTCTGGAACATGGCAGAATTTTAAATCTTAATGCAACGTTTTTATAATGACCGTTCATAGTGATTTTTTTTTTTTTTCTTTTATGAGATTTTTGATAAACTGATAAATATTTTAATGTTATGGTTGCAAAAAAGAAAATTCAAACATGATGAAAAAATAAATTGCTACAAGAAGGCATAAGATAGAATGAAAGGGCAAATTAGATTAAATTAATTTTCCCTTTGACATTACTGTAGAAACATCTATATAGTTTGAGTTAAAATAAATAAGTACTCTTAGTAATAGAAAAGGGACATTGAATGGCTGTTAGATAGTCCTTGGAAAAACTGGTTGGAGCTCAGGAAGCTGTTGTTAAGTCAACATGAAATAAAATTTACCTCATCTATTTTCTAAATGCATGTTATTGATCTTATTCATCAATGCATGTTTTTTTTTATTTTTGACCTTGTAATTGAATCAAAATGTCATAACTTGATCTTTTGACGTGTCCGACTTCTCCAATCATTTATTCCATTTAAACCCCATGTCCCTGTGTTTTTTTTTTGTTTTTTTTTGGAAGGGAAGGTTTGTCGTTACAGTATGCCCAGTACATCGCAACTTTAAATCTATGCCTTTAAAGTAGGCATGAAACAAGTTGCCATAGTCTTTTCTTCCCTACTGGCATGTATATCGTAGAGAAGCTGCTTCTTGATCAAGAACAAATGCAGCATGGGACGTGGTTTTGTCCATGGGACATTACTTGGATGGTTGTGGCTTGCTATTGCTTTGATGTCATGTGAGTGAAAGTTTGCCCCGCCCTCGCCTGTAAACGCATCATCAGAGAAGAGATGAGTGAAGCCTTTTTGATTAAAGAATACAAGGGTTTGAGGAATTAAAAAAACAATGTGAATGATGTGCAAATCTTTTATAATAAATCAGCAAAATCTGTTTAAAAAAAAAAAAATCTATTTTGATGATACGGTAACTTTAATTCAGCACAAATTTAAAGCAATAACAATAATTTTGATATAAGAAATAACTAAACTAAATATCAGTAGTGTCGCTGTATTTTGCAACTTTTCTTTTGTTGATGGGAGTTTGAATGCTGGAGTCATCATGAACATTTTATCATTCATTTTGAGTCATTTTATATAGCTGCATGAAGATGCTTGAAAATGTGTTCTGCAGAAAGAAAGTTGACATATGAGATGAGTAAATGAATAAATGACCATTTTTCAATTTTTTTTTGGCTGAACTTTACTATCACTAAGATTAAGATTAAAAAGGCTTCTGTTAAGTTGCTTGAGGAGCCGCCACGAGAACGTTTGAGACGTTTTGAGCTGCTCTCGAGAGCCGGAGCTCTCATGGTCCTTTCCTCCTGCTCTTTTCTCTTGGAATTATTTTTGTTGCTGTTGTGTCAGGTCAAGTTAACCAGCGCCGATAATTGTGCCGAAGTTTCGCCCCAGTGTATTTTCACTGCGGATGACTGTCATTGTTTTGTGCGAAGAGACTCCCTGGGCAATTCACAGCGCAAACCGATACTTGACATGTACAGAGCAGATTAAAACTCGGGGTGAAAGGAAGTCCCCTTTTCGTAATGCGCCAAGACGTACCAATCGCATCCTGACTGAGCGGAGACGTTCTCAAGGTTGAGTTCACAGAGAGCGAAGGAGAAAGAAGTTTCGTCTAGCACGACACCCACACACACATCTATTTATGTGTTGTTTTTTTTCTTTTTCTGCATTTGACATTTTCTCTCCACCGTTTCTTGAACGTATGACTTGAAATGTTCTTAAAGTCTTGCATGTGCATGTTGACAGGTCCTGTGTGTGTTTGGGTGAGCATGTGCCTGTACGCTTTGCATGTACACAGAGAGTTCCTTAGGGGAGATGTATCCATGGAGACAGCTGGCCACACACTACTGCGTGGTTGCTGGACAAAGGCGAGGCGGCTCTATCACAACCTGACTCTCTTTAATACCCTGTCAAGCTGTCATGTTTTTCTTTGTTATACTTTAAGAGAAAAAGAAAGGGTTCACACTTTCATTAATTCCTACATTAGCCTGCTCCCCCGTTAAGCACTGTAACCGTGATCTGAGTGCAATATTTGCTCGTTTATTGGTGTGGTGTACCTTGAACAGTCGAGGGCGATTACAAATGACTCCATCATCTGAGACGGAAAGCGTGGGTGGGGTGGATATTTAATGCCTCCGTGTATGATGGAGCATCTAGACTGTTTTCGGCCACTGTGAAAGGGAACTGTGAGCTGCTGATGATGGAGGACGATGGTCAGAAACAAACCAAAGTCAAAGCTACATGCAGTCCTGGCCCTTTGTAACCATCACAGAAAACACCAAGGTGTCCCCGGGATGTTGTCTTTTGATACTTCCTCATTCCCTCCAGGTTTTTTCCGAGTTGAAGGGGGTCGTAAATTTCGTCCCGCATGCCGTGGCGAGCCTGGGGACACGGTATATCCTAAAGATAGAGATTTCTAACTCAACCGCATTTATCACTCGGCCGACTGATGTAGGCATCTGCCAACTTGCATGGACAATTTAGCAAATGTGCCCGGCTTATCTTTGCGCACGACACAATGGAGTGCGTTGTCTCCGTATCTGTGCATGACTTGAAGGAGTGGCGTCTCCCAGCGAGTCTTTGTTTTACTGTGATACTGGCTGACTTTGTTGTTATCTGTTATGTTGGCTTGCCTGTAGTCTCTCTCTTGAACATAACATTGAGCATATGTGTGTCCTATACCCTCTGAAGATATGCCAACACAAATGAAATTGACTGCTTGTTCTATTTTTGTCTCAGTGCAATTATGATGTGCAGCTGGCTAGGCATCCATGCTAAAATACAGACCAAGAGATATTATGTTTTGCACTTTACATAATATCATTTTACTCCAACATTTTAATCTTATTTATAATATATAAGATGGCAAACACTTTTTGGAGATAATGTACAATTATCTCTTTCTAAGTGGCGTAAAGGAACGCAGAATATAGACTGAAAGAGAAAGAGAGAGAGGTTGATTAAAAATGGATTGATAAACAGATGTAAGAAAAAAGACCCATTGCAAGTCAACATGCAAATGTCACAAATAATTATGCCAATGTTGTTTGTTAAATTTCTATAGCTGTGCAATCCAGCAATGTACTTACATGAAAATAGATTTTTCAAACACTAATAAAAGATTTTAAGAAGCACAGTTCAGACTTAAATTGTACAAAATAAATCCTGTATATTAAGCAGTTGGAGCTGAATTAATTACAGGATGTTCTGGACAAGAAAATAACTAGAATAGAATGTCAGTGCTAGAAAGGCAGATAAAGAATAGCGTTTAAGTTTATGTAAGTTCAGGTTTTAGCTGTGCATCAAGAGCTGCTGTCATGATACTCTGCGGGTGTCTTGATTGCAGATGACTGCGGTTTCAGAATCAACATGGTCTGTTCCAAAACCTGCTGCCTTCTAAGGGAGCATCCTAAAAGATTTAAGCATGAGGTTGAGGGTGCCCATTTAAAAAAAAAAAAAAAGGGATCGTTCACCCAAAAATGAAAATTATACCATGATTTACTCGCCCTGAAGCCACCTTAGGTATATATGACTATCCTCTTTCAGACGAAAGCAATCCGAGATATATTTAAAAATATCCTGGCTCTTCCAAGCTTTATAATGGAGCAGAATAGGTGGCGAGATTTTGAATCCCCAAAAAATGCATCCTTCCATCTTAAAAATAGTCCATATAGCTCTAGGGGATTAATAAAGTTCTTCTGAAGCGAAGCGATGGGTTTTTTGTAAGAAAAAAAAATCCATATTAACTTAATTATATATTAACTAGCCTCCTGACAGACGGCAGAAGAATAACCCCTGACATATGCATTAGGGATGTGCATCTCCATAACTGAAGCCGATGCGATGCGCATCTCGATGCATAGCCAACGATACGATGCTTTTAAAGATGCATATGAAGCAGCTGCCGATGCGATACCATTGGAATATGATGCAATTGAAAAAAGTATGCTATGCAATTCAAAACCTTCATTATTTTTTCAAAACGAATGTTGAAATTAAATTAAAACATGGAGGAGAAATTATTATTCCGTAGTTAGTAGTTGCTAGTTAAGTGGTAAAATGCTCATGAAGTCACTCTCAGAGCAGCTCTGGAGATGAAGTTTGTGTTCATGTCTTCATCTATTCAGATGAAGACACTGGAAAAATCACAGTGAGCGTCATGTGTATGTAAACGCATTCGTGTGGCTGTGCCATTTACTATATTGATGTTATTATAATAATATTATTGTAGTCTTTTTGCGGTTTAATGTTCACAGACACTAGTCCAAATGGTGATTTAAGCCACCCACCTTTGTTTTATTCATCCAAAATTTGACAAATTCCGTGACATTCTGCGTTACAGTAAATTTGGTTTTTATGAATGGATTCTGCGATGCCATCAGTGTTTTCTGCATTGCGGAAATCATAAGGCCCTGAATATGGTACAGATAGTTTGCTTTTATTTCATTGGTTCAAACAGAGAGCACATCATAAATGATCTTAAGTGCCTTCTGACTTTTAACGCATGGCCCTTTCACAAACATTGTAGTGCCATGTTAATCTATATTCTTTGTGACTCTCAAGACCGCCTCGGCCTCCATAGTATTGTGATGCATCATATTCACGTAGAAGCAGTGATGAGAGAACGCGCCTGAGAAACGATTTAGAGAGCAGAAATCAATCTACACATAAAATACTAGTCACATTGTTCATTTTCTAAATAAAAGCATTGCGCATCTAATAATTATATATAAATAAATGTGTTGTTAGAAAATATTCATTGCAATACAAATGCCAACTTGTATACGATGGGCACTTTTTAAATCGATACATCATTAACTTTTATGCTGATACACTGAGGCAAATCGGTTAGGGTTAGTGTTATCTTATCATCCCTAATATTCATTCACTTGCGTCAGGGGCTGCTCATTTGGGTCAAGTTGACTTGCGCAATATGCATACAGTCACCTGCCAGAAGCCATATATGGATATTTTTCTTAGAAAAACTCATTGCTTCATTTCAGACTGCCTTTAGTAACCCCCTGGAGTGGTATGGATTATTTTTTATTATGGATAAATGCATGCATTTAATTTCACTTCAAAATCTCACCCCCTACTCAGTGACTTGAAAGAGGCCAGATATTTTTTTAAATGTATCTCTGTTAGAGTTTGTCTGAATGAAGGTAACCACATACACCTAGGATGGCTTGAGGGTGAGTAAATAATGGGATAATCTTCTTTTTTTTTTTTTTTTTTTTTTTTTTTTTTTTTGACGAACTAACCCTTTAAAGCTAGTGGGATACCTTGTTGCATTCTTTGAGCCCTGGCTTTTATCTGGGACAGTATCAATTAAAAAATTAAAACACTACTCATTTAGCAGTTTTATTAGGAGACCTGTGCAACCAATCTACCCTTCCCATCATTCTCTGTGGCAGCATGAGAACAATAAAATGCATAGATAAAGCATCAATTACGAATCTAATGTGCATCCTTTGCTCTTCATTATGTTGCATTAGCACTAAAAAGCTTCAAGTCTTTGTTAGGAAGTGAAAAAGAGAGAGACTATGAAATTTTCTAACAAATCATTTGGTGGGACCAAAAGCACTTGAATGCCCATCATGTCGTAATTACATAATTTTCAGGCTCATAAGTAGGAACTTCCCAGGAGGACTTGAACACATGATTTGGAACGCTTTCCGTAGACTCTGTGCAGCGCACACTCCTTCCAGTAGAGTTTGATGTTAGCATGTTGCTGTGCTAACAATTATAACTATTAACCTGTCAGACACACAGTGGGGTACCTGAAAGGTGTTCTTGGAACAGAACTATAGTCATATGGATAAATGCATGCAGGATGATTTTCCGTATGAAAATAATCTAAGAAAGAAAACCAATCACGATCTGTGTCCAAATGCTACAATCACATCTTCATGGCAGGCTATGTTTTGAATGCTGCGCACCCGATCCGTTTAAGTCAGTGGGGGAGATTCAAAGTTACATTTTTAGTATTAAATTTACAGCATCCGAAAATTGGTTGCACACCCAAGTAGGAAATTATCTACCAAACAAGGTCTTTCAGGTTGAATAAATAAAGTGCAGTAGTTTAATTCTACTGCTGAAGGGTTTAAAACAAACAGCTAACTAAAATGTTTGAAGAATATCAATGGCTGATTTACAAGACCCGAGATAAAGCGTGAGGGATCCGTGAGCACTAATTGTTTTAGAAAGCATTTGTGTTGGCATTTCACTATTTGATGTGTTAGCATGTTGCGTAATTTGGTGTCACGCGGACACATTGAACTGCATCATCCTGAAGTCATTATTTTTCAGTTTCTCGGAGTCAAATACAGCTTCCATTTAAAGCTGCATTCTTCAGCGGCAAGCACAAAAATTACATGCCGTAGGTTAGCTTGTTTAGCGATTGGTCATTTGCTGTAATGACATTTGTGCCTCTCCACTGCAATTTGCCTTAAAAATGTGTTGTTCCTTGTCTTTCCAAAGATCGATATTTGGGTGAAACAATTGCTTGTGTTACTCGAGTCACTCAATTACAAAATAGGATTGATTTAAAGCTTTCCTCCTTGAGTACAGTTACATGGCAGACAAATACACAATATTTATTGCAGAAAGTAGGACTCGAAGATGAATGTTGAGGCATTTTACATTTAAAATGGACTGAAATGGTGAGGTAACAAAGCATGAGAGAATCGAATGCTGCTATTAGTTAAGTGATACAGTGCAGATGGATGTCTTTGTCGGATTAATGTTTGTAACACCAGATGTAATCACCTGATGTCCTTTTTTTTTTTTTTTTTGGGAGTGACTAACATTGTTACTCAGATAATGTCTCAAGAAAGCCTAAAGGGATAATGTGACCCAGAAAATCCTCTAGAATTTATATCACAAGCACATTTAAAAAATAAAAAAATTCTAGAGGTTTTCGTGTTTGTACAACATTTAGTTGAAGTTCTAAGTTGAGTTTTTATAGAAGGTGTTTTGCTGTTTTTGTTTTGTTTAATACCCTGTGAAGCTGGTATGGCAATAAACATTAATACTACCAACAAAACTTAGAGGGATGGTTCACCCAAAAATGAAATTTGTTTCATTCATTACTCACCCGCATGACGTTCCAAAACCAAAGACTTTTGTTCATCTTTGGAACACAAATTAAGATATTTTTGATGAAATTCAAGAAGTTTGTTTTTTTTTAATCCTCAATGGAAAGCTACGGAATTACCACATTCAAGTCCAGAATAGTAAAAACATTGTTAAAGTAATCAACGTGACTACAGTGGTTCAACCTTAATGCAATGTAACGACAAGTATACTTTTTGTGTGCAAAAACAAAAATAATGACTTTATTCAACACATTCGTCTCTCCTGTCAGTCTACTGGACGTGCTGTAACGTAAATTGCGTTGGAGAATGACAAGGAAGATTTTGTGTTTGTAATAAAGTCGTTATTTTTGTTTTGTTTTTTGCGCACAAAGTATTCTCGTCGCTTCCTAGCATTGTTTAAACCACTGTAGACACGTTGACTATTTTATCAATATTTTTCCGGACCTTGAATGTGGTAATTTCGTTGTTTTCTTTTGACGATGAAAACCTTTTGGATTTCATCAAAAATATCTTAATTTGTGTTCCGAAGACGAACGAAGGTCTGATGGGGTTGCTACAACCGCAAGGTAATTTAATTACGGAGCTTAAATTTTGGGGTAAACGAACGCTGTAATCTTACAAACTGTTTTCTGAGTCATTAAAATATCAAGCTCTGTATTAACAAGTCAAAAGATTTTTGGTTCTGTACTCCGATTTGGAGATGGGAAGTCTGTTGTGAACTGGGGTTATCACTTTTGTAAATAACTCTGGTTTAAAGGGATATTTTTCTCACCAAAAAATTGTCATTTGTTCATCCTGATGTTGTTCCAAACTTGTACGTCTTTTTCTTCTGCAGAACACAAAAGAACATGTTTTGAAGAATGCTGGTAACAAAACCATTTTGGTGACCATTACCTCCCTTTGTATGAAAAAGAGAGCCATTTCTCAAAATATCCTCTTTTATGTTCCACAGAAGGAAGTCAGTTTCGAACGACATGAGGGTGACTAAATGATGAAAGAATTTTCATTGGTGAAGTATTTCTTTAATTAAATTTTTATTATATGATTTGGAAAGGCACCAGTATAGGATAAGGTCCTATCTAGCTTGATTTTTTTTTTTTTCTTCTTTTTTTAATTTAAAGAAAATCTTTGATGTATTTTTTCCAGTAGATTGCTTTAGCAGTATTTATCTGTAATAATAATCAATAGAGATTATTGGAAATCTTGATTAAAATAATGCTTCATCATGAAGTTTCAAGCTCAGCGGTTTAAACGCTGATTTGTTTCCATCTTTGTGGTTTCCTTCTACCCCAGCTATGATTTGTATCCATCTTGGGTTTAATATTTTCCCCTTGACCGAAGCAGAGTTGAGTAATGCGCAGGGCTAATTTTTGTTGTAAAGGGAGACCTTTTTACACACATCGGTGTAATTTAGTTTGTCTCTCAAGGACAATCGATATAGGAAGCCGACTGATAAAGCTCGTTTAAGCTCTCACTGTCACTTGACCCCTGAGCTCTGCTCACATAATATCGCTAATACACAGAGGATCGATCGCAAAAGGCGAATTAGGCATGACCCTGCCTGAGTAACACAGTCATTTGATCCTTTCAATTAGTTCTCTCCGACTGACCCCCATGCACAGAAATCAGATGCTTCTCTTTTAACTAACGTAATTCAACCCGCAGTTAAATGTGAGCGGGACTATTTGTAGCGTTTGTGGAAACGGAGCCATTATACACCAGAGACCTCTGATGTGTGGCTGGTATTAACATGCTGTTTGTGTATATAAGTGTGTTTGCATGTGGCTGAACCCCATATGATGCAACACATGGAGTGTGTGAAAGTGTGCAGCGTGCTGTGCCACCCACAGCAGGTGGCTTGGATGTCTGTGGGGGGGTGGAAGGGCCGATCATATCCTCGACGGATGCCTGTAGTCCCTGACACAATATGGCCGCCAACGTGGCTCTGCAGGCCAGTACCCGTCTCCCGCGGTGCTGTTGATTACTCCTCACCTCCCTGTCAACTGCTCGCCAGTCATAAAGCCATGGCAGGGTGGTGGGCGGTTTAGGGCTCTAATATGAATGCGAGTCGTGTTTAAGAAATAATGCGGGTGCTTTTTCTGGTGAAACATCCTTTAGAGGCACATAGACACTTCAGACGAAGCAGATAAGCTTCTCTTTTCCCTTGTTTTATTAGGCTTCGCGATATTCCGCAGCATTGCCGGGTTGCAAAGCTCAACCTGCACGAGGGAACATGGATTTGCAAACGGTCCCCGGAGCTTCCTGCAGCCCGTCACGTATAGCGAAGAGTTGAGAAGGGCGAGGAAGATGAGAGACGGGAGAAGCTGGATTAACCTCTGAACGGAGGGATCGGGGTCTCAGAGTTGGGAGGTTCATGACCCATGGTTGTGTCATCTAAACCCACTTAGAAATGCAGCTCCACCTGTTCTGACATGATGTTGCGTGTCAGTTGGTTTTAATGAGGTTCTGTGTTTCTCCTCTGTCACATTGTACTATTAACTACTGCTATTAACATATGAATGACAAACACTAGTTAGTTACCAATAGGGATGGGTACTGAAACCCCGAATTAAATGAGCCCCGGGGCTCAATTATGAAAGGCCGCAGTATTGATCATCTCCAACGTTAGCGGTTCTGCTGTCGGCACTGGAGAAATAAAAAAAAAACAACGTTGCATTCTGATTGGACAAATGGCCTACCCGTAACCCCACCCCTAAACCTACTCATCACTGGGGTTTAGACGAATCACATGAATTCGTTCGACCTCACTTAGCCTCCTTGTAAAATACGCACATTGGTTGTGAGGTAGTTGAAATGCAAGTACCATTTATGATTGCTATATGGACGTTATCTCTCTTGCCAGGTGTTTGCGACGATATCAAAGCATTTGTCTGATGCATTTTGCTATTCACAATTCGGGAGAGAGAGGGCAAGATCTATCTTGAGGAGCTACAGCACGCATGGCACGAAAGCCCCTGCTTAATGAGTGACGATGAAGGAGAGAACTAAACATTCAAACTTCTGGTTACACTTTAGGCCTATGGTTATTTAGTTTTATTCATTATATTTCGATTTTTATCTTCCAAGGATTATAAAAAAGAGATTTGTGGTAAAACTATTTTAAACTAGCTGCATTTTGCCCAGAGCAACTTCCTTCCCCTAACACGGGTGCACATTCGTTCCTCCCTAAAAGCCCAAACTTAACATCAGAATCGGCAATTGTTGTTGTGATTTCTTTAAAGCACTGTTTATTCTTGTTATTGTTTGTTTTGATGTACCTTTTTGTTTTAGTGAATATTGTATTAATTTGACCATTCATTTGTACTTGTTTCTTTGTTCTTGTTCTCGTTTCAGCTTGTTTACAACACACAAAAATTGCCTGCACACTGGTGCATTTACTAATAGAGGTTTTATTTGTTTTGTTAAAACATTGCTGTTTTTCTATTTTTTTACACAATATGAAGCAATGTTATGTTCCTAATTTGTTTCTCTTTTTTTTTTAAATAATGAGAAACGATATAACAAAAAGAACCAATAAGAGCACAGTTGAAATACCGAATCCATAAGCAGTACTCGCAAGAGTAGTAATAAGTTAACCTTAACGATGCCCATCACAGTATTTCATGCCTTCAGTTGTCTGTAATCTTATGGTAATCATTTTTCAAGCGGTTTTTCCTTCTCTAACGCTCACTTAAAGTTACTCAATAAAAACTGTGGAAAAGGTAAAGGTAAAAATAGTTTTAAATCAGTGTTAAATGTTTTTAGCAAATATTCATTTTTTTTGTTCTGTGCATCATGTTTGTGTAACTTGTAACATTTAAAAATGTATGTGTAATATGTATATATATGTATATGTGTGTATATGTGTATATATGTGTGTGTGTGTATATATATGTATTTATGTCATATATGTCAACTTTTCCAACATTGTACTAGCTTAATAGCCTTGATTTTCAGAAAATATTATTTTACATGGCATTACAGAACCCATATTTTAAGTGGAATGTTAACATTTGATAATGCCTGGTTCAGCTAAAAATGTGCATATAAAATAAGAGAAAAGTACTGCTTGTTTGGAACGACATGAAGGTGAGTAATTGACTTTTTTTTTCATTTTTTTTTTTATATAAATTAAACGATCACTTAAAAAAAAAAAAAGGTCATCATTTACTCACCTTCATGATATAAAAAAAAAAGTTATTTACAAGAATGACAGCCTGAGTTTACAACAGAATTGCCATTACATGTGTGAGTACGGAACCAAACATCTTTTTACTTGTTCATGTAGAGCTTGATGTTTTAGTGACTATTTTAAGGGTACAGTTTGTGAGATTAAGATCTCATCTGAAGAAAAACCAAATGAGATCTTCAAAAGTTTCATTCCTGTGGGCTTTTCCGTGGAACATGCCCAGGCACTGCCATCGCCACGTGTCAGTGCGAAACGCTGGCATGTTGGGTCTCTATGCGCGAGTAATTAAGCGGACTAATAGGCAAGACTCCTCAGATGAGTAGGTGCTGCTTGACACTCCCCGAGGACTTTCACACACACCTCGATCCAGGGTGATTAGACCATAAGAGGCTTCCTTTTCCTCCACAGTCCACTCCTGCATTATCTAAAGGGCTAACGCTCACCGCCAGACGCTCTCGTCTCTTGTTGAACTATTTACTCCTCTTCAGGGAAACCCAGCCTCAAAGCCCTGAATAATTCACGTTGTGTTCTACATTACTTGGCCCTTTTCTTCAATACCTTCCTTTATCTCTTCTGGGACACGCCCAGTGAAACAGAGCTCTTTACTAATTAAACGCTTGACTTGACTGATCATCGGCATACTGATTGCGGCTGGATGGATGGATAGATTGATGGATGGATTGATTACCGCGTAGGTGGATCTTGCCGTCAGAAGCCTGTCTCCCCCTCCTCCTTGCTTTGTTCTTAATTGTCTGTACATCTCTGTTTCTCTTCTTTTGGTTTAATGAGTGTTGCGTGATTGCTGATGGTGAAACACTGTAATGGAGGTTCTCCGCAGTGCCGAAGAACCGTCTGTTCCCTAATCTACATCAGGCTCCTACAGAGGAGCAGCAGGAGATAAAAGACTTTGTGTACTGCTTGGTTTCAGCTGGGGCAGCAGCACATGCTGGAGGCAAAAAACGAAGAAAAACATTGCTGCAAAAATAGTAGCGAATATAATATATACTCTCTCTCCTAGCAGTTCTCAGAGTAAATATTTTGTTTGTTGACTGTGGTCAATCGTATACCTTGGAGCTGTGGGTGAGCGCTCTGGAAGAAAGGCTTCACTTTGATTTGCATCCGTGTCTTTTTTTTTTTTTTTTTTGTACTGATTAGCTATTTCACTGGTGTTATTTATACCAGCAGATCTGCTGGAGAGGGTGTAATTTGCCAAATACCTTTTATTATGGATGGAATACATCATAATGGAATGTGGAAACGCAGCTAAAAAACTTAAAAACGTAAACAAAAAACAAAAAAAAAACTCTTTTTTTCAGTACCATTATAAGAAACTTGCCTGCTACTCTTTGTTCTGTCTGTGGTTGAAAGCTTCCTCATAAATTTAGATTGAAGATGCTGTTCATAGAATATCCCAGCAATATTGCGTATTCTAAGCAGGGTTCCAAATAAAAAGAAAAGGGAGCTATTGGCTCTAAAAGTGAAGCATTTGAGGCAAATGACCTTTTTATTTGACGAAATACAGAATGGCTCGATTTAATAATGGTGGTTCAGAAGCGCTTCAGTTCATAGAGTGTCTTTAACAACATTCTAGTTTTGGTACGTAGGCTATGATGTTATAAGTTAAATAATCTGTGGTGTTTTTGGAGTTGTATTTGGTTTAAATCTGTACCACTTAAATAAACTATTTTGAAAGAATATTTTGCTTGGATCACAGGATGGTCACGATGTCACCCAAACAAGGTTTCCCATGTAGTTTTTACAATTGGACTTGATGTATGGAACACTTAATTTTATTACATTAAATCTCTGTTTTGAATCCGTTTCTTTAATTACACATTGCCATATGAACAAACGGTCAGTAAACGGAATAAAGCAGCGAAGCCTTACTGATTGTACTGAATGAGACCGATTCAAAGATCAATAGTGATGTGAACGTGTTGTCAACTTGGTATCGAAGTCTGTACTTTTGACAATGCTAATTCACATCACTATTTAATTTTGAATCCGACTCATTCAGTATAATCATTTGTGAACAATTGGCTATTGTAAACCGGTTATTTTTTAACGAGTCAGTCTAGAGAATTCATGTTAGTGTTGTCAAAATTGTGAAACTTTAAAAATTTGACTCGCCAATCAGAGGCCAATGTGTCGTGTGTGTGTGTGTTTTTTTTTTTTTTTTTTTTTTTTTTTTTAAATTTCAGTACCGACTTGGTATAGAAGTTAACGTGAATTCTTTAGACTGACTCATTAAAAAGATTCTGTTCATTAGAGACAAAAATTCAATGTTGTGTTGTGGAAACACTGGTTGTGCTCTTACGAGACCATATTTGATGGAGCCACATATAATCATGCACAAAGCTTTCCTGACTATGGTGTCTAGATTTGCATTCTGGAGTCCTGCTGAGGTTGTATGTGGGAGTCTAACTGACATCAAAGTCATCTTGAAATGACACTCTAACAAGGCACAATAGCAGAACTGTTAGGATGTTTTTGTTCAAGCACATTGTCAATACTTATTGAGGGATTTTGTTGCGTACATTGCATTGCAGATCAGTATCTGTTAATCACAGATAGCCGTAATGTAATCTACTCTGTTTAGTGTTGGGTCTCTCCTGTCACAGGGCCAGCCCATCCCTCTGAGATGCCAGCAGGGATGACTGGAGCCATTCTGCTCTTTTAATTTAGAAAGTCATGCCTGATGTCACCCTCGTCCGTTGTCCCTCCCAAGGTCGTCGTACGTAGGAACTTGGGGCTGGGGTGGTGTGGGGGTAGGCTGCGTCTTGTAGTGCCGGAGCTGACGTGCACCACGTCGTCAGGTCATTTCGGAGGCCAGTGCTGTGTCCTCCCTCTACCCTGCACAGGTGGTCACGGCCAGGATCAGAATAATTTATGAGCGCTGGGTCTGTCTCCTCTCCACCAGCCTGGGTTTTCTGGCTCCCAGCCACACACTGATTTCATCCTGGCCTGGGAGCACAAAATAGACGTGGCAGTTTGTTTCACTGTCCAGTCTGGCCACCCCTCCTTCCCAGCCCACCTAGTCCCCAGTGGAGGTCGTTTGTGCGGTTTGTCGACGTTGACCGAACATTTTCGCGTGCCCCTGAAGCGACCCCTGAATGAATGCATCAGCGATTTCGTAATGTGAAGTGTGCAGGCATTGTCACTCCAATTAGCGCAGATACACCAGATAAACAAACGACCCAACAATAAGAAACCCCTGACCAGAGATTGGTAAAGTGGTCCACCTTGAAGCTCAGGCTCACGTAAAGATGCTCATCCAAAGTGACGGGCAATTCACTTAAAAGATGTCATGTAGTTCCGCTAATGCACTTCCTCAAGTTATGACATCAGGTGTTGTCCAACTAAACCACAATGCAATATCTATTTGACACTATATTAAGTAGAAAGTCATGTAGGACCTTTGAATCATTGAAAGAAACACAAAATAACGACCCTACTATGACAGATGGTGACGAATTGGTGGTGTAATAGGGGATTTATATCTAGAACCAGAACTAGGAACATGTCAGGAAAGGTTGATTTAGTTATCTGAGAACTGACTAGTCAGTCAGTTGCATGCTATATATGTATATATATATATTTTTTTGGTGGCATTGAATTTAGAGGAATAACTTTTCAGAAAGGTTATTTTGTGCAGTACCTTCAACATAAAACACTTTGAGAAGTTGTTTCTAAATTTGTCCCCTTTAAAGCTCCAGCGCTACAGCCATTGAAGCGGCACTTGTGTAACTAAATTTCAAAACGATTGCAGTTGGACTTCAGATCATCTGCCCTGAGTGACTTTCCTGTAATTATTCATAATCCAAAGGCCGACAAAGTGTGTGTGTGCGTGTTGGTAGTTTTATGCATATTTAGCTTTTCTTTCTTTTTAGAATATGTCCATTTCAGTTATTGAACGAATACAGATGCCACAGCTCGAATGTAGGATTTTGAAGATGCCATGTCAAGTTAAATTATTTAATTTTGTCCATTTATGTTCGTAAGATTTGGTTTCCTTTAAGTTCTCGTCTCTTCATTTAATTTTGAATTGGGCACAACTGAAATTTGAGTAATGGTGTAAAAAAAATATATTGAAACTTGACTGATCGATTCTCAAAAACACTATTAATATTTATTTTATTTGTTTGTTTACATCCAAGATTTATGCCGTTGGCTTTGTGTTCGTGCATTTAAACTGCTAGAAGGCAGTGTTATCGCACAACGCAAAGGTGCATCGCTAGTGTTGGCATTAGCAAACGCAAGATGATAGAATTATACGAGCTCCTGCCATAGTGTACACTTGACGTGTGGACTCATTTTGGCTTCCACTAAAAAAAAAAAAAAAAACACTAAGGAGAGATGTACAAGAGTCATGTTGTTTGCAAAATAAGCTATGCTAAAGTCCTGTACTTGGGAAATCTATAGAATCTGAGGTCTAACTTCATATCCTGACACTATCAGCGTTCGATAGAATATGTACTGCATGCTTTCCTCTCAATTACAAAATAAACGCACAATAAAAATGACAGCGGTGAGAATTTATGTATATAGCACTTTAAAGTTTTTTTTGCTTTAAAAGCAATAGTGTTTATAGTATCAAGTAGGAAAAACAGTGTCTATCCACAAAAGATTTTTTTATGATGCATTAACGTGATGAAAAATAACTAAAATAAAAAAAACTTTTCAAACATACTTCTGTCATTAGGTAATTTCCCTTATTTGAATTTCAGTTCATTTCAGTCCCGTTTCCTTGGATTCAAATCTCAGTTGTGCATCGTGTTTGCTACCTTAAATCCATCTCATGAATTGAGTTAGAGTTTAAAAGGCATTCTTGAGTCAGTTGTGAATCCCACACATTATGGAGATAAAAATAGATATGCTTTCAAAAAAGTACATCTCAAAATTCTTGCATTCTGTTGAATTAATTAGCGTTTTCTCTGGCTGATTTTTGAACACACAAATGCATCCTATATGAACTGCCCCTAAGAAACGCATCTGATTGGGGTCTAACCCTAATTATTCCAAGAAGGACTACTTGTCTAATCACTCCAGCCCACTAACTAGTCGATTTTTATAGAAAATGTGGCTTCCATATCAGTATAACCACAACCTACCGTTGAGATTTGTATTTTTACCCCATCTTCCTGTGCAATTTGAATCCGTAATTCAATGCTAACGGCAACAAACCACTTAGAGGAATGGTGCAGGCAGCCGCCAGCCTTTAAAGCCCTCTCCAGTAATGGTTCTCTTTCTCCATGAGGAGCTCTGAGATGCTAGCTGACTTTGATAAACTGAATTATCCTAGAGTGTCTGTCCTATTCACACTGGGTGGTTGTGATGTACCATATTGCTCGGCTGAATAAATTAAAGCTTCAGCTGATGTCTGTCCTCACCTGTCCCCCTCCCTCTTAGGCTCCTCATTGTTTTCTACATGGAGCCTGTCCTTTTGTTGCTCCTGCAGTGGAGCTGGTTTATGAAAGTTAGTTTTTATTCAGGCTAATGTCCTATTAATTTCATGCTCCTGCACTCTCTGAATAGACCACCTTCCTGCATGTTTTCTTCTCTTTTTCATTCATCGACGTGCTTCTAAAGTTGCTTATTAGTGAGATTAGGTTTCCGTCCATGCTTGCTAGTACTCGCTCTTTTTCTATTAGTGGAACAATTGGATACTGGATGGAGATTGTGCTATTATTTATTATTTATTTATTTTTTTCCAATTTCATTATTGTATCCGTAATCCAATTGGGTTTGGGACACGCCTTAATCCTCATCGGTGGCTCACGCTTGCTATATTTTGTTGGTTTTTCGTTTTGGAAGCACTCATTTAAATGCAGGCTCTGATAGACTCTCACCTCATGCCCGATCAGCCACATTTCGTAGGTGATTTGTCTCTGACTCATCACATTGTTTTGTTGTTCTGATAGAGTTTTTCCACGTAGGAATATGCCAGTTGTTTTTTGGCATTAACCCTGCACTCTGAACTCGAGGGGCACGGTATAAATCTCTATAGCTTGTCATGCATGGTGGCTGTGAACATTTCCTTACATATGCGGTGTTTTGATTAATCACGCATGGCATGGTTCCCGAAAGCTCTGGCCCATCCCCATCTATGGCCATTAGTCACTGTCACCTACTCTGACTTTATCCACTGAATGCTTGTGCTATCTATTCACAGCGTACGGCTGTGTTGGTGTGCGTGTTCTATATTCCAGCCTCTTTGCACACAATGCCTTTACACTTACACCACCATGCTGTGTTTTTATTAACCCTATTTTTAAACTTGCTTTCTCTTAATTGAATAAATTGAATCATGGACTTTCATCCAGTTTATTTCAGTTTATTTTTGTTGTAGGGAGTCTTAAGAAATGTAATCAATCTTTGTTTCGATTTTTATGCCATTTAATGATTTTGGTCCCTTGACAGTTCTATTAATGATTTTTTTCTTGAATCACTCTGTTCACTAAATAATAAATGAATGAATGAATTCATACATACATATACATACACACACACTATCGGTCAAAAGTTTTAGAACGCCTCCATTTCTCCGGTGTTTATTGAAATTTACGCAGTTTAAAGTCTCAATGTACTCTGAAATTAAAGCATAGAACAAATAAACAATTGGAGATAAAAAAGAAATCATGGAATCGTTTTTTTTTTTAGCAAAATTTAATCTGAATTTTTGACTCCTCAAAGTAGCCACCTTTTGCAGATATAACAGCCGAACACACTCGTGGCATTCTTTCTACAATGGAAATCAAATATTGTTCGGAAAGTTCTTCCCAACACTGTTGCAGAAGTTCCCACAAATGTATTGCACTTGTAGGTTGCTTTGCTTTCACCCTTCTGTCCAGTTCATCCCAAACCAGCTCGATGGGGTTTAAGTCTGGAGACTGTGCTGGCCATTCCATGATTTGAAGCCTACCGTCTTGTTCTTTTCTTCTAAGGTAGTTCTGACATAACCTGGAGGTATGTTTTGGGTCATTATCTTGCTGTAGGATGAACCCCTGACCAACTAGGCGTATACCAGAGGGTATTGCATGGCGCTGCAAAATGCTGTGGTAGCAGTTTTGGTTCAAGGTGCCACTCACTCTGTGCAAGTCGCCGACTCTGGATCCAGCAAAAGAGCCCCAGACCATCACGCTTCCTCCTCCATGTTTGACAGTTGGTGTCACACACCGAGGAACCATCCTTTCGCCTACTCGACGGTGTACAAAAACCCTGCGTGATGAACCGAAGATTTCAAATTTCGATTCATCAGTCCATAACACCTTCTTCCAGTCTTCAGTAGTCCACTGGCGGTGCTTCATGGCCCAGGCAAGCCTCTTTTTCTTATTTTGCCATCTTAGCAATGGCTTCCTTACTGCCACTCGACCTGTCAAACCTGCAGCTCTAAGTCTTCTCTTCACAGTTGAAACTGAGACTTCCTTACTTCAACCAGTGTTAAGCTGTGCTTGAAGCTGTTGTCCTGTGATCCGCCTATGTCAAGCTGTTGACTCTCAGAAACTTGTCTTCTGATTCTGTTGTGGCTTTGGGTCTGCCAGACCTCTTCCTGTCAGAGTTTCCTCCAGTTTCCAAATGCCTTTTGATGGTATAGGAAACTGTACTCACTGACACCTTGGCTTTCTTTGCAATTTCTCTAAAGGAAAGACCTACATTTTTTTAAGGGTTATAATGGTCTGTCTGTCTTCCTTTGTTAATTGCCTTTTTCTCGCCATTATGAGAGCAATATACTACTTCCTGCGGTACAGTACTGTCCAAATAATGCTTAAGAGGGTGCAGTAACACAGTCTGTTCCAACACTGCTTTTATGCAGACAGAGGGTTTGTAAGTAATCAACAAAAGTTGGGACACCTGTAGGAATTGTTAGCATCAACTTTCAAGGCTTAATTTACTTCCATTGCTGCAGAACCACTGTAAGTTGTTAACCCATTACTTGTTCCCTGAAAAAGGCCTTTTTGTATAACTCTGAAATGGACATTGTTTTTCAGTTTTTGGTAACCTAAACATTTTTTTTTTTAACCTCTGTCCGTTTACCACTTACCTTTGTACCATTTCAGGTTATTCACTGGACTTGAACTGCTTAAATTTCAATAAAAATTGGGCTGTTCTAAAACTTTTGACCGGTAGAGTGTGTGTGTGTATACAATACAATACAATACAATACAATACAATACTGCTAGGTTACTTATTGTAGACATTTATTTTAGAGATGGAGTAATCTTCCTGAAAAGTAATTCAGAGTATCACGAGAAATGTGTATTTGGAACATAAATACTATTTTGAATGTACAGGCTGGTAAAAATCATCAAAATTGATAGCCCCCCCCTTTATGTTATGCTTTAAAATGTTTTCAAATTTCACTGGTTGAGCTTAAGTAAAACTTGCTTTCAAGCCATAGAAATTTTTGATTTGTGATCAAATTGTTTAGTTGGTTCTTTTAAATGAATTGGTCAAACTGGATCTCAAATGATTCATCAATGAATAACCGTTTGAATCGGTGTATAACAAACAAACACACAAAATCAAGGAAAAGTCATTTAAATTAATTAAATAAAATTGTGAATCTGTTCAGTTTGTGCAATTTTGCTCATATTGACACATTTATTAAAAAGACCAGATTTAAAATTTGTTCGCAAATGTTTGTTGCGTGGACACAAGGAGAATGTAATAGCAAGGTGCCCTTAACTACTTGACTCGTCTCTCTAAAAGATCCAGATTCACTACAGATGATGCACCTTGGCTGAATATTCTGTGGAAGAATAATACAGTCGATCAAGAACTGTTAAAGGGGTCCTTAATTATGATTTCACTTTTTTAACTTTGCTAGTTTGAGCATAAACAACATCTGCAAAGTGACGACGCTCAAAATTCAATGCAAAGGGAGATGTTTTCTTTCACAGAAATCGCTTTTTAAGGACTACAGCGAACTTCTGGTAGTGACTACTACAAGAATCCTCCCGGGTTGGTGAGATGACAAACCCCAAAATTTACATAAACCCTGCCCTTGGGAACACACCACAAAGGGGAAGAGGCCATGTTGGGCTGTTTTACAGAAGAGGAAGAGTTGTTGTAGAATGGTGTTTCCATGCCTTCATTTTACACCAGATCTACACTACCAATATGTAATCTACACCAGGGGTTCCCAAACTTTTTAGCCCGCGACCCCCATGATAAATGCGCTGCTGCTCCGCGACCCTGTGTCATGCTGAATAATTCTTCCTCATTTCTCTTAGCATCACACATATAATGCAATATCAATGTCAGTTTTACACATCAAAACGATGTCCTTCATTTACAATCACCTCACTGACCTTCGCAACTGCAGTGTTCGCACCGGCCTCATCTGTGACTTTTCTCCTCTCGGTTTTTCTGTTGTGGATATTAACCACCGTTTCATTTTAAAGCAGGGGTATAATAAAGGTATTATTTGTTTGTAGCCTCCAAACACCTTTAGCTTCAGCAAACAACAGTGCGTGATGTACGTAACTTGATTGTGATTGACGCTGACGTAATCTCATATAATGTCTGGGACAAAATTACAAATTTAATTAAAAAAATGTACATTATATATTTTTTTAATCAGACTTTTCTGCAAACACCATTTAATAAGTATTGAATTAAATTAACGGCAACAAAAATATATAGTGCCTATATATTTTTTCCACTTAAAAAGAATAGAAATCATCTCGCGACCCCCACTTTGGGAACCACTGATCTACACTAATCATTCAGAAACGTTACAGATGCATTCTATAAGTTGTAACTTCTTACTGAGTCTCTCCATCAGTATGCGACAATGTCAGGCTGAATATAATTACTGACAATTGTCATTTTGGCTGTGTGAGACTCTCCAGCTCATTAGCATTTAAAGGGGCACACAAAAACGGCATATTTTTGCTTGCACCCAAATGGGGCAAATTTGACAAGCTAATTCTCAAACTCGAATAAATAGAGTTGGACCCATAATTTTTTTTTTTCTGGGTTTTTATTTTTTTATTTTTTTTTTATATAAATTTTGTGTTCTGAATTTCCAGTCCTGCATGGCATGTCCCAGTACATTTCCCCCATCACTGCTCCGTGCTCATTTCTGTATGTATGTCAGCATCTGTCTGACTGTTGAATGGCCTGTATCAGCACATTTGTGTCTAGAGAGCGTTGTACAATTGCTCTCATGGGCTCAATCCACCACTGCTCCAGGGCTTATCCAACTCTGCAGAGCCCACTGAGTGTGATGGGGTCCTGGGTACGACCCAAAGCCTGCTGCCTGAGCCAGAGAAGATCTGTAGGAGTCCTAGTGGCGCGTGCGTAGGGCATAAGCTATTAACTATGTCTTATAAGGTCTAAAACAAAATATGGGTTCCTAATGCACATAACATTTGAATATTTATTTATTTATTTTATTTTACTGGAAAAGTTGTATACATTTTTTTTAATCAATTTGGACTCTTCCACACAGCTTGTGATTTCTCTTCAGACACTTTTGTCAGATAGATAATATCAGTTGCGGTTAACAGCAGCAGTTTGTGTCCATGCTGCGTGTGTGTACATTTCCGCTCGCTGAATACACACATGGCTTTGTACGTGGAACATGGGGGGGATAATGCCACCGTGTCGCTTTGGTATCCAATAAAGAAGGTAAATTACACAGGATACAAACTGAAGTGCTATGCTAATGTGATTGCTTGTGTCGTAGTTGTCGCAGCTGGTTAGCGTAAAAAGCTGGGGACCGGATGAGCAAGTTAGGCAACGACTTTGTTGTAGAATTGCGTGGGCCGAGCTACAAGCATCAGTTTACTAAAGACTGTCACCCCTCTTTCCCTGTTGTTGATTCTCACTGTATTGATTTTCTTTACATTTGATTCCATCCGAGAGTTTCCGAGGTCACACCTGCCATCCATCGTGAGGTGTTGTGGATATATATTGATTGGATTAGAAACACAGGTTCATCCTTGTCCATTTAATGATAGACCAGATTCACTGGAGAATTTGTCCGAATGACAGATGCACTGCAATGGACAGCATTGTTCCCTGGCCACGTTCTGTTCTGAAAGTATCTTTTCCCATTCACATTTTCTCAATAGGGGTTTTAGAACGTTGTTCAATAAAGATATGAATCAAACCGACCAGCTCTGAGATGGATCAAAACGTAGAGTCTTTGATTTGAAGCTATAGACAAAGGATTGGTGAGCGTTACTCAATTACTGACAGGTTTTTTATTTTTATTTCATTAACTGTAATGAGGACAAAAGTGTATATAATTGTAATTAAATTATTTTAATTTAAACGTTGTTGACAAAATAAAAAAGGTGTTATGCCCTTCTGTCTTCATTATTGGTATATAAAACGGTAATTAAATGATTTTAATTTAAACGCTGTTTATTAAATTAAAAAAGGTGTTCTATACCAATAATGAAGACAAAAGGGCATAACTGTAATTAAGTCATTTTGATCTAAACAATGTTGATGAGGTAAAAAAGGTGTTTGCCCTTTTGTCTTCATTATTGGTATATATAACTGTAATTAAATCGTTTTAATTTAAACGCTGTTTATTAAATTAAAAAAGTTGTTCTATACCAATAATGAAGACAGAAGGGCATAACTGTAATTAAATCATTTTGATCTAAACAATATTGATGAAATAAAGGTGTTCTATACAAGTGATACAGGCTTAAGTTAATACATGTTAACTATCTGCATGATTTTTATTATATTAGAATTGTTCTTTTCTCATCCAACGAGGGCTGCAGAGTTGTATGTAGTGCAGCAGGAATCAGAGTTCTCTGATCATGTGAGGAAAGTAAGTGACGAGATGACTGACAAGACCATGGCGTAGGATTCGTTGCACAACAGAGCCTGAGCGACTGACAAATGTCTTATCTTGAAGAATGCGAGCTCAGCACCACCGCTATTCCGAGTACGAGCGTTGTAAAATATTATTGTTTGCACTTAAGACTAAGAGTCTGCTGTTTTTATTTTATTTTTTTTATTTTTTATTTCTATGATCAGTTTGTGGAAAGGAGTTCAGTTAGGAGGTCAAGTTGTGGAAGCTCATAAATCATGTTCAGTTCTAAGGTCTGAAGAGATTCATGTGAAATCATACAGGAGAGAAGCCAGTCAGAAAGTAGAACTGAAAAGACATTCATTACAAGATCATTTGTTAAAACATTTCAAATGCACCTGCATTTTTCTATTTTTTTTTTTTTTAAATACCGTGTAAAAATCATGTAGTAACAAGTTAGAAATGTGAGTTTTCTTTAAAGCTGCTTTGAAATGATATGTATTGTGAAAAGTGCCATACAAATAAATGTGAACTGAATTGATGGTGTTTTTTTATGCATAAGAATAAAAATGTTTTGTTTGTCTTTTGTTGGCACTATTCAGTGTTTAAATGAATTAATATAAACAATTTAAATTAACTGTTAGTTTTTATCGCACATATGGTTGTTTATGTTATTTTCTTTAACTAAAATGACCAAATGTGAAATAGTTTTGAAATAATTAAAAAAAATGTTCAAGAGAAATTTTGTGGATTATGGGTTATGTTGTTCACCATTATTGGAACTATTAAATGTAATTTCAATTTTTTTTGCGGAAATGTATATCTTCACTTAATGACCTCAGAGCTCATGGTTGGTCTTCCGTAAAATGTTTAAATGTTGATGTTGGAGGAAGATTTTTTTTCTTTGGTAATCTGACTGTTTTGCGCTCTTGCTGTTGTATTAAATTAAAACTGTGTGGATTCTGGCCACAGGGGGCAGAAGGGACAAGTATTTTCAACTTTGGACAACTATTTTAAATATTAAACTGAAATGTTGTAAAGTACATGTCCTGTCATTTTCCCCAGGATCTACTACCACTTGGGTGGAACAGACTGAACCTCAGCATTGTGTGTCATATCCTCAAGATGTGACATGAGCATAGCTTTATTTATGTCCTCCCCTGGTTCCTGCTTGCTCAGGCTTCCCTTTGGACTGTGGAAGTGATAGGAAACAAATGAGATGGTCCTGTAGGACTGTAGGCACACATGCTGTATCTGCTGTGCCCTGACCTCATCGCTCGCTCCACGCTCCGCACGGCACTACATCACACCAGGGTCTCCAGGGCTTCTCAATCCACTCAGCCAAGACAGTGTCCTCCCTTCACATCCCTGACGTCAAGCACCGTACCCTCCCGACAACTGCCACACAACGTCTTGACCACGCTTCCACCCCTGTCAAGCGCAGCTTTGCACTCCCTGTGGTCAGCTGACCCACTTCCTACAGCTGTTAAGCCCCAAAAACCGTGGAAGCGTGCTTGAAAAACGGACAGAATGGCAAATCAGATAATGCAATGACACAGCAGAATATTCCAAGGGGCTTTTTTTTTGCATACTCTGCAATATGTCAGGAAAAACACAACGGAAGCATACTTGCGGTACCCGCCTCACAGCTCAATGGTTTCTTACCGGAGGGGTTTTTAAAACAACAGTCGCCTCGGCGCATAATCCATTAGCCGCAGTTCTTTCGATTTGCCTTTGCCCACTCTTTGCTTTTCAGACATGGCAATTATTTCTGGCACCTGCAAGATCGAATGAAGGGGAAACTCAGACAATGTGTGGTAATTAGATCTCGTGTGTTTTACCCTGCGATTATGTGCTTGACAATTTGTCATTGAGTGGACTCCGCAGCTGTCGTCGGAGTCGAGGCATGCGTCAATCAAAATAGCTCCACCTCCCAGTGTTCCCTTCCTCCCCCTCCTTCAGAATTTTCCCCCTGGGTGTCACGGATGTTCTCAGCGGCTTCTGAGTTCATCATGTTGAATTTGTGTAGACAGTGCAATCGTTTTGGGCACCTGCACAATTAAAGTTGACTTTGGATCGCATGTTAGATGCTTTATAATGGAACTGTGTGTCTGTGCATTTCATTGTGTTATTTCTCCCTCCAGCGATTACGCTCGTCTTCGTCCACCCCCTCTTTTCACCCCCTCTTGTCTCTTTTCTCCTCCTTTTTCCATCTCACATTTACACGTACACACGTTTTTAATGGAGCATCACAACTCCTGCTGCACTCCGATGGATGGTATTCACAGAATGCCTCTTTCATCCTGCTACATTTGGCTGAGCTTCGATATGATTGCTTATGAAGATCATATTCCTCTATAATTGTCCCTTGTCAATACTCCAGTCCCTGCTTACATTCACGTTGAGCTGTCAAGAACATCTTAAGAGTATAAATCTGTGTATCTGTATACAATGTATATCTTTGTTTCCGTCGGTTTAGCCTTTTTAGGCACAAGCAAACAAACACGTTCCCTACTTAGCAAGTTGATGCTAACTCTTGATGATTAAATTGGGTTTTTTCCTCAACACCTCCCCACAGCACTGGCAAGCACGGAGTTTTAAAAAGACCTGAATTTTCTTCATAATTGGCAGTACTAGCCATGGTTTTTCTTTGAAAGCATTGAAAATGAATACGAACCATAGTATAATATAATATAAATGATGTAATATAATATAAACATACAATTGATATATATATAATATATTATACTGTTGCTATACATTATATAATAGTACCTTTTATATTTTAGTATGTGTTTTTTTATTAACACTTTCTGTATTACTTATGAACATTAAGTTTATTATTATTATTATTGTATAATAATAATAATAATAATAATGTTGTTATTGTTATTCCCCCCACACCACCAGTCTTAAATGATGAAATGTCAAACTATGTATTTTATTGTGGAATTACTTATTTAAAACCTTTTTTTAAAGAGTGTTTGGAGCTAAATTACCTTAGCTACTTTAAACATGTAGTTCATATTTTAAAATTTTAGAAATGTTTTTTTTTTTTTTTTTTTTTTTTTTTTTTTACAAAAGTAAAACCATAAAATCTAAATGGTTGTCTTTTTTTAAAAGTAGAATGGCATGATTTAAAACAACTAAATTCCAATGCAGTTGTAATGGGATCTTTTAGATAATTCCTTCAGAAATGCTTAATAAATATCCTCCATATATATGCTCGAAGTTGAAGAGACATCGACCATGGAATGGAAAGTTAGAAATTAGTTAACAGTTAGAAGATGTCAAGAGAAGTTTTATGTAGTCTGTGTTCTCTATGGGTCTCTGGTTGGCAACCCTGGGACGAATGCATTCCCACCTCCAATGAGACTCCACAGTAAAAAGGGCAGGTTTTCCACAAAGATGAGTAGAAGCAATGGTCCAGTGGGTGTTAGATTACAGAAAGCATGTCAAAGAGTTTGCTTGCCTCTGCCTGCTCTTGCTTTGAACCCTTCGTCCATCACAGACAGGTGGAGTTAGCCCAATCATCTGGGACTTTAAGCTTATAGCTCTTTCCCTCTGAGCCTCACACAGTTCTGCTTAAATGGGATTTCAGCTGCATCCTATGCCGCTCTACTGATCTCACATCCAAGCCTGGAGCTCTCACTGATGGCGGGTCAGCGGCGCTGTCCGTGGTGCTGATATTTGCTGGCCGCTGTCCGTGGTGCTGAAATGACAGCAGGCTTCTCTGCCATAGCAGTGGGCTGCCGCCTCCCTCGCGGCTAGTCGCGTACCCCATCTCAATTATCTCTCGTTGTATGGACCGAGAGCTCTGAAGTCGAAAACGCAAATCCGTCCATTTGCTAGCCATCTGCCATTCCTGCTTAGCGCAGCCCCGGATGCTGTTGTGCAGCTACAAAAGGGGGCAGATTTTTTCCGGAACTGCCATTTTGTGTGGGTAGGTGGCGGAGGAGGACTCTGTTTTTAATCATGTCGATTTGATTTGGCTAATTAAAAGAAACATCAAGAGGAAATAATGTGAGGCAGAACCGCAATGCTTAATTGAATATGAATGCGCTAATTCAAGTGTGATCTTTAAATATAAGCTTGACAAAAGATGCTCATGTATTCAGGGGGCGTTTTGTTGCGTATGTGATAATTGTACATTCACGCCACGGACTCACTCCCTAAAGTGCCCTCAGTGCATCCTTATGCTGTCCATTACTCTCCAATGTAAGAGCAGAAAGCATGGCTAATTCTATTTGGTGCTAGCTCAGATAGCACACCGACCTGGGAACTGGGCTTTGATCAGCAAGTGTTGAGTGCTTAAATCGACGCTAAAACATTGTTAGCCGGTTGATAACGGTTCAGAGTGGGTTTTCTCACCATCATGAGTGGACAGGAACATGCCAAATGCTTTGTCAGGGCAGCCTCTCCTGCTCTCTTCATTGTTATGCGCCGTGTTGTAGTCGTGCATCACGCTCAAGGGTAGATAATGACCTTAATGACAATGACCGTACTGGGAGAAAAGAGGAAAGCTTTCCGTTTGGGTTTCCAACCTGCAAAGCACACGTGTTTAGCGAGACCCGTTCAGTTACAAAGAAGAATGCCGTGCAACCCGAGGCACGTCGGCACATGCTGATATAGTGCGGGATGAGGTCATTTTTAAGAGACTACGTTTGTCATTTTGTTTCTTGCAGACAATAAAGTCACTGTCACTTACAGAGCCATGCATTCAGCAGTACAAAACGATCTTTCTGCAGAAAGAACAGTGTGTCTGCCGCGTTCAAGCGGAATTACATGGCCGATCTATTTGGAATAGCAAAGGATTGAGTGTTACAGGAGCCAATTTGATCTAAATTGAACTACTTTTCATTCCAATTATGCTTCATATTTCTTCTCTCCCCTCATGTCCCATGTGTGCGGTGCATGTTGGCTTTATTACACAGTGCTGAGCGTTGTATGGAAAAGCTATTAAGAAATTTAGCCACTAATCCTTTGACAAACATAAGAGAACATAATCTTTCACCAGACCTTTTTGAAGATTTTCCACAGATTCCATGCCGTTGTTAGCCTTTCAAAACAGGCCTTTTAATTTATCTCCAACACTTCCATCGTTTTTTTCCACATCTGCTATTTGCAGAAAATGACCCAATAGACCCCTCTTTTTCTCATGCTTTTTTTACCCATGAGTGGAGAGCATTATTTAAGGCCAGGTTTCAAAAGGCAGAAAGGCGGTTATCACTTTCAAGGTCTTTGAGAAGTCCTCTTGTGCGCGATCATAGTAATTAATTAGAAGCAAATGAGAAATTAAGCTCGCATTTCGTGTGATCAAATTAATTTTTCTCCACTTGCGGAGTGCATATTGCTTCAATATAATCTCTTCCGCCACACAAGCACCTTTATTTATGGATGCTGATGAGGCCAGAGGAACAGAAGTGACCTCAGAGTTTTGCACGGCATCCTGCTGCACGGTGATCTGTGTTCCGGGGCCAAACAGTTGCACCACATTTGTGCGTGGCAATTCATTTTTAAAAACCTTTTATGTCTTATTCGCTTCACTTTCAACTGGGTAATGAATTTAATGACATAGTGCTGAATGAAGTTAGTGTATTTTTATGTATATAAATTGCATTGTTTTAAAAGGAAAAATCATTATTGTATGGTGCAATTTGTATTTTCACACTTATACTCCATTCACAAACAAATGTGAAAAAATTGCCTCAAATAACAACAAACTATTCCATGGAAAGCAAGCATTAAACAAAATTATTAAGAGCCGTTTTATTTTGACCATGGCAGCAATAATTCACTGAAATAGTGCTGCGCAGTGGGTATTTTAATTAAGTTGTTTGTCATCCTAAATAAATTGGACATGAGCATGATGCTTTTATTTATTTAATAATAATAATAATAATTAATAATAAATAATAAGAATATGTTCATAAGTTTAAACTCAAATTACATGAGTCTCTTCCACCAAAAGCTTAAACAAAATAATTAAAAGAGCCGTTTGTGTTTTCTGTTGACCATGGCAGTTGTAATTTGTCAAATGATTAAATGGAGATGAGCAGTATTGTCAATGACTCTGGATATATGGCTGGTTCTATAAGCAGTGCGATTCTTAATGTGCCATATATTGTAGTAGTCTGCTGCAACCGCCACTGCACTCAACTGACCTGCAAGATCAGACGTTACTGTTGATTTGCTGTGACCATTGAGCAGTTATCACTAATTTGCATATTCTCTCCTAATGAATTCAGCACACATGCAGTGCACACAAATAAAAGCTGATCATGCTGGTGCATACTCCTCATTACTAAGCATGCATCATTTACACTTCTCACCTGATGCCCGTAGTACGCTCACATTCTGTCTTATCTGTCATCCTCCGTTTCGTGCTCTGTTGTCTGACACTGTCACTAGTGCACCACTATGCTCAGTCACTATGTGGGTGAAAGAGAGAGGTGCTGATTGACTTGAGAGGGCTTTGGGGGGCTCAGAGCTGTTTAAAACACTAGCTGCGAGCCGGTTTGTGAATATTCATCTGTGAACTGATCAGCAAATTTGCAAAGCGAATGAGGGGATCTGTCAACTAGCCCAGTCTGTTACACTGCAAAGTGCATTAAAGATTGATTTCATTATGCTCAAAGATTCTCAGCTGAGGGAATCGCACTGCCAGGTCTTGGTTTTGTGATCAAACTGGCTTTCTAATGGAAATTTATAATAAAAAGCCAGAAATGATCATTTGTTGAATCTTGCTGATTTTATTTTTGAGAGCAGACTGTTTACGCAAGAGGTCGAATTGGTCATTCTAGACTCTTTGTTTTTATTGATAGTTGCTGTACCACCAGTATATACTTTGTCAAACCCCTCTCTCTGTAAAACATACATATTTATATAAAAATATATACATCCACGTGTGTATTTATATATACATTTGCACAGTAAACGCACGTTGTATACACAAACTTTTATTTTGGATGCGATTTATTTATGTGAGTTGGTTATCAACTGTTGTTTTGGTTTTTTTGTTTTTACTACTACTGTACTAATTCTGTTTATATTCTTTATGTTATGCTGATGATGACTGATGCTGATCTTTCACATTTTGGACCTAAATTAACATGTCTTTTCTTTCTTTTTTTTTTTTTTTTTTTTACTTCCAGAGGCCTGGTCAAGGAAGATTTCTGATGCTGACATTTTGCCGGTGGAATACAGACACAAATTTCAAAAAGGAGATGAGGTGTTCTGGGGAAAAGAAATCATGCATTTGACCTACTACCCACAAAACGCAAAATACAACCGCAGCAGTAATCCTACTTTCACCAGAGGGTGAGATACATAAATCGGTCTTTTAACATGTCGAGTCAACTAGATTTTTTAGGGCAGTTTTAGATTTCAAAGCACTAAGTACCGTGTGAGTTTTTCTTTTTTTTTCTTTTTTTTTCTTCTTTTTTTTTTTTTACACGAGCTTTTAGAAGTGTTCCTCAATGGAGTTACTCAGAGGAGAATCAAGATGGAGAATCAAGTGAAAAGAAACTCTTAAATACTAGGGGTTTTTTAGAAAACTGGGACTTTACTATTTCTGCAGCACTATTTTGGAAAAGGCCAGATAAATTAATACGCTAGGCTGGGAATAAATCTCTCCTCTGCAGTGGATTAAGAGAAAACAGAACATTAGAAAAGGGGGATTAGGAGCACGCTTGGAAGATGATGACACGGAAGTGGAGGTGCGGCTTGAAGTTCTCGCGGGCCTCCGTTTGGCTGGGGCTCGTGGTGGCTGTCGCAGTCACTGCAGCCCTGGAGTTTGACGGTCTGCCGGGCCAGTGGGTTCGCTATGGACCCTGGGAGGCGAGAGCCACCGGAGAGCTGAGCTTCACCATGAAGACAAACATCAGCAAAGCTGTAGTGCTATATCTGGACGATGGCGGTAACTGTGACTTCCTGGAGCTCCTGATCAACGACGGCCGGCTGCAGTTGCGCTTTGCAATCCATTGCGGTGAGCCGGCCTCGTTGCACATGGAGACGCACGTCAACGACGAGCGCTGGCATCGCGTGCTGCTAACAAGGAATTACCGTGAGACCATGCTGGTGATGGATGGGGAGAGCAAAGTGGCGGAAGTGAAGTCCAAGCGAAGGGAGATGATGGTGGCCAGCGACTTGTACGTGGGCGGGATCCCACCAGACGTGCGTCTCTCGGCCCTCACGTCCAGCACGGTCAAATACGAGCCACCTTTCCGAGGCCTGATTGCCAACCTGAAGTTAGGCGAGACTCCTCCTGCCCTCCTGGACAGTCAGGGAGTGAAGAATGATCTGGAATACCTGTGTACCAAACAAAACCCCTGCAGCAACGGAGGACGCTGCTCCATTCACGACAGCGAGGTGCTGTGCGATTGCTCCAATTCCGGCTACAAAGGGAAATACTGCACTGAAGGTAAGAAATGATGTGCTTAAGGCTTTACATAACATGAAGATGTTCTTATCATTTCGAGGTAAAATGTTTGCTTTTAAGGAACTCAAGGGCTCAAGAGTTGGAAATTATTAACAGTTATCTGATCTGGCCTGCCTGTTTTCTAATCGTTTGGCTGAGTGTTTATCTTCTTTTTCTGTGCTCAAACTACAGTTTGTCTGCAAAAATATTCACAATATCTGAAAGTTGACCGCTGTAAGTGCAGGAAAGTGTTGAAACATTTAGGAGAGGGATACAATCGTGTTTTCAATGAGTAAAAATGAAAATCATATAATGTTCTGGTCATTCTTTCATGTACAGTTGCAGTACATTTGAATAAGGTTTTGAACAGTTCAAGCTTCAAAAAGGATGCAAAATCAGCTTCAAGTGGTCCGTATGAATTGTGCACTTTTTAGTGTTCTGAAGTTACATTGAGAGCTTTATGTGATGAACAGACTGAAATTAAGATGATGTATTCTGATAATCTTCTTCTCCAGTGAACTCTTTTCTACTGTGACCTGATCAGTCAACCAGTGAGTTGTCAAAGCAGATGTACAAATTCAGAGTTACATTTTGGTCTTTTCCTCACACAGAGCTATTGTATGAAGACTAGGAATGTAGCACGCAAGTCAAATGGACCACTTCTATAGCTTTATGGTGCTTTTTTGTCATTTTGGTGCTTGACAACCCCAGGCCACTTTCACTTTTGTTATATTGACAAGAGTGTCCAGGATGTTCTTCAAAAAAATCACCTTTTGTCTTTGACAGAAGAGAAAGTCATGCAGCTTTGGAATGACATGAGGTGGAGGGAAAAAAAAAAATATTTTTAGATGATCCCTTCCTTTTATAGTCGTGATGAAATGACTTTTCTTCCATAATGTGACATACAGAAAAATTTAGGGAGGGGACTCTACGTCGTTGTTGATTTAGACATGTGGGCATTGCATTCAGAAATGCAAGATGAAGAATGTGAGCTTACAGGGGCAGGTTTAAAGGTGAAGTATGTCGTTTCTGCAACACTAGTGACACTTAGCAGAATTACAAAAATAAATTCCATTTTCAAACAAATGCTCCTTTCACACGTTGGACCTCACCCATCTCTTACGGGTTCTTGTGAAGGCATGTCTCAACAGGTAACTTTAGGCTACTTTTTGATAAAAGGTCCATTATATTATGAATACCTTTAGCTATGTTGCTGGATGAGTGTTCATTTTGTTAGTGAAAATTATGACAACATGTTCTTTGACTAACTTTTTTCCCACGACTAAGACCAGACAATGATGAGACAAAAATAAGGTTATTAAACAAAAGCTGTGACTATATCAACATGCAGTCTCATACGAAATAAGAAGAGACTAAAAACTAAAAACTGTGCCAGATGTCAGGAGTTTAACAATAAGAGCTTTTCTGTTAAAAAGATCCATTTTCTGCCTGGTGTATTACTTAAAGGGTTAGGTCACCCAAAAATGAAAATTCTGCCTTTAATCACTCACCTTTGTGTTCCAAATCCATAAGACCTTTGTTCATCTTCGGGAAAACAAATGAAGATCTTTTTGATGAAATCCGAGAGCTTTCGGTCCCTCCATTGGGAGCAACGCATCTACCACATTCAAGCTCCAGTTTTAGGTCATTAAAGTAATCCATGTGACTCTAGTGGGACGCGAGTGCTTTGTTTGCACAAAATTTATAACAAATTACATAATTTTCCACTTTAAGAAAATATTGACCTGCAAACCAGTTGGGTTGCACCACAACACATGCTTGTGTTGACTCAAGACCGGAAATCTTTTTTAATCTTTCTGGACCCTGAATATTGTAGTTACGTTGCTCCCAATGGAGAGACAGAGAGCTCTCAGATTTCGTGAAAAATATCTAAATTTGTGTTCCGAAGATGAACGAAGATCTTATGGGTTTGGAATGACACTGGGGTGAGTAATTAAAGACATTTTCATTTTTGGGTGAACTAACCCTTTAATCTTTGCAATCTGGCAACCATGTGCATGTACTCTCTCAAGTGCCAATGATCTGAAAACACCAACAAATGAGTAATCTAGAGTTTAGCGATCTCCGTTTTGGATATTATGCTTAAATGAAAGTGTCATTCAGCCAGTCCGTGTTCTGTCATGAGCCACTTGTGCCGTTTGCTGTGGCTAAATCTGCGTTTTAAACCTTTTCAGTGTCGAAAAATCCAAACATGGATCGCGACTATTTTTTGCAGTTGTTTTTGCTGAATAAATGCAGAAATTACTCAACCTCTATTTGACAATACACATTTTTTTGCTCTTGTTTTAACAGAACATTAATGTAATTTGGAAATATGTGAGTTACTATTATTATTATTTGAATTAGATTCATGTTTTACTAGTTTTCATAATTGAACAAGAGTGTGTTAATTTATATGATAAATAACCTCTATAATTAATTCACTAGATGAAGTAAAAAAAAAAAAAATGCATATAATTTTTTGCCTATAGGTGAAAGTGTAATTATTCTAATGAAATGTACAAATACATTTCTCAAATTACAACAATTGTGACATTATTAACTATTGAGTAAAGTAATTTATATTATTAGTTTAGCAGCATGACAAAAATGTTTTCATGGACTAAAACAAGACTAAAATGCCCAGACCAGCCTCCGGTTTCACAGAAAAGGTTTAAGCCTAGTCCCAGACCAAAATGCACGTTGGAGCTGATTTAATTGAAAGCAACTTGTACTGGCAGGTCTTAAAATATGTCAATGCCATTGTTTTGTCTCAAGATACAAGTAATGTTTTTTTCTAGTGAAAGTTTATAAAAGCTACTTAAATGCCCTGGTTGAACTAAGGCCTAATCCTAGTCCTAAACCAGGCTAAACCTTGTCTGTGAAACCGGGCCTTGGTCGACTACTACTTGACTAAACAAAAATAGGACAAGCTAGTCTAAATATGATTTTAAAAGCTAAAAAGTACATTTGACACAGGACTAAGGGTGCTGTCACACCTGCCTCGTTTGGAGCGTTTGTTTCAGAACATGGTGCATTTTCTTTGCGAAAGCATACCGAACCAAGAAGAAAGTGCAACATTGTGACAAATTAACTCCGTTTCATAACAACAGCAAAGAAAATAGCTGACAAAATTAACACTAAAGCTAATGTTTTGCTTATAATAAACCTATCCAGCTTATCTAGGTCGGGTGCATTGACAAGACGTGCCACAACTGTTTAAGTATGTCTAGATGGGACACATCGAAGTAAACGTTATAAATTCGTAAATTTGTCTGTTTGAAAGGGTGCATGATGATGCTGTATGGTACTGAAGCCTCCATAGCGTGCTGCATCACAATGCCCCATTTGCTTGGTTGTGTCCATGACTTAATTATTTCAGATCTTAATATAGCAAATTTTGCACTTCTGTCACTGAAGCTGAATGTCTTTTCCGCATCACCCATGGTCTCACACCCTTTGGCTCCGCCTTCTACAGTAGCCACGCCCCAAACCCTCGTTACAGGTTGAGCTGGAAAGAGATTGAGGGTGTTTTGATGGTGCCTGGGAGGCTCAATGTTTGCACTTTTTAGAGAGATAAACCCATGAATGGCATACTAATAGTAGTCAATGAACCATAAACTAGGTTACGATAATGTATTTTAACACAAAATCTTCAAGCAGACTATATGATTGTCTGGTATACGTTATGACATTTTGATTGAACAATTACTAGTTCAATACGAATAATGAATAGATACGTAAAGCTAAAGAGAGAGAAACACCTGTGTACATGGATGAATCATTTACAATAATATCTGTAACATGCATTTAGAAAATTGATGTGAATAAGGTGCATTTTCATTTCATGCTGATTTCCATGAACCACTCAAACGTACAGCACTTTTACAGTGGTATGTTTCAGATGATCTGGTCTTACAGCAAATTAGCCTTTTAAATTGCTTTGACAATGTATATCTAATGAGATATCTCTGGATGTAGATCTCATTAGATCAGGTTCAGATGAATTGTATGTTTACAGCTGCTTGGAGATATATTTTAGCTGCAAATAAGGGATTGATATGCTAAAAAAAACATCCCAAACATAATGTGACTGAAAGATAAGGGCAGCACATTATTTGTATCCTGATATCCGCTTCATTCAAATCAGATGTTTCTTTTAGACTTTGTATTGCTGTAAATGTAGCTAAACAAAATGGGCAAACTAGTTACAATAAATGGATGGATACAGAAAATCATGTTACCTACAAAAGTAATAATCCACAAAATCAGCATTATCACCAGGCGACATCTTTAATTTTACATCAGTGTTATGCGATACCCAATTCAAAGCAGCAGTAAATCATAACCAAGGCTTTCGGTTTGATATATTTAGCGACAAAATGATCGTGCCTATCTCCAACAAGAACAAGAAAATAGTTTGCGAGTTTGCAGTTGGTATTCTAGCTGTGCATGATCTGTATACATATGTAGCATATTCCCGTAGTAATTTGATGAAAACATGGACATGTGTTGGAGAGCAATTTGCCGTAGAAACTGTTCTAGGTGACATATGTAGACTAATTAGGCCCACTCAGCAATGTCTCAGCCCTTCGGAGAAGTCGCAGTCTGTCATATGGCGGGACGGTGTTAAACCCGAGGCCAAATCTGCATGACTTCATACAGAAATACATTTGGCCCGTTTCTCCTTCTAATTGAACAGGCAGCGAGGACAGAGACGGTGGCAGCTCACGCTTGGCTTTTCACTTAATGCAGTCTCAGGTTACCCACTGTGGAGTCGGCAGGGAGCGGCGCTTTGCTCTGTACCGAGAGAAGCAAGTCCAGCAAGTCTGCTTCGAATTAAGAGGAAATTTTCCGGCGCTTCAAAAGAAGAGAGATATGTGGGACGGAGAGACGTTAAGAACAGAAAAATAAATCATCCTGAAAGTTGATAGAGCAAATTGGATTTGACACTGGTAAAGGACAATATTAAAGGGAACAATTGGTTTTCGTACGCCTTAAATCCTTGCTTTTACTCCAGGGATTATCCATCGGAAGACTGACTTATCAAACACAGAGGGATATTTGAGTGTTTTAAAAAATGCATAGATAATCAAGAGTCACAGTGTAATTATTATTTCTAGTTAAGTATTGATATAACAAATCCTCTGAAGAATTAGCAGAGACTCATCAAACGGTGGCGGTTAATTACACGCATGTCTTTTCATATTTAATGATATTCCCAGACTGTGAGTGGGAAGTGGTCTCCATCGCTGTGCCCTTGTCAAATCTCCCAGGTGAAATTTTGCAGGCTTTTACCCTCAAAGCTAACAGGGACGTCAGTATCAATTAAGGCTGCCCTCGCCATAATGGAAATCTAGGCCAAAGCGATATATCAGCAGTGTGTGCATCTTTTCTCTTGCATCTGCATCAGGCATGCTAATGAGGTCCTGAACCAATATATGAGCAGTGCATCAACTGCAGTGCTGTGGTCCCAACCACCGTTTCCCACCGTTGTATATACTATAATATATACAACCCCCAGGCCTGCTGCTCTCTGATAGCTCTTAAAATCAATACGGTTTTTATTTAAAAAAACACACAAGCAAAATGTACAACTTTTTCCCTTGTTTTTTCCATTAATTTATATATTTTTTTATATGACGAAAATGACGAAAACTTTTTTTTTTTTTTTTTTTTACATTTTTTTGAGATTGGATTCTCTGTGTTGTTATACTGTGTGGTAATATCCTCTCATTGAGGTTTGAAGAATCACACCAACAAGCACAGCATACTAAAACTAAAAAAGTTTTGCAAACCATTGAAGATGGCTGCTTTCAGTACACTTTTTTCTTCTCTTCTTTTGTTTGTTTAAGATAATATATTTGTTTATTAGATACATATTTTAAAAAAAAATTTCAGAATGATCACAGATTTTAAAAAATATTAATATATAACATTTTTTAGATTTTATATATTTTAATATATTTGAAGACATATAGATTTAAAAAAAATATTATATATATAAAAAATGTGTATATATATGTGTATATATGTATGTATGTGTGTGTGTGTGTGTATATATATATATGTGTATATATATATATATATATATATATATATATATATATTTATAATAATTTTTTTTATTTTACAGTGTGGAGAGCTGCTGATTTTGATACACTGCTGATTTTGCAGGTTTGCCCACTTACAAAGTATGTAGAAGTCTCTAATTCTTATCATAGCTACTCTTCAGCTGTGAGTGATGGAATCTAAAACAAAAATCCAGAAAATCACATTGTATGATTTTTAATTAATTTGCATTTTATTGCATGACATAAGTATTTGATGCATCAGAAAAGCTTCATTTTTGGAAACCTTTGTTTGCGATTACAGAGATCATATGTTTCCTGTAGTTCTTGACCAGGTTTGCACACACTGCAGCAGGGATTTTGGTCCACTCCTCCATACAGACCTAATCCAGATCCTTCAGGTTTCGGGGCTGTCGCTGGGCAATACGGACTTTCAGCTCCCTCCAAAGATTTTCTGTTGGGGTCAGGTCTGGAGATTGGCTAGGCCACTCCAGGACCTTCAGATGCTTCTTACGGAGCCACTCCTTAGTTGCCCTTGCTGTGTGTTTCGGGTCGTTGTCATGCTGGAAGACCCAGCCACGACCCATCTTCACTGCTCTTACTGAGGGAAGGAGGTTGTTGGCCAAGATCTTACGATACATGGCCCCATCCATCCTCCCCTCATTACTCGGCAATGGGAGTTTAGACCAAAAAGCTCTATTTTTGTCTCATCAGACCACATGACCTTCTCCCATTCCTCCTCTGGATCTTCCAGATGGTAATTGGCAAACTTCAGACGGGCCTGGACATGCGCTGGCTTGAGCAGGGAGACCTTGTGTGCGCTGCTGAATTTTAATCCATGACGGCATAGTGTGTTACTAATGGTTTTCTTTGAGACTGTGGTCCCAGCTCTCTTCAGGTCATTGACCAGGTCCTGCCCTGTAGTTCTGGGCTGATCCCTCAGCTTCCTCATGATCATTGATGCCCCACGAGGTGAGATCTTGCATGGTGCCCCAGACCAAGGGAGATTGACCGTCATCTTGAACTTCTTTCATTTTCTAATAATTGTGTCAACAGTTGTTGCCTTCTCACCAAGCGGCTTGCCTATTGTCCTGTAGCCCATCCCAGCCTTGTGCAGGTCTACAATTTTATCCCTGATGTCCTTACACGACTCTCTTATTTTGGCCATTGTGGAGAGGTTGGAGTCTGTTTAGATTGAGTGTGTGGACAGGTGTCTCTTATAAAGGTAACGAGTTCAAACAGGTGCAGTTAATACAGGTAATGAGTGGAGAACAGGAGGGCTTCTTGAAGAAAAACTAACAGGTCTGACAGCCGGAATTCTTACAGGTTGGTTCTTGTTCTAATACTTATGTCATGGAGTAAAATGCAAATTAATAGTTTAAAAATCATCTTTGTTTTAGATTCTGTCACTCACAGTTGAAGAGTACCTATGATAAAATTACACTTCTACATGCTTTTTAAGAGGGCAAACCTGCAAAATTGGCAGTGTATCAAATGCTTGTTCTCCCCACATATATAAATATTTAATATTTTGGGAGTGACGATACACTTAGCTCACAAAACAAAATGATACACTATATTGGATACATGAGAAAGAAATGAGACAATACTTTAATAGTATTTGTAAGAAATGTTCAATGACAAAATATGGAAAAAATTATAAAAAAAGTTTCAGATAGACCCAAGTGCCTATTAAAATGACTTAAAATATGCATATAATAACAATGAGGCAATAATAATAAAGTATCAAAAGCATGTACTGAACAACACTGTTAAAATACATAATGTAATATACTATAAACCATAATGAACTTCTGTACATTTACACAATATAACAAATGCTTGCAAAAGGGCACCAGTGGCGTGTGATTGTTGTTGTTGTTACACTTTAATGAATGATTAAATTCGTGTTTAATGTTGGCCGAACATTTCATTCAAATATCCACTTAATCTTTAATATTTGGCCTCTTCTTTACGATAGTTATGCTACAACCACTATAATTTCTTGAGCAAAAACATCTGAACATTAAAACATGCAAACTCCGAGCAAGGTTGTATTGTGAGCACTTCCTGTGTTATTTGCCAATTCATGAAGAATCGCTTGTTTGTTTTCCTCACTTGTAAGTCGCTTTGGATAAAAGCGTCTGCTAAATGACTAAATGTAAATGTAAATGTAAGGGTTTAAAGTTTTATTTTGAAATCACCAATTCGCATATTTGGAAGTATTCCTGTGTTGGTGTAGGTTTATAAATGATTTCTTAACGAATCTGGTGAAATGGCACACATTGTGTTCTCAAACTCACAGCCTATGCGAAGATAGAGTTTGTCAAGCGAGCTGCAGAGTAAGCTCCACGCGTGTAAATGATAGCGCAACAGCACATTTATCACATTGAATCGTAGCACGTGTGATTTCACAATAGTACTATGCTTTGAGATTTTTAAATGGTCTAATAATGCGGTCCATGGATTCTCGTCCATGGAATGCATCACTACTGGTATTTTGTAGGCGTCAAAATAATGCTACCATAGAATCTCACTTCAGATCTACTTTCTGAGTATTAATTGTCAAATGCAGACACAAACTCAACTCCAACATTCTGATATTGCGAGACTGCTTTACTCGTCACACACCCCTGCCATGATATAAGATGACTCATACGGTCATATAAGGTTTTGGTCGTACCGCCCACCCATACAGTCTACTGACTATTTCTATAAAAGCAAGGGCAAAGTGCTAAAGAGGTCTAGTTTGCATCAGACAAAAACCTTTTCATGTAGTGCTGGAGTCCATCCCTTCTGTGGTCTTTTTACTCTGTACACTGAAAGAAAAGCCTCTGCGAATTTAATTTCTCGCACAGTGTGTGTAGGAACGTGTACAGGGAACAAGCTTTTACTGTGAAAACAAGGCCATCCGCTCTCCAGGATTAAATAATGTAGACTGAGAGTCTGTCTTATTTATCAACACAAATTAGTCTGGGTTGCCCTCAACATCGAGCTGTGTGTGCCAAGGATGCAAGCATGTCTGCATTTCCCTTTCACACAGGCATCTGCTGCCATTGTATTTCTATTGGGGCCAAAATGCAAGCGAGTGAGGTTAGCTACATTCATCCGGCTCAGGGCTTGCATGTTTTTGCCTGTAGCTGGTTGTGCGGTAATCAGTACAATAGTTTACCGTGCTTTGCAGAGGGCAGAAGAAGCCAAATAATGGTTTACACACTAGGCAACAATTCAGCAAGTAATTAGAACGGGACATGGAGTCTTTTCAGCTGCCTTGTTAATTTTGCTTGGTGGCCTTTTGCAATACAACACAGTCTCTGTCTTTTGAAACCTTATAATGGCTTCCTGTGAGGAGCAGGCTGAAATTTGATGTGGTTTATTTTATTTTTTTTAATTGATAATCTTCACATACAGTGAGCTGTAACTTGAGACTGCTAACCAAATCAAGATGACAACATGTTATTTTTTATTTTTTTTTTTATCTGAAACATTCCTTTTAATAATAATTTTTTGATTTGCCCATTAACTACGGTCAATAGAAGGAATGACTTTGTTTTACAGTGGTGTGACTGGCTGGATGGATTGATGGATATCTTTAGTGTCAGGAGAATCAATCTGCGCAGGAGGATGAGAATTCATATAAAACTTAATTTTCCAAGTCAGTGTCCCTCATGATTCACCCACTTATTTTCTTTCAAGCAATGAACACTCAGTTATCAGCAGGTCCACATGATCTGTCAACACACCACCTGATTCTTACGACAAGGTCAAAATGAATGCTTGCTCTCCTTCTCAGAGGGGAAAGGATCTTCGTGTTAGATATTGCTTGCATTTGCTTTCTTTGTTTAATAAAAGGAGCTTGTTGGAGCTTGTCAGATTTGCTTTTAGACGTAGGAAAGACACCCCAAATCCCATCCCTGTGCACTCAAGTGCATTTGCTGGTTTGCCTGTGTGGCTTTGCATTTTCAAAATCCTTATATTGGAAAATAAAACCAGACTGCAGAGAGACAATGAGAAATTTCTGGAATGCATGTTTTCATGGTTTTATCCACGAAATGTCAGGACAGGTTTGTCTTTAGAATTATAAGTAGTAGGTGAATTAAGTTAAAGTAATTCTCATAAAATAAGTTCATTACTAATTGTAAAATAAAATAAAATGATTTATCGAAGTATAAGTAAGTTCTTCTTGACTTTCTTCAATTAGGAGCACTTTATGTTTAAAAACTGTACAGATCCAAATGTTATCAGTACTAGAATAACAAAATTCTAATAAGAGCTGTATTTCATCATTTGCATCAATGTGTGACAGCGACGTGTGTGCAGAGCTCCGTTTCCCCTCCCTGCAGGTAGTAAAATATATCCGTGCAACGCATGAGAAAGTAAAGCATGGGACATGTTTGATGTTTGAAAAAGAGTTATTAAAGGTGACCTATTATGCCTCTTTTTACAAGATGTAATACAAGTCCCGTGTGTCCCCACAATGTGTCTGAAGTTTCAGCTCAAAATACCCCATGGATTTTTTTATTACACCATGTTTTAACTGGCTATTTTTAGGTGGGAGAAAAATGTGCTGATTGGTATGTGTACCTTTAAATGCAAATGAGCTTGTGATTCCAATACACTCAGACATAAATAATACAGGAGAAGCTCACCCAGCAAACAAAACTGTTCGTGATGCAGCAGATCAGATCACGTAGGAATGGCATGTATTTTGTGGATGTTTGCTAACATTCGATTCTGAATGAGTTTGATGGCGTGCTGCGTGGCTAAAGCTACACACCGTTGGAGAGACTTGATAAGAATGAAGATGTTTAGGAATTGTACAGTCTGCAAGTAGTTTTATGGTTAAAAATGAAAATGACAACATCGTAGCGTAATTTGTTACATGTGTTCTTTGTTTTGATTTTCCCGCTCCTCCTTTCTGACCTTGGTTACCCTCATTAGTGCATCGTCATCAGCTGTGTCTCGTCAATTACCTTGTTTTTCCTTTTTGTTTGCCACTTGTATATATTCCCTGTGTTCTCCCTCAGTCCTCGTCTGTTCTCATTTGTTTGTAGATGTGGTTACATTTCCGTTTCTCCAGGATATCAGTCATTAAAACCTTTACCTTTCTGCATTCCTCCTTGTTGTCTGAGTTATTAGAAAATTGCATAACAGGCATGGCTCTGGGGGGTATTCCAGAAAGCAAAGTTAACTTACCATCACATATACCCTGAACTCTCGGTTGATTAACCCAAACCTTGCTTACCCGAGGTATGTCGGTTCCAAAAACGCATCAGGGAGTAAGTTCCCGGTTAACACACAAGACATTCACAACAGAGCAACGAATCGATGATTCGTCCTTGGAAACAGACGCTAAGAAAAAGCGCTCCGTTCATCTTCCTCTTTCTTCTTTTGTTTGATCGCCATTTACCATAACACATCTCCACCTATTTGATGGTTGTGTAATCATTTTTTTCAATCTTTTTATTGAATAAGAAATCTTTATTCACTGAGAATAAGAAATATATTGTTTGTTTAATGCTAAATATTTAGGAAATGGATTTGAATACATGCATTTGAAATACAAAATAAGATGTGCTTTTTTCCTTATTATAACAGGGCATTTTCTATACTCTAATTTCTATAATAAAATACATATGTCATATTTTATTAAATATTTTGCATTAAAAAAACAATATTCTCATTCTCAGTGAATAAAGAGTTCTTATTCAATAAATAGGTGGTGATGTGCACTAATAGGTTATGTAAATTGCCACTGAACAAAAGGAGGAAGATGAACGGAGCGCTTTGTCTTAGCGTGTGTTTCCAAGGACGAATCATCGATTCGTTGCTCTGTTGAGAATGTCTTGTGTGTTCAGCGGGAACATGCTCTGAGTTGGCTGAACTTACTCCCTGATGCGTTTTTGGAACCAACATACCTCGAGTAAGCAAGGATTAGGTTAATCAACCGAGAGTTCAGGGTATATGTGATAAGTTAACCTTGCTTTCTGGAATACCCCCCAGGACCAGTGTTACTGGTACACCATTGTCGTTTGCGAAAACAAAATGGTGTTGCTGTGGGTGGAAACATACTGATTAAGGGGTGCTAATAATGAAATCTGAATGGCTCTGCTTGCAGAGAAAGGCTTATCAAAACAAAGTTACTGGGTCATCCTATTTCAGATTTTCTCGGTTGTTAGATGCACAGGGACCAAATTATAGCACTTAAACATGGAAAAATTCAGATTTTCATTATATGTCCCCTTTAAGATGAGTAAGCCTTATTGTTTGGGTTGAATTGTCAAAAACATGTCAAAGTGCACCTTCTGCATCTTCCTGACACAGGCTCTTTTAAAAGTTCTTTTGACTTGACATTCTGCATTCAGAATACAACACAACAATTTTCTTAAACTTCTTTCGCAAGATGATTTTTGTGAATCCGGCTCCCGGCGAGTATCCACAAACACAATCGGGTATGTCTTAATTGAATGTAAACAGTTAAGAAAGAAGTCGGGTGTGTTCCAATGTATTAGATCTGTGTGTGTGTGTGTGTGTTTTTTTTTTCATTTGTTTTAAAATATTATCACCTTTTCTTTATATTTTAGCCTTTATGCTACTTTAAAAAAAAAAAAAAAAAGACTTCCATGCATAAATTTTCTTGTAGACTAAGACTTCTTAAAATGAAGTTACTGTACTTGTTTACCAAACTGAAAACAGTGTCAGTGAGGAGTATAGTCAAGTGAAGAAAATGAATAAAGTTATTACATTGTGTTTAATATGCAGAAAGTGTGAGAATATTATTTGTCCGTATTTACAATATATACAATTCTTGTGAGGACAATAAAAACTTTGGCAAAGCAAGTGGCAACTGAAAAAGCTTTTGAACCCTGACAGGAAGTGGAAGGCACAGTAAAATAAGTTTAAGAATAAGGTTTTTTTCTTTCTTTATTTATTTTCACTAAAGAGTACATTAACATATGAGAGACAAGTGCTCAGAGGAGACGTGTCCTCAGGCGTTTCTTGAAACTAACTCGGCTACTTGGATTGGGAAAATCACTCCAGCATTGAGGTACAGTGAAAGCGAGAGATCGGCAAAGTGATTGTGTTCTTTAATGTCTGATTCAAAATCAACTTTCACACTTACAGTTCTGTAGGATGATCAAACAGACTTGATACGAAAAGAGAACTGCAAAACGAGCTGTCGATAAGATGCTGGCGAGAAGCCAGTTTACAGGTGAGACGCTCTTTTAAGTGGGTGACGCCGATCATTGATTTACTGCAGTACCAATCAAAATGACTGTTAATTTCATATTTTAGCTGCTGTGAACACTTTCTCTATAGTTGTGGCCTTGTCATTTTTGACAGTCGAGTTCACACTGGAGGACCTGATTCAGATCAAGAGAGGGATTAGCATCACTTCACTAAATAGAGACAGATTACATGCCACTCTAGCTTTTTCAAACCGACAGGCTGAGATCATGCTAATAACCCGCGTGGCACTAGCCTAGCACGCTCGTTTTGAGAAGCTCCAGATGCTGTCACCGTGTCAGCTCTCACGGCCATGCTCGATTCATTGCAATTCTCCGGGACTTTGTTGCCGTGACCAATTTGAGGGAGCCGAGGAGAGCACTTGTAAAGGTTAAAGCGGCCCTCATGATTTATGTGCGGAGGACAGTTTTGCGTGGCCTGCTATCCAGAGCCAAGCAAGCATCTCTCACAAACACAGTGTGATTAAGAGATTTACTGTCTCGCTTCAGGCAATCGAGCAGCGTTGGCTCTGAGGGTTTCGTGTCGTCTTTTGGCCTGGCTTTTGTTGTGCTTTCAGCTTCCCTTAGCGAACGTTGTCGGCGTGTGCTGACGTCCCCTCCGCGTGTAATACACCTACAGACATAGTCTAAATTACTACTTAATTGATAAAGCAGTCCGTTAAGATTTGCTTGGAAGCCTCTGATTTAATTTGTAGTCGTTGAGCGACCGAGACTAGGAAAATGGATAATAGATCAGTGCTCTCTCTCCCGAGTGCTCGTTTACACGCTGACGTCTCCATGGCCACATAATGATGATCGCAAAATAACATTCGCAAAGATTCCTCTTTAATTGGCCATAGGGTTAGGTCTCCGTTTTCAATGGCCATGTGGAAGGCGCCATGTGTTCTCATTAGTGTTTTAGAGTGAATATTGTTGCCCTCCACCTTTTTAAGAGCTGCAAACAGCTCCTCTCACAGCTACATTTTCCTCATTATCACAGTGGCAACTGTGATCTGACTCACCCTCCATGACCAGACCATGCGGCTCCAGAAAAGCTCCACCTCACAAGCCTTTGATGCCCTCCCCTGACTCCTATTATTTCACAGTAAAGGCTTTTCCATGCCGGGCTTGGGCCTGCGCTTGCCCGAGTCTGTCCTGTGGTATCAAGTGTGTCATTAAGGTAGCACCTGACCTTTAGGCCTCTTGGAGAACTTGCTGTGGAAGCAGGATCAGTGTCATCATATTCAAATTGTGGTATTAATGAGTGTCAAATTACTTATAATTATTCGATTTATTCAGTGATCAAGTAATTGTATTATACATATGATGTAAGTAGATAATATTTGACTCTATGTACATTTATTAAAATTTATGTGTGCCTTGGAGGATAAGCTTGGTTTCTCCTAAATGTTTTTTCTTTCTTCACTCGAACATCTTGGAGTTTTTTTTTTTTTTTGCCACAACCAGACTCTAAGGGTTGCAAAGTCGGCATGAAACTGAAGTTGTGATAGAATTCCCTATTGTGACGTAGTGTATATACGAGTGAAAAGAGTGGAGGAAAGAAATGTTGAGCAGAACTTGAATTTGTTTTCGGGCAGTGATTGGATTGTAGTAAGTTCTCAGATCTCCAGATATTCCAGTTCATAATCAGTTGTGGAGGATATATATATATAGCCCCATCCTCTGCCGATACATTCGTCATGAAGAGAACAGATGCCGTTTTAAGGGAGAGGTTAATGTTTTTTATTGAAGATTGCAAGTGCACATAAATAAATAAAATAAATAAAAAGTAAAAAGTGAAATGTGCTGTACAAGTAAAAGTAACTTGATTTTCAATTATGTTGACTTTTAGGGGGAAAAAAAAACCCTGTATGACTCTTTTAAAACAATTTTAATTTGTCTAATGATAATGTCCAACAGTTGATATACATGCAGGAGAATTGTCATAAAGTACCAGTGTCATTTGCTCCATGTCTCAGATTATGTTTTGTTTTTAATTGCATTCTATGGAGGAAATGACAGTGGCTTTTTGTGTGTGAATAAAACGGCCAACTTCTTTTGCTAATTGTGTAAATAGCAATTTTATGTATTCAAATAGTCACTTTTTGAATTTTCTATTATATCTTGATTAGTACTGAGCCCATAAAGGGACATAATGTTAAGTCTCGCAAATGTCCCAAAAGTTTTTGCAAAGCAATGCAACATTTCTCGGCAAACAAAACTTTTGCAAGACTATATTCAAAAGCATCGGCATCTTTTTTTCCCTCTCCAAGTCACTTTAGGGGCTCCGTAGATTAGAAATGACACATGCTCCTTTTTTTTTTTTTTTCCTGTGTCTTCACACATCAAAAGTCTAAATAAAAAGATCTTATACTTACACTGTAGTCTTAAGTACCCAAAATAGAAATAAAATAGATTTAGTAGGGAAGTAGGCATATTTGCAGAGCTGGTTAGAAGTTTCTAGACCGTTTTTATTATGACCTTCATATAACAAAAAGAAAAAGTTGAAATCTGTTAGGTTTAATAAAAATCAACCCCCTGGGAAATAAAAGTTTCTGAAGTTGAAGAAACTCCCATTTATAGATTTAATCATTGTATCTCAGAAAACAACACGAGCAACATGCATCCCAGCTCCCATGAGTCTAATCATCTAGACATCCACAATAAACAGTCATCTGCAGTAATGACAATAACATTTGAGTGTATGGCTTGATTTATGACTCAAGCAAGTGGTGCATGAAGTTTTATCATGTTTTAGTCAGACTGAAATCTACAGTAGACTCCCAAGGATGCAATTATGAGCTTTTTAAAGTTTCTGCCAACAACATTTGTAAGTACTTACTGTATACTCAAGTGGTGCTATTTTACTTCACATGTTACCAAAGATATCATATATGCTTGCGAGTAATACTCTCTAACCACTTTCAAATGACATTTACCCTCTTGAGTTCCGTGGTTTACTTTCTGATGCATATGATTTTTCTTGGATGCACATGGTGTTTTGCTCCTACACCTGAATATTCATGAAGTGAAGGATTACAAGTAGGCCTACCATACTTTTATTAAATGTGTATTTATAGTAGTATGCATTTAGCCTTTTTGCCATGCAACGTTTCATTTAAATGATTCATAATAGTAGGATTTGACATTCAAACAAGATATGAGCTATAACCTAAAACCTCGACTAACTTGATATTTTGATAGACTCCCCTAGCAATTACACGTACATGTATACTATTTTCAGCAATGGGATGTATTATGCGCATTATGGTTTTCAACACCCTGAATGACAAATGCTGTTTTTCCTGTGTTGTTGATTTTATTATTCTCTCTCTTTCTTTCCGATCATTCCTGCTGCAGCTCTCCAGCAAGTTTTGGGAGGTAAGACCAATGTTTCATCTTTCGTATCTGATAAGCTAGAGCTGATAGTGATGGCGGTGTCATCCTTCCTCGCATTGTCAGTTTGTACTGCAGTTCTGCTGACTGACACGACTGGACTAAAATCACTCACCTGCACTAGAAAAAGGCCAGATTCGAGATGTAATTGAGCGACACGTGCCGTTTTGCATGCTGCCCCGCGAGATGGTAAAGTGTTTATGTTGTGGAGGATTTTATAATGATCGCTCTCCGTTTTGCAGGGCCGCGGGCTCGGGGCTCCAGCCCTGTAGCTTTTAAATGATCTCTGAATTAGATCTGCTGAATTAGACCGAGTAAGTGCAACCCAGGCTGGGATTAAGGCAGCTGGCAGTGGTCATGCAAAACCGCTCTGCCATATACAGCTCATGGGGAAGATAAATTGAACCGCAGTTAGGGCGAGAGTAGCGTAGGAGATGAATCCTGCAAGGCTTGACACTTCACAACTCACAAGTTTGAATGCTGGAGAAGATCCCAAGTATATATTATTTTTTCCAACACTTTCTCTGTGAATGATAAAACTTTAACGCTACGGGTTGTGATGTCCGTCCTTTTGTTTTCGCTCCAAGGACCTCTATATTTTATGTGGATGGATGGGTTACGTCTGAGGCCTGCAGAAATTCATCAACTCGATCTTGATTTTCAAAAGCTAGTGATGAAAAATGTCTCTCTGATCGAAGAGATCCATGATGCCTTGGTTATTTAAAATGTATTTTATTGTGCCTCGGAGCTGATGTGATGTCTGGGTTTGAAAATGACGATGTTCTGCATTATTCAGCAGATGTTAAAGCACTGTTAACAGATACACACACACACACAAATCTTGTTTTTTATTTATATATATATATATATATATTTTTTTGAGCGGATTGGAAATTAAAACGACAGTAAGGAAATGGTGAAAAACGTGTAATATAATAGTGTCTTGCAAATCTATTGTGAAAAGGTCTGCTCTATTTAAAATGTACACTCACTGCTGTTACTGAAGGACTGTGATCATTGCCAGTGTCTGTATTGTATTCATTCTCAACAGAAGAAGGTTATCTTATAGGCCACATTGACACTAGTGGATGACAGAGGCCTTCTTTTACAACACGTGCTTTTAGCCTAGACTTTTAATCATCCTCCGTTTCCCTTGTGAAGAGCTCAAGTGCTAGGACTACGCGAACATCAAATGGCAAGAATTGGACGGGGATGTGCCATATAAAGCAAGTGCTTGTGTCTTTATTGGATTAAAGCTTTCACACAGTGTCAGCACTTTGTTTCCAGTGCAGAACGCATGAAAACAAAAATGACACTCATTCAAGCGAACTCGCAACCATGCTTTTTTCATCACCTTCTCTGGAATGTAGTGTGACATCTAAACAACTCAATTTAGGTGTCCTATCAGTTTGTGTATGCACAGCATTATAATTCTGTCACTTGGAGATTCAGTGAGCGTCTGTGGATGGGCCTGTTCGTGTCTGGGTGGTCACAGGAAGCAGGAGGGGATGTAGCAGAAAGCAGGCATGAGAAATATAAATAAATATATATATATATATATATGATAGGTCAGATGCCTCAGCCATGTCACTGAAATGACCAGATTAGACCGATTTCTGTGATGGTTCTTGTTGGTTTGACACTAGTCTAGCTGGAAGACTACAGTAAAGCTGTTTGGTTGAAAACAAAACTGGCTGGTGTTGAGGTGGTTGGGAAGCATTCAAAGTTAGGAGATAGGCAGCACTTAAAACATTTCAGCAGGGATTCACTATATTTTACACATTCATGTTCATTTATAATTAAACCTCAAATTTAAATAGAAATGATTAGAAATTCATTAATGCATTTTTTTTAATTTGTCAAAGATGGATTAAATGTCTTAAGTGACAGTAAAGGCATTTATAATGTTACACATGATTTCTATTTATCAACATATTGATTCATTCATCATAATAAGAAATTTTATCTTGAGCACCACATCAGCGTTTTAGAATGACTCAGAGAATTGTAGGAATAAATTACATTATGAAATATATTAAAAGAGAAATTTAATTGTAACAATAATATTTCATGATATTACTGTTTTTTTTTATTTATATAAATATCTCAAACTATTAGCCTAAATTCAGTTATTTAATTTAGATATAATAATAACATTTAAATAACAAACCGTATGCAAACGTAAACTGCGCATAAGGCAGTTTTTGCATTAACTTCTAAATCTAATTATACAATTTTTTAGTCCAATTTGTTTTTAAATCAAAACATCCCTAACAAGTTAAGTAAAATATTATGAATATAGGCTAATATTAGGGCGTATATTTATTGAAAGAGTTCATTTCTCTGACGAACTAACAAGCTGTGGACTCCTCTGAGGTAAATGCTACATGACACTGTTTACAAGCGGTTTTATTGACGTCTGTAATTTTTTAATGTTAATCTAACTACAAAAGACAATTAATTGCTCATTGCTCTTGACTGAAAAGCTTTTGTAACTTAATTAATTAATAATGATTCATCTTTATTTAATTTATACAGTAAAGGTTATGTGCAATGTCGTTTTCCATTTGATTGGCTACAGTTTCTGTGCCTGAAAACTACTGTTAGATACCTGGAAAAACCAGAATAGCACGGTTTATTTTATTTGTATCTTTGCTCTACTGTATTTATTTGTTCTTATTCTCTTTATTTTTATTTGACAGAATTTTTTTCCCTGAACACAGCACATACCGAACCATCCTAAAACCGTGATAAAAACCAAACCGTGAGTAATTTGATCCGCTGCACCCCTATAGTTAATTCACATTCATTCATGATACATTTTTTTCATTCTCTTTTTTTTCTTCAAGTTTTAATGAATTGTGAATGAACATGAATTATCTATTAAAATAGCACTTATTTACCTTCTCAAAGTATTACCAACTGAACTTCTCATTAAATATCAGTGCACTTTGTACAGTCACAGAAACGTTGTTTAGTTTCAGCATCTATTTTTGCTTTTATACACAAACAAGACTTAAAACCACCAAACTAGATGACAACAATTACAGTGCACAAGCTGTTTTCATCCAGTCAATGTTATTGACCTCATAAATATGCAACAAAAATGCAAATAAGAGTGTTAATATACAAATAACAGTGTTTACAAATGTATAGTGTGAAATTTTGTAATATGACTACCCAGGATTAATTACTTGCCCAGGGTAAAGCATGAGCACTGAGAAGCAGATAGATAACCCAGAATTACGTTTAGCCAGGGTTTAAAAGTCTCTTGATGCCTGCATGATGCTGTGTTTTACTCACATTTACACTTGTTACTTTGTGTTGAGATCATATTTGACGGTGTGCGTGTAGACAGCATGTTTTGGGACATTGAGATGCCTCCGTTAGCTGTCTGTGCTCTCATGCATACCATGAGCTTCAGGATGTTTACAGCCTTATCATACCTCTACTTCCATCCTTGGAGGAAAACTCTTATGCTGCTGCTGCTCACTTTGGCACCGGTGCCAGTCTTGAGAGCTGGAGCATAATCCAAAGCTCGGCTCTTCTGCATCCAACTTTTGTTCCAGTTAGGCAACGCAGAGCAGGCTTGACCGCAGTGACCATGACCGTCAGCGCCCCGTGAGAGGCATGTGAGGACGTCAGAAGAGAGGGTACAGCTGGCTCTGCCATGCCCAATCCTCCCACTGCCTTAGTGACCTTGACATAATCCTGCATCTGAAGGAAAACCTCCAGGAGTTTCAGACTAATCCCTCACCGCATATTCAGGAGTTTTTTTTTTTATTCAGTACCGCGCAGGAGCTAATCAGAGATCAAGTTTTGATATGCACTAGATAGAGAATCCGTTACGGCTCAGAGTTTTACATGCTGAGCATTTGCAAAGCACCTTGCCACCAGTAGCTTATGAGACTCTTACAGTCGCTCGCTTCATGAAAAATCTTAGTATTTGCAGGCGAAGGCAGTAACGTGGTTTTATTTTTATAATGTTTATAGGGGTGTAGCGGATCATAGGTCATTTGCGATCCATTCGGATCCTGTTCCATGGTTTGGCACACATGTGGGAAATGAAGTTTAAAGTCGACATGAAACGAAACGAAACTTGCGATGGTCTTTTCTTCCCTATTTTGTGATATAACCTAGGGAAGTGGCTTCTCAAACAAGAAAAAATATAGAGTGGGACTTTTGTCCATCGTTGTGTGCTATATATATATATATATATATATATATATATGATACAGCTGCAAATAAGTATTTGAACACCTGAGAAAATCAATGTTAATATTTGGTACAGTAGCCTTTGTTTGCAATTACAGAGGTCAAACGTTTCCTGTAGTTTTTCACCAGGTTTGCACACACTGCAGGAGAGATTTTGGTCAGGTTTTGGTTTTGGAGATTTTTTGATCAGTCAGGTTTCTGGCTTGTCGCTGAGAAACACGGAGTTTGAGCTCCCTCCAAAGATTCTCTATTGGGTTTAGGTCTGGAGACTGGCTAGGCAACGCCAGAACCTTGATATGCTTCTTCCAGAGCCACTCCTTGGTTATCCTGGCTGTGTGCTTCGTGTCATTGTCATGTTGGAAGACCCAGCCTCGACCCATCTTCAATGCTCTTACTGAGGGAAGGAGGTTGTTCCCCAAAATCTCACATTACATGGCTCCGGTCATCCTCTCCTTAATACAGTGTAGTCGCCCTGTCCCATGTGCAGTAAAACACCCCCAAAGCATGATCCTAATACCCCCCTGCTTCACTGTAGGGATGGTTTTCTTGGGATGGTACTCATCATTCTTCTTCCTCCAAACATGTTTAGTGGAATTATGACCAAAAAGTTCTATTTTGGTCTCATCTGACCACATGACTTTCTCCCATGACTACTCTGGATCATCCAAATGGTCATTGGCAAATTTAAGACGGGCCTGGACATGTGCTGGTTAATGCAGGGGAACCTTCCGTGCCATGCATGAATTCAAACCATGATGTCTTAGTTTATTACCAACTGTAACCTTGGAAATGGTGGTTCCAGCTCTTTTCAGGTCATTGACCAGCTCCTCCCGTGTAGTTCTGGGCTGATTTCTCACCTTTCTTTGGATCATTGAGACCCCACAGGTGAGATCTTGCATGGAGCCCCAGTCTGAGGGAGATTGACAGTCATGTTTAGCTTCTTCCGTGGACCTTTTCCACCAAGCTGCTTGGAAATTTCCCCGTAGCCCTTTCCAGCCTTGTGGAGGTGTACAATTTTGTCTCTAATGTCTTTGGACAGCTTTTTGGTCTTGGCCATGTTAGTAGTTGGATTCTTACTGATTATATGGGGTGGACAGGTGTCTTTTTGCAGCTAATGACCTCAAACAGGTGCATCTAATTTAAGATAATAAATGGAGTGGAGGTGGACATTTTAAAGGTCTTTGAGGGTCAGAATTCTAGACAGGTGTTCCAATACTTATTTGCAGCTGTATCATACAAATAAATAGTTTAAAAATCATACATTGTGATTTCTGGATTTTTTTTTTAGGTTATGTCTCTCACAGTGGACATGCACCTGTGATGACAATTTCAGACCCCGCCATGATTTCTAAGTGGGAGAACTTGCAAAATAGCAGGGTGTTCAAATACTTATTTTCCTCACTGTATATATATATAATTTTTTTCCACTTCTGTAGCCAATTACTCGACCTATCAGCAAAACATAAAACACTGTTTATTTTAAATTGTATCTATGTTCAGTTGTTTATTTGTACCATTGCTAATTTTAGATTTATTGAAATTAAGGATAGTTGTTTTTGCCAAGATATCAAAATGAGAACTGAGAATTGTGAAATCTCATTGGAATCTAGCGGTTTGGTGTAGGGCTGCACAATTGTTCAAAATCAAATGGAAATCGCTCAGTGCGATTGACATCACAAAGGCGGCGATTTATTTTCGTGTTATTTTCATGTTAATGATGAGCTGCTCTGTGCTCAGCAGTAAATGACGCTCCATCTGAAAGCACTGGATTTAAAAAAGCAACACACGTCAAACATACAAAATTTCCAAACAAGAGAAGCTTTATGAACCTCCTGTCCAACTAAAGAAAATATTTAATAACGTGTTTTTACTCCAAACTCACTTCATATTGTCAGTCACGTGTTTGAAATGTCATGTTGATTAGGATTGTATTATAAATATGAAGAACACGATTGTTGTATTGTTGTAGGCGTCTGTTTATTATATTATTATATTATGTTTAATCAATAAAATCTTCTTTTTATTGAGTCACAGTGATAGTATGATGTCCACAGTCCCCCTATGCAGTACTTATGTGAGACAGCTTTGAGGGAACCATACAATCAATGTTTTTCTCCAGTGTACTTTTTTTTTTTTTTCCTCCCACAGTGGATGCATAAGAAGGACATATTTCATTTTAAAAACATGGACTCCATTTTTGACTATTACAGATTTTTATCATAATATAATAATCCTTAATAATTCCTTATAATTATCCTTAAACCTTTCTAATTACTTAGTTATAGGCTGCTTGCAGGTTAACAGGTAACCCACATTTTTATGTAAAATAAAAATATTATTAATATATAATAAAATATATTATTTTCTAATTATTGTTATATTTATCATTAAATACTGTTTTTTTATTTTTAAAAGGTATTACTTATCCATCGTAATATTCTTTTTTTTACTTGGTTTAATATTTTCATCAAGCGATGATGATGATGATGATGATATAAATAATAATAATAATAAAAATAATAAAAAGAACATGTTTTAATAATAAATAATAAATTTTTGGTCTAATTAATATATTGGCACAAAATTATGGGCCAAATTGTGCAGTCCTACAAACAAGCGAAACAGACATGGTGTTGTTTTATACATTTTTAATTTTGCATTATAATTCACATTTCAAATGGCAATTTTAACCAGACAAATTGCAGTTAGATTTCGTGCAGCACTAGTTTGGTGTCATAACCTTATTTATTACAATTCAATGCTACATAGATCAAAAACAATTGTAATAATAACCGTTTTATTATAATTATTTATTTTTTGCGGTGGGGCTATTGAAAATGGTGGGAGGACAAGTAAAAATCCTTGGCATCACCCAAAAAAACCTCTTGCAGGAAAAAATCTAAAGAAAAAGATACCATCATGTTTCATACTTTAACAACTGAGTATTAAGTGCTTCAGCATTTTGAATGTTTTGTCTTAAAATAATTATTAGGTATAGTACCTTGTGTAAGTGTTCTTTATGTAATAAATGGAAAGCAAAGTTATATTTGCTGTATATTTATATTCGAGGGGGCTGATCTGAAAAATAATCCGTTCTTTGACTCAAAAGCCAGAACCGTGACTTTAGAGATCCGTTGCACCCCTATGCTCTACCACATGGCAAGCTATGATTTTGCAAATAAAATAAAAAATCCAGCACACAATCTTTTAAAACTTTTTAAAAATAGGTTCTATGATAAAGATTGTATAAAGATTCTTTAATTAAAATAGTGAAAAGGGGTTCTTCAGATTATTAAAATGTTCTTTACACTAAATGTTCTAATATATCTCTTTTTTAACTGTTTTTAAGTAATGTGATGGTTTAGGAGATATTACATTTATTTAATGTAAACTACACCTAGATACCAACTATAAGTATATATACATATACTGCATTTTATGCATTTTTATTTTTTTATTATTATTATTATTATTATTATATATTTTTATCATTTATGTTGATGTGGCAGAAACTGACTTCCATGGAATTCAGTAAGCTAGCAAGCATCGTTTTGCCTTGTTTCCACAGTAACGTACAGAAATGTTGTGGATGGAATTATGTGGAGTAAATCCCATAATTACTTTTTTCTGTTTGGATGAATGTTAGGAAACCGCAAAGGCAATATTCTAAATGATATTTCTAGTTGAGTGTCTGCTGAATTTGACCATTTTCACCAAGGCATGCATATGAAATCATGCCATACATTTTGCAATATACATTTTATGGGCCGAAACATTCCTTGTAATGGAAACACGTTAACCTAAACAAGCTGTTTGATTGCCTGGCATGAATTAATTTATTTTATTTGCTCGCTTTAAACATTATTCCTGCACGCAAGTTGATACTCGCTTGCCTTTTAAAAAAATATCTCCCCTCTTCCAGAAAACCATTTATGAGGTAAACACTTTTTTTATGGCTGTGTTATTGACCCATTTAAACAAATTGAACTCTTGAAAACCACTTTCATCCAGATTAGGCCAGACAGGTGGAGGTGAACAGCCATGATAACACAGCAGGAACAAGAGCAGAAGTGTGAGAGTGATTGAGGCAGGCAGACGGAAAGAAACGGAAGGGAGTGGGTTAGTTGCGCCGCCAACGTCATCCAAAGGGAGACACGGGAGCCTGTTGCTATGCCAACGCAGATGGGCCACCGCATTTCAATGCAGACGTCCGCAGCAGGCCTCTCCACGTCAGACGGCGCTGTGCAGGCAATGACGCCTGGCATTTGCATTCTCAGAAAATAAATGTTTACATGAAGCATACGCTGCTTTTTAAAATACCAACACCTCAAGGCTAGCGCTGCTCCGTCCGCTGTTCTGCTCACTGGGTACGCAGCCGCTCTACCTGTTTCATATTAAAATGCGCATCGCTGGGAGGGGAGTGAGGCTTCTCCACGAGCCATTACTGTCCGTCTTTGTGTCCCTCGGTTAAATTAGCTGAATAAATCGTTCCCTCGCACAAATTGGAGCGAGCGAGTGAAACTGACAGTTTTGGGAGATTGACGGCCGAATGAAACCGTTCTTTAATGCAACGCAGCATAGAAGTGCCATACCCAAATCAATTAATATTTAATAATTATTTCTGACTGTGTGCTTGTTCCTTTTTAGTTAAGGCTGTTGAGCAAGAAATCTGAATGTAAACACGGTGTAAATGCCTCCATTTCACAGTAGAGCGGCTCCGTAAGCTTTTTTTCACTGTGCCGACCGTTGTTTAAATATATGTTAACAAGGTGTGTGTTGCTTTTTAATTCCCGGGCGGTTGTGTGCTCCCTTGCTATCTGTTGATGCGGTTGGCTTTTTCTCTGTACTCCATTACGTCCCAGTTTGTAGGTAATTTCATCTTCATTTTTCAAATTTGAGAAGTCACTGTGGCATAAACTGTTATGCGAAACAGATGTGACAGCTGAGATGTGACTAGTGACGGATGGCACTTTTATGGGCTTTTGTGACTGAAATTAGAATGAATGAGGCAGAAGAACACCATTTCAGGTGGCAGAAAAAACTGCTAAAACACACGCAGAAGCACAGTCTGGATATGGGGTCATTTATGAATAAAAGAAGTTCACTTTATGCATCTAAAAGTGTGAGAGGCACATAAATGATGTATGATCTTCAAAGGCGACGCCTCTTAGTTTATGGGCATTATAACATAAGGTGTCACCTCTCCAGACCAGATAACTACTGCATCCAGACACTTGAGGAACGACATGTTTGCAGTTTTTGATGGATGAATAAAAGTATAGATTAGACAGACAAGATGGATGGTTAGATGGTTTGTTTGTGTGTATATATATATAGATGGATTTGCTTTGGTTAAAGTTTGCTTCATTGATTTTTTTCATGTTTGAGGTTTATGAAAATCATAGCTTTTCAGTTAAATTTGTCTTATTGTTTTTTTGAATTAAATAGGATTGAACTGAATTAAATTCCTTTACTGGGCAATTTTAGGTACTCTGATGTTCAAATGCAGTGGTAATTAGAAGGTAGTTTTTCAATGGCTTATTATTATTTTTTTTTTAATAAACATGACTTTCACTGGTCAACATTTCAAGTTCACAAATTTCACCATTTTTGTCACCCCCTTGCCTTCACTGACATTTAAAATTGGAACCTTTTTGAATGCCTCTGCAGTGTGACAAATGACGTTTTAAATGTACAAATACTCCATGCGCCCCTCTCCATTAATATAAAGTCATAAAAGCTGCATGAATAAAAATTGCAATTATAAAAGAATTAGCGAAATGCTGTTTAAAATGATTTTAGATGGAGTACAGAACGTCACACTGCAGGACATATCAGCAAAAAAATATTTCATGCCAGCTAACCCTTTCCTGAAATTTTTCTTGTAATTTGCCATCTTTTTTGAGCAGCTATAGCATGAAGCATTGCACGGTGTAGGCACTAAAATATTTCGTTGTAATACGGAATGATATTTAATAATATAATATAATATTGGTAACACTTTACAATAAGGGTCATTAGCTAAATAAAATAATGGACTGCACTTCTAGAACATTTATTAATCTTAGTTAATGTTAATTTACTGTTAAAATCAAGAGTTGTATTTGTTAACATTACGTTAGTTAAAAATACAGCAGTTCATTGTTTGTTCATGTTAGTTCACAGCGCTTTGCATTCACTTATAACAAATAAAAAATGTATTGCTCATGGTTATTTCATGTTAGTTAATACATTAATGAACCTTATTGTAACAAATTAACCTTATTGTAAAGTGATACCATAATATAATATAATATAATATGCCGTATTGTGTGAACAATATTATATAGCCTACTTTGAATAGTCATATATTTTAATATTTAAGTGAGCAAAGGAAATACCCCAAGGCTGTTGTTTGTTTTAAAACACTTGTAATTCATAGATACTAATATAATGTGCTAAAATATGAGCTTATGCTATTCCAGTGTTTCCCAGCCTCTTTCTTGTCACAGTTTTGATAAGTAAAACATCCCACGGCACACCACTATGCACTAAAAGAACAAAAGTGCACAAAAATGCAATGCTTCCAAAGGCATTATTAAAGCTGTATATTATATTCAAAGTAGTACTCGCATTTAATTTGAAATTTTATCTTAAGCCAGGTATGAACACAAGGGCATATATAAGTAGTGATGTGATGATAAAACAAGACGTTTACTTACTGTCGCTGCAGGGCAGAAACCTTGAAAACCTTTTGTAAATAACTAAGCAGAGTGTCGTCAATGTTGGTATTATGGCTTTATATGTCAAACATGTGTATGTGTCATTATAATATTAACATTTTATGAAAATAGCCGCATCTCAGACCATATGGCTTCGCATTATGCGTTCATCAACTCACAGATTCTAAAGTTTATTTTAGCTAGCTGACAGTTTGAGGATCCAATATAGTTTCAATGATTTGTCTTAAGCTCTTTTAAATCCATTTCATTGGCTAAATATTTTTTAAAACCCACATACAGGCGTAAAGGATTACCAATAGCATTGATTTTTAAAATGAAAATAAAACAAATATGATGAGATACGAGGTTATATAGAAATTATGTTGTTTATTGTTTGGCATTTGGAAATTTTCCACGGGACACTTGACAGGTTGGGCAACACTGAATTATACTATAATATGATTGTACTTTTTAATAATATTTAACTGCGCATATTTAACATTGGAATATGATGTATAATATATATTTGATGTATATATATATATATATGAATATTTATAACTGGTGGTAATATGTTAATATAAAACGAAATAATATAATGACTTTGAATAGCCATATATTTGCATATTTAAATAAGCAAAGACAATAACCCCTGACTTGTTCTGTAGCACTTGCATTAGTCTAGCACAGTGTTCAGATACATGCCATTGTGCTTTTCTTAAATATTGTCTGTGCATCATTGTTTTATCGTATCCCTTGCGATTCCACGCATTGTAATTCTCCACGAGTTGCAGCTCTTGTTCTGTTCTCAAAAAGCAAAGCATCTTTTATCGTCTCGCTCCCTTCATTTGTGATAATTTTTTTATGGAATTGGCTGCACAATGACTAGTAACTCCCAGTTACAATGATCTATTCTACAGTCGTGTTATCTCCCTAATAGAGTGCAGCATAGAAGTAGCAGGGCAAGCGACGGTACCGCGGTAATTGTCAAGGAATCACACAGGAACATCAGAGAGAACAATGGTGCTATAACTCTGCTTTCTATAATCATAATATTCCTTTGTTTCACGGAAATGAAACGCATAGGCAGTGAGAGCTCCAAGCAGGCCCGGCTTCTTCAAATCCGGGATTGTTTTTGCCATGTGGTTCCTTGGAGGTGCATTTGGAATTTGAAGGAAACATTCTCCCTTTTCAATTAAATATCGTCTTGAATGCGGTTCAGTTCACCAGAGAGCGTTCGGAGCTAATGTGTGGCATTCCTGAAGGTAATCGTATTGCTCACGACACGGAATAAGCGCGTAAAGGCGTAAATGGAGTTAATGTGGATTTTCGCGAAGCTCTCAGCTGGTGCATTATTTCTCAAATCTTATTGGTGTGCCTTTGCTTTCCAGATTGTTTACGGCGTTCAATATTTAATACAACCTTATCGACATCTCACCAGTTTCCCGTGCCTGACCCCTCCATTTCGGTTGGCTCTCATCTGGATTTGCATAGCAATTCCTCCTGATTGTCTTCTGCATTTCTGTACGACTCTCCATCCCATTAGTCGGAGTAAACAGCAACTACTGCACCATGATTACAGAACTCAAACTGCCGGATAATGGCTCCCGCATCGGTGTGTGTAATTGATTGGTATTGAGCTGTCAAGCTGCATACATTATTACAGTGCTGAAATCAACTCGCAGGCTTTTGTCTGTTAGTAAGACGATAGGCCGTCTGGGACTGGTTGCGTCTGTGCGCTTGGGAGAATTTATCTCGGTCCCCGCTGCTTTTTATGAGACATTTCCCCACTGCTTTCTGATCTCTCTTTGCTATTTTATGAGACTGTGGCTTCCGAATGCAACATTTATGGGTGTAACTGCTATAGTATAGAAGCGTATGATCTAAGGAATGCTATCTGCCAAACACTAAATATGTGCTCCATTAGGAGAAAAAGCATTTTTTTCTGTGAGCAAGTGCCTTTTTGGCACTTGTGCCAATTGAAATGCTTTTTTCCTTACCCTTTCCCCTCCCTCCCTCCCTCCCTCCCTTCCTTTCTTTTCCCTCTTCAACACCTCTTATTGCCCCCTTCCTTTGAAAAAGTGTGTGTTTATTTTACCTTCCTCCTTTTTTTCCCCCCCTCCCCTTTGGTTTCCTTCAAATTTGGCATCCGTGTTTGCCTCAGGATGTCTGTCACAAACTGCAGTCAAACGTTGTGACAATGCTTTTCGTTTCCGCCCGTGCCTTTTTTATGACCCTCTTATTTCTTTTTTCCTTTTTCCTGTTTTTTCCTTCAAGGTCTGGCGCACCTGACGGTAAAGAGCCAAGGTATGGGGCCTCTCCCATTTCTTTTTCTTTTTTCTTTTTTCTTTTTTTTTTCCCAACTCCCCCCTTTTTTGTACCTAACCCTTGCTACCACAACGCATCTAATCTACTTTTTTTCCTTCCATTTCTTTGTCCCGTTGGTTTCTGTGCCCTTTCATTCTCTGCTATCTGTGTGTTCTCCATGTGCGTCTCCTCACCCCTGTCCTGTCCACTGGCCCAGCCCCAGGAGCAGCTCCTCTGATGGCCACTCCTGCAGCAGGTAACGCTCTTACGCTCTCCCTCACATGTTTGTTTTGGTCCTGGTGTTGTGCGGTCACAAGCCGTACCCAGAATGCACAGAGCCAGAGCTCTGCTGACATTCTAGCTGTTTGGCTCCATATAAAAAACAGAGTGGTTTTGATTGAAAGCTGCCGATTGAATGTGTATGTTTTTAAATGTCCTAATTGATTTTGCTTCATTTTCTTTCTTTATTATCGGTGTGTACTTGAAATGCAAACAATGTACCCGTTTGAAATGTTTCTTGCCTCTTCTTTCAGCTGAAGCGACTCATTGTGGCTGCTGATAACTGTCATTATACTATCTATTATACACTTCACATTCTTTTATCTGCATGTTCGCTGAATTGCAGTCTAGTCAGGCTAAGCTTTAAAACTGCAATTATTTTTTTATAAGAGTAGTCTGCTATGCTGCTTGAAATGCAAAAACCCTTCAGTCAGACGTATTTATCTAATAAATTTAGACAGAGCTCACTCCCTGTCTGCAGCAATAACAGAAGGCAGCTTGATTCCTTGATTCCCTTACTGACCTGTCAATCTAAATTACTTCAAGTGATTACAGGCCTATGTGAGATAAGCAGGGTTTGCTAATTGCAGGATTTGCTAATGATTGGTTCATGAAGCTCATATGAGGATGTATGTCTTCATCAAGACGTGCACACACACACACACAAATCTGTATTACAATTATATTTTAATGAATAATTGTTTTTATGTCATGTTTTTTAAAATATATGCAGTATAAGAAAATCTATTTTAAAAATGTAACCATATTTTTTGTGAAAGAAAAATGAATCCTTTTTTACAGATGAAAAGCGTTATCCAAATTATCCCCGTTTACACGGATCAGCGTATTGCGCATGCCAGACAAGTAGTTGCGACGTCACGTTGTAAAGAAATGCACATGCTCATTCTTTTACAGAGCACTTGCCTCACACAGGTTGCTGCACTTTGGTGTTCATCTCGTAATTCTAAAACTTCCACTTTGAAACCCGTTTTTAGGCCACCAAAACACTGGTGTTGTGTAAATGAATGGCAGTTGGGTTTTCATTCACTTTATAAATATGCTAAGTTTTTGCCATTATGGTAGGGATCCCATTTTATGACGAAAATCATAATCATTTTAGTCAAAATGAAGTGAAATTAAGGTTGTTTAACACTATTATTGGTGGGTTATATGTTCAAAGTCTTATTTCATGATATGAGTAATTTTAAATATCAGTGAAATATCACAATTATCAATACTTCGGCAAAAACTAATACTAGGCTAACAAATGTAGAAGACAAGTAAACAGTCTGCAATATAACAATATAGGAACAAAGATGCAAACGAAACTGACAAATAAAAACAACAGAAGGAAAAGACAAATTAAAAAAAAATTGTAGGATGTACTAACAGTGGTATTCAGATATGTAATGGACTACAGAAATTGAATAATAAATAATCGAATGTAAATTCTAATGTATAACACTGCTGTATACATAAATATAGACTAATTCTTATTAAAACTACAAAAGTTATTCATTAAAGAGCAGGGAGTGATTTTATCTTTGTCTTTTGTTGTTTGATTAACATTAATGACTGCAGCTTGTTTATTAGGAGCTGCATAGGTCCAATATACTGTTACACATGCGTTTTCTTTCCCAACTGTTTATATTTTATGTATGCTATTTGACCGTGTAGGCGCGTATCTGAAGCCCACAGTACACTTTGCTGGTGCACGTTCTGCCCCGTCTTGGAGCACACGCACAGAAAGCCGCCTAGGAACAGTATCTCCTTTGCGACTTAATGAGCTTTTAATATCACTGTTGAATATCAAGCACGTCCCGCAGTTTAGCAACAGAAGACTGCGCTTTATAACACCCATTTATTCGGCTGATTTGGATGTTAAGTTTTGCTTGGGGAGGAATGAAAGTGCACCGCTGTGAAGAAAAGGATGGTACGGTGGACGGAATGCGGCAACGCCACAGTTATCATTTTACCTTGTTTATCATGTTTCCATATTCGTTGGAAGCCAAAATCAATTGATTCATCGTGCTATTGTGTGGAAATATCAAGATACAAATAACTGCTGTCCTTTAAATGAATTAAAAGTAGTATTTTGAATGTAAAAAAAAAAAAAAAAAAAAAAAATCTCATTATTTACCTCCCTCCCGCCACTTCTCTCTCTTTATTTCTCCCAAAGTGCCTCAAAGCAACTAACCATGTTATTCGATTGGATTGTTCAGACTAGTTGTGCTGTGGCATGGAGCTCTACACTTGGCTGGTGCAATATAGTTCAAGTTTAAAAAGAAGAACAGAATTGCCAGTAACAAAACCCTGCAGACAGTGTTTTTCGTTGACCTTTCAGGAACCGCAGTGATGCTATTTCTAACAAATACATCTGATGGGACATTGTTAAATGTGATGAAACTATAGGAGAGAAGTGGTAGAGGAGTGCATGGCTCATGTTATTGGCGGTTCTTTTCTTCCTGTTAAATTTGACTTTAGCATACAACCAAACGGACAGTCAAAATACCATTGCATTAATCATTTCTACGATGCATCGCAATGTGGACGATTCTGCATCGATGCAGTATTAGACCGTAATCGACTATAACCTGTGATTCGTCGCATAGCATGGCACTGAGTGTCATAAGTTCTAACTAATCAATAAATTTGATTATTATTCATGATGAAAAATAATCAACAGCGAATTTGATTTAGTCGCGGGAAAGCATTAGCAAGTTGCGTCGCTTTAAAGTAGTAATAACTTATTTCTATGGACAAAATGTAAGAAAGCTGCTCCTGGAAAGGTACATGATTCACATTGTCTGAAACATGAGAACGCTTTATATATCTAAGCTCTTGAAACAAAAGCAAGCTTGCCCTGTCGTGCTTTGACAAATGCATGTGCGGTTTAATGCCTCTGTGTTTTCCTCAGTGCATAAGTTAATGAGATGAATACTTAACACATAACCAGGAGGAAAGTCACATGCGCCATCCATACTTTGTGCTCGCAGGGTCACAGTCTTCTTTAAGTCTGCTTCTTTCTTCTCAAGTTCATAAAATATTGTAGATTTGTCATTTTAAACCTTTGACGATACATTGGCTGTTGATTAGATGCATTGTGATTTTGCTCAGATGGGTTATGAGCAGGCTCAACAGCATCTCACATCTGACTAGACTAAAAAGATAAATACTGTATTATTCCATAAGACTGAACAGTAGCTTGCTGGTATTATTTTGCTCCTCAAATGCATTATCTACAGAATTCAACCGTGTTTACAAAGAATGGTAAATTAATATGCAAAATGTCCTGTATTTTTTCAGCATTGTTTTGTTGAGCATTAAAAGACTTGTTTCAAAAAGAAAGAAAAAAAAAAATCTTGGTGACCCCAAACTTTTGAACAGCGTATATATAACTTTAAATATATATTTCACAACATTTCAATGCTTAAAGCTTTTTTTTTCCCCCTATATAGCCTGGCACTCAAACCAGTTTGGATTCTGTATTTGAGTTTGTAATGTGCGAACTCAAAATACTAACATGCTGTAGTTCATCATGTTTGTTTATGCTTATGATTTTTAAGGATTAAATTGGCTCTATTCCTAGACCTAGTGAGCTCTCTTGATGCCTAATGCCTACATAAACAGCTGCCTTCCAAGACAGCATCCTAACCATAATGGTTATATGGTCATAAGTGTCTGATTTGGAACTCTCTGGACAGGCGGAATCTCAGCGTAGCCACATAAATGGGACTCTGGAGACAAGAATCACGATCGACTTCATTAGTTTAGTTTAAGCTTATTGCTAAACTACTGACTAGCTACTCAAGCAAAAATATACTTGGTACACACTAATTTGAATTAATAGCCTTTTTTAAAAAAAAAATGCTTCCTTTATTAATACAGTTATACTGAATGAAAAAAGTATTTTTTTTTTAATCAACATTTCTCTAGCTCTGTTTGCCATCGTGGATTTCTGTCCCCACAAAGGAAGCTGGGCTTTCTTTCTCTCCGCAGGATTCATGCTGTGCTGCCTTGGTATTTGGCAAAGTAAACAATCAGAAACATTATGGTGTCCACCTTTTAGAACACTGTGCCAATGATGCCTTAAAATGCTGCCTACATGGGCATGTTAATGTTTTGGAACAGAACAGTTGGATGGCAGTACAGAGCATCTCTCAAACCCATGCCATCTACACCCCGGAAGACAGTCTAAAGACAGTCAGGTCCTTCATATTATTCAGATGAACTTAACAGAGTTTATTTTTTTTTTTCCGAAGGATTAGAGAATTTCCTTGGCTCCGGAGTTAGCTGAGGTCAAGACGAAAGACAGCAGAGAAAGAAGACTCTGCCCCTGTGGGCTCTGAAGTGTAATAGAGATATTTAATTAGAGTGTGGGTGAGGGGAATTCGACCCAGCTTGTTAATTATTAGGTACTAATGAGTGACCTTAATTACTAGCAAGGATGCGGGACAGTAGTCTTCAGTAGACTTTATTTACATTGCACTTTTAACCATTTAAAGTAAAGCGAAAAAAAAAAAAAACTAGAAGCCCATAAATCAGAAGAACGAGAGTAGCAGATGAACCAGCATGCTGTCTTTGCTTCCAGCCTTTGTCTTTTGAGCTGCAGCTCGACACAGAGAAACTAATGTAGCCCAGGCTGCTGCTGAAGGGATATAGGGCCTCATTTTTCTCAGCTCGGCCTCTGGCTGTGCTTTCAGATCAAACGTTGCAAGATTGATCAGTTGGAGGAAAAAGGGACTTTTTTTGTCAACTTTGCTGGGGTCTTATATTGACCGCAAAACTGGAGGCAGTTTAGATGCCAGTCCTGATATGTTTTGCTGCTACACCAAATATTTTTTTACTACTGTAGCTGGTGTCAACAACAATTATAGCAAGAAAGCGTCGGCATTTAAGCATGGGTATATAGGTCGCCCCCGCTGCCCCCGTGGTTTGTGTGGTCCCGATTCACCGATTTACGAGTAGAATTTGACTTTTTTAGAACTGAACTTCTGAACTTTAGTTGCTGAAGATTTAAGAAAAATATCTAAGTGAAGCCCAAAATTAGCAAAGGGTTATAGAAAATAGTGTTAAATTACAGAATTTTCACTTTTGTTTCCCTGAGCCTTTTGTAAAGTAGGCTACAGCCCCGCTGGCCTTTGCGTGCTGTTGCGAACAAATAATAGATCAAATAAAATTAGCAGTTTTTATTTTGTTGTTTTTAATCTTTTTCTTTTTGCCAAACCCCATCAACAGCTCTGCCAGTAATAGTCAGCTCCCATACTGAAGTTGTTGAGATCATTCATTGTATTTTTTGATTTTTCTTTTTATTGTGCAGACATGAGTTTCGCTGAAGTGTATATTATTTGATGCACCGAAACTTCAGCTACCGAGAATTTCCGTTCGAAATAGCAATTTTCTTATTTTGGGCGAAATGGTTTTGGAGGGACAAAATCAGAGATGTTTAATTAAAACTTCTCCAATGGCACGTTTCGCCTGTGTCAGCGACTATTTCTTGCACACAGCTTTGATAAACTACAACAGGTAAACATGTCAGCTATGTGGACGCTGGATTGACAACATTGATTTTTCTTGTATTTAATCCATAGTGCTGTTCTGGTATGACAGATCACTGTAGCGCCTCAGTTCAGGCCGCAGTGCAATTCAAGCACTAGTTAAAGCACAAAATAAACACGGATAAATTTCAGAAGGTGTGTTGAAAGATATTGTACAATTTTCTGAAATATATCATGTTTTATGTAATCTCTCAATCAGTGTTTCAACTGGGGAAAGATCTCAATACAGTCACTTACAGTTACACTTGGCCTACATACATTTACGTGAGAAATTCACCCAAGTGATTATATGATTTTTCCATTTATACCGTCCTGTGATTGGCTGGATTAGTTCCACCTTGTCATTGCATTGCACACACTACAACATCAATAATATCAAACATGTTTGAAAATATTGTGACTGCTCGAGACATGCGCAGATCACAACGCTGACCTGCTCATACTTGTCTTTTCCAGCCAAAAGTCTTGTACTGTGAGTTTGTCTTACAGGGATAGTTCACTTAAAAATGAACATTTTGTCATCGCTTGCTCACCTATATGTTTTTCCAAATGATTTTCTTTCTTCAGCTGAACACAACAGAAAGTATTTTAAAGAATGTGGGTAACCAGACAGTCAACGGTCTTCTATACTATCTCTTTCATATTTTATACTTTCATGGTTTTATTTTCTTTTATGCCTGTCACACAGAAGTAAGAAAAATGTTGTTAAATTGGACAGATAGTGAATCTAAAGCCCCTCTCCCCCTGCAGGTCGATGAAGAAAATGGCTGTGTTTAAAGGTCATTTCCAATGATTGACATCAGAGTTTACCCGTATTTTGGTACTTATGTGTGAATGGTATATAATTTTTTTTTAAAAAAAGCATAATGCCATTGCCGTGTGATCATCACGTTTCTGTATTTACCGGAAAAGTAAATCTGGTAACGTTAATTGGAAGGTAATTTGCTGGGTTTAATGTGTGAAAGGGGCTATTATCAATGGTCATTATCAAAAAATACTTTCTAAACTGACTGTGTATTATCCATTATTAATGACATTCCAGTGGCCAGGGTTGGGGATTTAAAACACATTTTGAGTAACCGTATTTCATTAGTTACATTTTAAATGGTTGGTAGTCAAATTACAGTCACCTCCATAGACATTACATTGATACTTTCAATCTAAACATTAATATAAACTGTGACGCACAATTAATGTAAAAAGAAATTGGTGATTCGTCCACGCTAACAGTCTGCAAAAGTATCCTAAGCTACATTTCTGTTCATAAGTGTCATACCATTGCAGAATATGCAACTTTTTAATCATTTTACTAAAATAATGATAATGATCCAGGACTGTTTTCAAGTTTTGTGGTACTTGTTTGTGAGTCCCTTTTAAATGTAAAAAAGGTCATTGCGACTTTTTATCTCACAATTCAACTTTTTTCCTGGCAATTGTGAGTTTGCAATTCTCACAATTTTTGTTTCTCTGAAATCAAAGATTTAAACTCAGAATTGAGTTTATAAAATCAGAACTGGGAGATATACACTCATAATTGCAAGTTATAAAGTCAGAATTGCGTGATAACTTGCAGTACTGACTTATTTTTCTTAACTTCTTTGCTTGCAATTCTGACTTTACTTAATACTGTAAGTTTGTCATAATTTTGACTTTTCTCAATGTTAGTTGTTTATATCTCAGAATTTTGACTTTATAACTTGTAATTGCAACTTTGCATCATGCAATTCTAAGAAAATTAAAGTCAGAATTGTGAGATAAAAATTACAGTTGACCCTTTGCAAATGACCCATCCCCTTTAGCCACTGTTGCAATGCCCGACAAGCCATTTTTAAACAAGTTTAACAATAAATACCGTATAGTGTCTCTTTAATGTGTCGTAACAGATCGCTGCAGCTCCTTCAAGCGGCTCGTGAACCAACCATCTCTTCATACTAGTTCATTTGTGGCATCAAATACACATGAATGGACAGCAGAAGCAATGTCGTTTCAACCGCGATGAACCTCATTGGTTCTTACGAAGGCTCAAATGTGCTGCATAACACATGAAGTTCGAGTTCACCAACGTTAATCTACTAACTCCCTTGACTGCTCTTTTGGAGAAAATGGCGGATTTGGGGTTATGATTGGTTAGATCACCTGTCAATCAAACCGCTAGTGAAGGGTCAATTACCTGTTTTGTGTATTGCATACTTATTAGTATTCTAAAGTATTTAGATTAAGTTACAAAACTTGGGTAATCTAACAAAAAACATTAAAAATTACTTTTTTTTAAGCATGTATTTTGTACTTTGTAGTGAAATGCATTTAAAAGTAACCGGCCGGGCTGCCTTCCCAGAGGGCTAGGCAGAATTTTATTTTTGGTCGGGCCTGGGCAAATGTGAGCAGACGCTTCCATGTAAACTAACCGATGAACTCAATATTTTGGTAATTTCAATCTTTTTTGTTGTTGTTGTCCTATTGAAAAATAAACCATACATATCATTATAAGGCACAGTAAAACTACCACAATCTCCATCTCAAATGTGCACAGTGTCAACATAACCCAAAACTGTAGCAACAACCTGTTAGTTTATTCTGAAACAGAAGTCCTTTAAAATGTTGTTTTGGCTATTTGAATTACTTTTGATGTGAAACGAAGATTCAAATTTTGTAATTTTTAAAGAAATTTAATCAATAAATAACGTTTCCAATCATCCCTTCCAATTAATTAATTTATAGCGTCAAATAAACATGATTGAACATGAGAAGAACACGGAAAGATTTCAGTACACACCATGTTTCAAGTGTAAGTCCACTGACATTAATCTACTAACTAAACTCCCCTGCCTGCTTTGTCAGACATAACGGCGGATTCGAGGCATTTCATCATAATGGGCTGGCTGCGCAAAGTCAGACTGAGAACAATTTCTTGTTTTGTTTGGTACCAGATACATTATCATTCAACATTATTTTTCCTGAAATGAGTTGGGAACTAATATATATATTTTGATAAATGAAAAGATTGATGTCTTTAAGTAAAAGATAATTTGGGTGGGGGTGCTTTAGCACTATTAAAGGTCTGCAACAGAAACATGAACAGATGGAAAGTGTTTTTTTTTTTTTTTCACAGCTTTTCTTTCATCACTTGTGAAACTTCCCTACGTGATACTGCCGTAACCTTACTCAATGTGTCTATTCATCCAAAACTAGAGTAATGAGCGCAAGCTGCTAATTGGAAAGAAAATGTTTTGGTGAACGGTAATGTATCATAGTTGCAACAACGTTCCAATGATGTTTACTTTTCTTGAATCCATTGCACTGTAATGGTGCCTTGATTCAACTCCAGTCACTTTATGCGAGTCCCCATCTCTTCAATAAAAACGTTTCTAATTCATCACAGCAAAATGTCACCTTCAGCAAAAATCTTGTGCCCACCCTCATGACAGGCAGCAGTGTGGAGAGCCTTTATTTGAAAATAAACACATTTGTCAGCTTGTGGTTATGCTTTAGCTCTTCTTTTGCTTTTTTTGCTAGCTTTCTATTGCTGGCATTGACTAAAATGTCTGTTATAAATTTTCAGATGGCTTCCATTTCCTGAAAAGATAAAAGTAGGTTTTGCCTCTGCCCTGTTGGAAGAAATGTATATCTTTCATGTATACCGAATATTTAGTGGGGACCAGTCTGAGACCACTAGTGAAAATGTTTCTTTGTTTTAATTAATATTCAGTTTTGTATCATTACAAATTATATTGTCAGCATAAAAATTACAGTGAAAATTTGAACTGAAAAATTTATATTAATATTTACATGAATCTTAATTTTAGTATGCCCCAGCAGCACTCAATTTGCATAAACTCTAGAAGTTTGACTATATGTGAAATAAAGTGTGGGTAGTGGGAAATGATGTTATGAATGTTATGACTAGATGCTTAGCAACGAACAGCCAATCGTGCACCTGATATACATGTGCTTTTGGCAGTCACGGAAACGCATTTGTGCGTGAATAAATCTGTCGTTTGAATATCAAATGGTGATGGAAAATATATCAATTAGAGTGAAGAATAGAACTTTTTATTCTTTCATTTATAGTCTGAAAAGTCTAAACATTTTGGGTTAATCATGAAACCATGATTCACTGCGCTGCGTCCAGGGATGCCACTTTGGGGGACGGCTTTGCATGACCACATCTGAAGCACGTGTGCAACTAGTATATCAAAATAATTGGTGCTCGTTCCCCTCTTAGGGAACCATGATTAGATAGGTAACCTGAGACAGGTTCCCTTTTGAGGGAACTTTCTTTGGGGAACGAAATACCCTCTCCTGGTGTGAAGTCACAGGAGTGACTGGCAGGTCCAGGTTATAAAACCTTCTAAAGGTTGGGAGGACCACCCCGCTGCATCACAAACTTCTTGGAGGGAGGCCCCAAACAGTGACGCTCTGGAGGAAGTGGTGCTCTGACTTGACTTTGCCTCTACAAGTCAGAGCACTTGAAGAGGTGAAGGCAAACAGTTTGCCTCATAAGCCACAGGAATTGCTTCCACAATCCACCTGCTGATTGTCTGTTTGCTGGCCAGGCAGCTCTTCTTGGGGAGCCAGAAGCACACCAGCAGTTTTCCTCCATTGAGAAGTCATACGCATATGGACTTCAAGAGCTCTGACAGGGCAAAGTAAATGTAGTGGGTACCATAGGTACATAACCCAGCCTTGGGTGGAGAATCTCTTTCATCCTACCTGGAGCAAACTCTTTGCAGGAAGAGACAACCGATGGGGCGTGCAGCTCTCCTACTCTTTTAAACGATGTGATCGCTAACAGAAATGCCATCTTTAAAGCGTTGCATTTATCAGATGCAGAGTACAATGGCTCAAATGGGTACATGGAAGGCAGCTATGGCCACCACTTAGACCTTAATTGTGGAGGGGGAAAGACCGGCAGAGAAAAGGTCTTGAAGTAACTCCAGCACTGAAAGCACTGGGCAGTTAAATGGGTCCAACTGATGTTCTCTGCACCATCAAGTGAATACATTTAACTTTAAGGTGTACAGTTTACTTGTGGAGGGAGCTCTAGAATTGTCAATGATCTCTACCACCTTTGTGGAGACCTTTAGGCCAGACCCAAAGCTTCCACATCTCTGGCTGGGGGTTGTATATTGCGGCCACAGCCTGCAAAAGAAGGCCTTTCCTGACCAGAATCTCCCACGGGAGACCATCTAGGAGGGCTGTAAGGTCCGAGAACCGTACTAGGGCCAGCCAGACTGGGGCTATCAAAAGACGACAAACTCCATCCAGTCAAACTCTTTCTAGAACTCCCAGGTGCAGAGCGAACACAGAAAATGTGTACAGATGTAGCCTCTGCTGCATCTGTACCATGGCATCATTGGACTCAGCGTGAGTTCCCTCGAAAAGAAACGTCTCAGGCTATGCATATAACCATGGTTCCCTGAGAGGGGAATGAGACGTTGCGTCCCCTTGCCATACTTTCTGGATGCCTGAGAGCGTCTTGCTTCAGCCTGTCAGAATCTGATGCCTTCTGTAGCTTTGCCTGCTGTGTCACGTCACAAGTTGATACGGCACCAATCAAGATTGGTCTAGTTGCACATGCGCTTCAAACGCAGTCAAGCAGAGCCATTCCCCAAAATCATCATTGGACGCAGTGGTGTTCCCTCGATAGGGAACTTGATAGTACACTGTAAAATGTTTGTCAAATTAACAATAACTTACTGGCAACAATTATCCAGTAGTTGCTGTATTTAATGCCACAGTAAAATTACAGTGAAAACAATTACAGTAGTTTTAAGCATACTGTTAAATAAAGTTTTTATTACTATTATTATTAATATTATTATCAATAATAATAATAATTATAATAATAATAATATTCAATAACAAGTTATAGCTTCATATCAACAATTTTTTTCAGGTTTCATCTTGTACATTTTATACTTGAACATCAATAGAATGTGCAGATTTAATATATTATAGAATTTTTATATATATAAATATTCTATAATATATTAAATCTGCACATAAAACATTTAACATGCTGTATTGCGGTACTCTTCCCTCTGATGATAGTTATTGCGGCTTAAATGGGGAAATGAGCACCCGCTCTTGTGTTCTAATGGACATTTAAAAACTCAAATGTATTTATACCTTGGAAAAAACCTTTGTTTAAAACACGTAATGCAACTACATGTGTTTTAAAGTATACCAGAAACATACTGTACTCAGATTCTACAGTAGGAGACTGTGGAACACAGTATATTACTGTGAAAACAACAGATAATTTACAGTGTACAGTCAGCAATATATAATGTTCAAAACTAGAGCCTTTATGTAAACATATTTCATGCAGCATTCATCCAATCAATGACACATATTGCAAATATACAAAAAAAAAATGTTAATGTTAAGGGTTTAGGAATGTACAGTGTGAAATGGTAGTGTATGAATACACAGGATTGTTATCCCCAAGTAAATTTGAGCAGTGTGAAACCTGAAATGGATAACCTAGGATTCAATTTATATTGACCCAGGGTTTACTATTTCAAGTGTGAAAAGCCCTTACATGACAATCTTAAGGAAATAAATGTCTGAACTAACTCCATTTATCAATACAAAGAACCCGGTCAGTTAAGTACTATAACATTAAAGGTAAAAAAAACAACAGTCCAAATTCAGTTACTATTTATTTTTAGATGATCAACAATCAAATAAATACCGTGTTGTATACAAACATTTAAATTGTACAGTGAAGCATTTACATTGCACATTTTTCTATCTAACTATCGAGCAATGCACATTGAATGGTCTGGGGTAGATGTAGCATTTCATAATGCATTAAGTTGTTTAATTGACTTTTTTCTGCGGTTGAAACAGCAGCTACATAAGACATAGTACATTTCAGTAAGTTGTACTGTTTCTTTCAACATACTGTACCTTAAGATGTCAATTCATGTTTATTTAGTGCTGTAACTAATAGCAGAGGAAGAGATGATTGGTTCAAATGCAGCTAAAGGGATCTGTCACATCACATTAAAGAGCGTCAAAAGTATTTATAGTTTGATTTTCATGATAAAATTGATAGAATTTGAAAGCTGAGACATATCAGAATAACAAGGCACAAAGCTTATTGCAAATTGTAATATTTTAGTTTATAAATTGATATGGGTTCATCAAAATTAAATTGATTAATCAATATTGTCAACCCAACCTTGTTGTAAAAATATACACAAATAATATTTCTAATAGAGTATACAATAGAGCATATATGTAAGCACACCTGGTCTTATTTTCTGTACATTTGCACATTATTACATTGATTTGCCATTAGATTTTCAACCAAAACCTGTAAATGCTCAAGTGTTTCTTAATGTGAAAAAAAAGAAAGAAAAAAAATAGACCCATTTTATGTATTTATGTAACTCCTAGTGTACCAGTGGAGAGAGAAGCGATTGCCCTCTTAGTCAATGACTAGTTACACACCCATTAGTAGCAATAACTGCAACCAAACAATTCCCATTCGAATGTTTCACTCTGCTGTAGAGGATTCTTTGACCTGCTGCTCCTTGCAGAAATGCTTAATGTCATTGACATTTGACAAATACCTTTTCACATCTGAAGATTGCATAATTGAAACCCTGAACGCCACAGAAAAATGAAGTTACACAATTTCTGTCCAGTTTACTACGAGACTCCATCAATATACTGCTGTAATCAACAACAATCAAACAGCTGATTTCATACAATGTTAAGAAATGTCCACAGAAAAACTTCTGAATTTCAAATGCAATTGATAAAAAAAAAACGCAATATTTTTTTCACACCATTATAAACATAAATATAAATGTATAATTTATAATAGACACAGATACAGACATCAGACAAACCATTAAACTATAATGTCCGAGTCGCGTGGCAAATGTACTTGTTTAACAACAAGACTGCTCTCTTTACGATGCCTAAACTTGGCAGCACTCTACCTGTTTTTACTAGCTGGACTTAAAGTCAGTACATTCATCATTTCCTGTGACTCCAGATGAGGCAAACATTCATATGGAATAGGGAAAATGTGACATTTACTAAAAGCATGTTTGTAATTACATGCGTCAACAACGGCTCAAAGCCTTTACTGAGGCAGCTTTAACACATAATTTAAAGGCTATTTAACGTATATTTGCATTGATATTGGCATTTTGCACCCTTCATATGTACTGACTCTATCTGCTCTGTGAGAACCGTTCCGGTTCTAGCAATAGGTATATTTGATGAGGAGTCCTGAGGCCCCCCACCTTAAAGGGATAGTGAAAATGAAAATTGTCATCATGTACTCACTCTCTAGTTGTTCTAAACCTGTATGAGTTTTTGATCTGCTGAACAAAGACAGTTGATGGCACCCATTGACCTTCATAGTAGGAAAAACAAAAAACTATGAAAGTCAATGGGTGCCGTCAACAGTCCAGTTACAGACATTCTTTTTCATCAGAAGAAAGAAACTTTACAAAACATAAATAAAAAATGTGGCGATCGTGCCTGACCTGACGCTCTGCTAACTTTTCAATCAAAATCTACCATCATCAACCCTCATCTGAAATATAATATGAATGCATATTATTGTGGTTGTAGTGTTCATTTGTTTCCCAAATAGCTTTTACAAAAAAATTTTATATAGAGATTTTAAATTTAATAGATTTTGAAGATGAGTTTGTGGCATTTGAAATCAAAATGCAGATCAATTCCTGGAGAGAAAACCCAGTAGTGCCGTTGAACTTTAGACTCAACTTGTCTCGGTTTTCCAATTAAAACCACATTTTCTACTTGCCATAAAAGGTTGCTGTGGGATCAATATTCATGTTTTCAACTCTCTTTATGTTTTTGGCAGAATTCTTTTGAGTTCTGGTTGATATCATTTATGATCACAGTGCACTAGAAACGTCCTTTATTGTAGGCAGACTTACTTTTCCTCTGAATTTATAAAATATACTCTTGAAGTGTTTTAGACATAAAGTGGATATGTCGTTTTATTTTATTGATTGATTTATTGATTGATTTTATTCTGGGAGTTTTCCTGGTACCGCCTGCACCCTCACTACTAGCGCTCAGAATTCAACTCATTTCCTCAATTACAACTACTTTTGCTGCCAGTGGAAATATAGTGCTTTTATATTCATAGTTTGCAAACAGAGCAAAATGAATTCATTCAGTGTGAGTAATGTGCTATGTAAATTAGTGAAATTTCAGTGTTCACTAAAAGAACTTGTACTGCAGGCATTCAGTCATTGGACAAAACTGTAATATACTGTAAATGTATGTTTTCATTTTTGTGATTAATAGGACCCCATAACCCATTATGATTTAATTGACTTATTTTTTAGCTCAACCCATTTATTTTCCTTTGCGCTCTCCCCATAGCAGTTCCGATTTTGTTCTTTCTTGGTATTAAGATGTCGTTTTTCGTATTCTTGTGCAAATCGGTATGCAAGCCAGTTCAAATAAGTCTCAATTGGATCCATCTTGAGATATTAGCGATTTACATTCTGTAAAGACCAAAAATGTGACTAAATAAGAGAATGAGCTGAGCTTCTGTTTTATGCATCTGTAATCTTTTAACCAAGTTCTGGAATTGTGCCTCTGACTTTGTGTTTTTTTTTTTTGTTTGTTTGTTTTTTTTACTTTTTTTCCCACAGGTGATCTGGAATCAGGTAAGAATCCTTTTCTTATTTCTCTCAATTTTCATAATACATTCTCAACCCTCATCCCTTGAGGGAGCACATGGCTGCTGAAAGCTTTTTGATATGCACATTCGTTCTTCGTAGTTGCAGGGGCCTAGATGTGGCGTTCAGCTTGTATCCATTCAAGATACGAGCAAGTTTCACAAGCAATTTTGATTTGAGGCAGTAGGAAACATGTGGCTCGTCATTAACATTTGGACTCACTTTTGTCTTGTCTTTTTAACTGCAGCTGGTTTTTGTGGTAACGTGGACCGCTTGGTCGCTCACACGAATTGAATCTTAATGTCCTGAGTGCGGGTTGCCTTTATCTGTCTATTACATCAGAACAGACAGCTAGAGTGGCCAGGAAGCTTTGAAGTGCTGTGAAAGCTTTTATAAATTTGAACTCTTACACACGTTTTCCTTTAGACAACGGCGCAAAAAAATGATAAAAAAATAAAAAATCTATTTGGGGTGATTGACACACATGTCAGGTTTTCACATCTGTGCTTCTCCACGCTGAAATAACCACATTTACCATCCCAGGCAAATATTCCAGTGAAATTCGTCATGCTGTATTTTGGGAGCTTAGTCATATTTCTGCACACGGCTTCCATTTAATTAGAGAACTGTATCACACATCTGAACTCACCATATCCTCCCCGCCAGGTGACTCAAGATGAAAGACGAACCACTTTATAAAATAACATTTTCAGTGATTTGACAGACATTTCCTTGGGATGCATTAGCCATTAGCCACAGCAGTTAAGCGCACACACTCTACACTATCAGCGCCTGCTTTGTTATTCAACCCCATAGTTCTGCGCTCAAAACTGCTACGTTTGAATTTTGTAATAATAATAATAATTAAAAAAAAAAGTTTCAAGACCGTTCAAAAGTTTGATGTCAGTAAGATTTATTTATTTTAAAGAAATTAATACTTTTGTCCAGCAAGGATGCATTAAATAGATCAAAAGTGACAGAAAATACGTTCTTGAGCAGCAAATCAGCATATCAGAATGATTTCTGAAGGATCATGTGACACTGAAGACTGGAGTGATGGTGCTTCTGTATCACCGGAGTAAATTATGTTTTAAAGTATCCTAAAATAGAAAGCGGTTATTTTAAATTGTAATTATTTTTCGTAATGCTTTTGCATGTTTGTTGAGCATAAGAGACTTTTTCAAAAAAATTGATCCGACCCCAAATTTTGAAAGGTTCTCTGCATGTATATAGTCTGCTTCCTCATCCTCTACCTCTTCTTCTTTATTATTATATATATATATATATATATATATATATAGCATTAAGATGTTTTTCAACAGTTCTACTGCACACTTGAGTTAATTAAGCTAATTATCTCAGGCCAGGCTTTTGACTTGTGTCCAGGAGTGATGGATGGGCAAAGTTACTTTTAAATGTAATGCGTTACAATATTGTGTTGCATTACTTAGTTACTTTTTATGGAAAGTAATGCGTTACGTTACTTTTCCGTTACTTTTTCTCACCTAGGCTTGTTTGTTTTGTTAAATATATTAAATGTAGATTATGCATTTTCAAGCTGTCAAACAACAAAATAAACTTGTTACTAACGATAAAATGTCTATACACAATGTATCCTCCAGCCTAAGGTGAGGATAACGAGTACAAAAACAACAATTTGGGACAAATGTGAAATTTTAATGGAAAACTGCACTACTGGCCGGGCCTCTTTGGTGCGGCAGAATTTTGAGCAGCCTCCGGAGTTGTAAATGGGTGCCGCAGGTGTGGACACATTCATAGAAAACGATGTGCTCGAATTTTTGGACACTCCGTTGTTCGCCAGACCCCCTTTTAATAATATTTTATGATGGCCGTATGTATGTAATAAAAGTAAAACCTGTTTAAAAGTCAGTGGTACGTTATGTTCAATTTATTGTGGAAGATTTTTTTTTCTTTCCATTGCTATGTTTTGCCAGAAACTATTATCTTAAACACTTAGGTAAGGGTGACAGTTGAGTTTGTTGCAATTCTCTCAGAGAAATCCCTTGCCTCAGGGATTTTTTTCCCACCCCTGGGATATCCTAAAGTCAAACCACTTATGAAACTGTTTTTTTTGAGTTGATTTTCAATCAATTTTACCTCTCTGTCAGCATATTGTACTGAAAATCATGCTTGTCTAAGTAAGCATGTCCAGTCATTTCTGGAACACAGTTCTCAGCTTGTTTTGAATGTATAGCCAACCTAAAGGATATGACATATGTTACACTCCACAACAAAAATAATTATTTTAATGGTATGTTATTCATTTCATAATCATGATTTCAATATAAAAGGCATTGATCACACACTTCTAAATGAGTGTCATTACAGAGTCTATTTTAATATCTAGGACTGGAACTGGGTGTATAAGTCATGTGATACTAAAATATATAACCAGTATGTTAAAAGTACTGTAAAAAAACAAAACCCGAACAAACAAAAAAACTTAAATTCAGTTGCTGTCTTTAAGGGGCTATATGTAATATGTAAATATTTAATGTCTTAATCACTTTTTTTATTGCCAGTGTGTGAACAACTTGTCACGAAACTTGAAAAGTTTGTCACGAAAAAGACCTTCCCCGACTTCCTAGATTGTCTATGAAAGACTTTAGACCGATTATCTATTTATTTATTTTTATGTGAAGGACTGGGGACGTTTTTGCTGGGAATATCAAAAGGATATGAAGATTGCATGTGCCCCTTGGAGCCTCTCTTTCATTGTATGACACATAGGATTAATTCAAACTATAGTCTCACATAGCCAGATCTATATAGTCTATATACTCTCAAATATACTTTACAACCAAACTATCATAACAGTGTCATTTTCACATTATATCACTGTAATAGTATTTCCAATTTCTTTTTACTTCTAAAAGTACCTTCTTCAAGTACCCTTGTAGTTGGGTTGGTTTGGTTCGTTTGGTCCGGACCAAAAAACAAAACAAAACATGTAGTCCTGGTCCGCTTAGCGTTCACACTGGCATTTTTAACAGCGAACCTTAAGTTACCGAACCAAAAGCATAGGGATACACCTGTCACAACCTGATTGGTTGCTTTTTTTGACGTATATTTCGCGACGGAGCTTCTTTCCCGAACATTCAAAACAATGCTGTGTGTTGGATTAAACGCCATCATTTTATGCATGTACAAATGCTTTATTTTTACCAGCTGAGAACTCATGAAGAGCTCATAAAATGTTCAAAACATTCAAAACAGCAGCAGGATTTCCTCCGTTGTATGCAGAAACAAATATCGATGAGGCACTTCACCTCCTCGTCGCTCCACGTTTGCCCTCGACTCATTTTGGATACGCAGATCTTCCCACCTCGTCAAATCAGTTGACTTGTAGCGTCGCATCTTGAGGCATCACGTCCTGTTTTTGATTCGTTTACATGTCTTTGGTCCGTGTTGCGTTCACATATCAATCGAACCGCACCACAGTTCGTTTGGAAGCGGACCGAGACCCATCTTTTTAGCGGTCTCAGTCCGCTTGTTTGGTGCGCACCAGGGTTCGGATGGCAGCGTTCACATGTGTTCAAACGAACTGCACTAACTGAGCAATCGCACCAGGGTTCGTTTTAATCCAACCAAACATGACAAGTGTGAACGCACCCTAAGTGAAGAACGAAAAATAACTTGGCTGTGTATCAGGGCCTTGAACATTCAGTCTGTTGTACTTTACGTGTGCATGACTGGTCATCTCCGTACCGCTTTTACATTTCAAATTCAGACAAAAGACAAGCCAATGTTGATTTTTGTTTTATTACGAGCTTGGTTGCATTCAATTTTTTTGCCAGCAAACTATCCTCCTGTTTGGTGCTTTTTTTTTTAAACCGACAATTGGTTCGAGATTTAGTGTCCTCCGTGTCAACCTTTCTCAGTCAAGTGGTACAGCTTTTCTCTATGATATGGCGAGACGCACATTGGCGAGTGATACACGTACACGGTTTCCTGTCAAAACCACACCGCCTGGTCTAAAATATAAACCCTTTATGAATAATAGGCTTACCATAGTGAATTAGGGTAAGACAAAAACATGTTTTGGAAGACGGATTGATGATATATTCACTTGTTATTTAAATTTTGACACAAGTTAAGTGAACTTTTTTTTTTTAAGTATATTCAGAATTGGCTTTTACAAATCTTGTAGAATTGGCAGAACTTTACAATAAGGTTTATTAGTTAACTACTTTGGTTATCATGAACTAAGACTTAACAATACTTCTACAGCATTTATTAATCTTAGTTAATGTTCATGTCTAATACATAACTAAAATCAAATGTATTTGTTAACATTAATGCACTGTGAACTAACATGAACAAACAATGAACAGCTGGATTTTTTATTAATTGACATTAAAAAGGATTAATGAATTAACAAATGTATTGCTCATGTTAGTTAAAACATTAAAGGTGGGGTAAGTAGTTTTTCAAAAATGCTGTTGGACATTTGTTGAAATTTGAAATCAACCCAAACAAACCCACCCCTCTCTTGCTCCACCTTTTGTATTGCCTCATGTCTCTCCCTGCAGTTTTTTTTTTCTTTTTTCTAAAATCTCCCTCATGCTCGTTCTCACTCCTCGACCGTCATAAGTTCCCCAATTCTGATTGGTAACCCGTTTATCGTTGGCGTCGGCCTGATTAACTTCCAAGCAGTGTTTTGGAAAAACGACTTACTACAACTTCAACTAATGTTGACAAATGAGACCTTATTGTAAATTGTGACCCAAGTCTTTATTTTTTTTTAAATCTTGCCTATAAACTTGTATAAATCAAAATGAAGGTATCGATCTATATTTTTACAGTGATAGAGGATGCATTTTGTGTCCATCACCACATCACTTTTGAAGATCTTGTTTGCAAGCTCTTGTTTGCCTGTTCAACGGCTCAGATTAGCCGTTGCCCTCCACTTGCATCTCTGGGGCTTCCTCTCTGGCTCTAATGTGTGGCTTTAGCATCTTTCCTCATCACTTACACTCTCTCAGTCTCTGTATGAGAAAGAGACAGAGGTTGGCGCCCCAGCAGTAATATGTATTGGGGGAAGGGGGTCTTATCGTCTTTCAGTTGGAGTGGAATAATGAAAAGAGAACTTTGTTTTTAATTAAATTGGGACCTTTGGGCATGATTAAGGGGCTAGTGATTAATCACCTCTCTGGTCCACTGAAGAGGCTGTGCAGGTCGGGCCTGAAACCTGTGAACGGGAATGATTTAGCCATGAACCCTCCAGAGAGAGACCCGTGTTTAGACCTCAGCACAGCGGGACACTTCGATGCCGTTTTACGTAGGGATATGAACCCGCATGATATTTTTGGAGTGGATTTCCACAATTGAAAGGTCAGCAGTGTAATATGAGTGTGTCGGATTCAGTCACATGCGGCACTGGTGGTGGGAATGGTAATATATCATGGTGAGTTTAGTGGCAAAGCAGAACAGATGACTTGATTTTAACATCCGTTTTTATGTTCAAGAGAAATGTCTGCATTTGAAACGATAAGCTTGATCTGCCTATTGCTGATTTTCAATTATGTATCTTGGCAATGTTTCAAGGAATATTCTAGGTTCAGTAAAATAGTGGCATAATGGTGATTTCTACAGAAATTTCCGCTTGCCCCTACTTTTCTTTAAAGGTGACCTATTATGCCTCTTTTTACAAGATGTATTACAAGTCCCATGTGTCCCCAGAATGTGTCTGAAGTTTCAGCTCAAAATACCCCATGGATTTTTTTTTTTTTTTTTTTAAATTATACCATTTAATATTTTTTTTAACTGCCAGTTTTTGGGTGGGAGAAAAATGTGCTGATTTAGTGTGTATCTTTTAAATGCAAGTGAGCTTGTGCTCCCCGCCCCAAGCTCGCGATCCCAATACACTCAGACATAAATAATACAGGAGAAGCTCACCCAGCAAATATAACTCAAGATGGATCATTACAAACTGTTCGTGATGCAGCAGATCAGATCACGTAGGAATGGCATGTATTTTGTGGATGTTTGCTAACATTCGATTCTGAATGAGTTTGATGGCGTGCTGGGTGGCTAAAGCTACACACCGTTGGAGAGACTTGATAAGAATGAAGATGTTTAGGAATTGTACAGTCTGCAAGTAGTTTTATGGTTAAAAATAAAAAGAACGGCATGGCTCTCCTCCTTTAGCCACATTTAACAGTACGTTAGGAACATGCTAACGAAACACGTTCATAAAGACAATTTGCAAACATCACGAAATATAAATGAAATTGGATCATGAAGCGTTGATATCAATCCATTTTTGAGAATCATTTTCTCTGCGAGTCCTGTGTTTTTAATTGTGCAAAGCACTCTGGTGTAAAATGACTTGCAAATACTGGTATATGAATTTATCTAGAACTTTCCCTTCATAAAAAAATTAACGTTACACCTCTGCGTACTTAGTGGCTCATTTGCCAGGAGTTTATGGAGAGTCATATGTTTACAGATCAGTGATAATGTTTACATAGCTGAGACATATCACAAGCTCAGAGACGGTCATTCTTGAGTGCTGCTGTCCTGCAGAGTTTTGCTCTGATCCAACTCGCCTTCCTTCACCTTCAAAGCTGCATTACCACCAGCTTTAGTAATCCTGGAGAAAGTCAAGTATGTTTGTTCAGGGTTGTAGTGGTTGGTTTTACTCTGCAGTACAGCTGGACACTATTGTCACTTGCAAAAACAAAATGCATACAGATTCAGGGGGCGGTAAAATTATAATAAGATCCCCTTCCTACGTCACAAGGGGAGTGAAATCTGAATGGCTCGTTTTTTCACATGCTTTTAGGGAAAGGATTACCAAAACAAACTAACTGGGTTGTCCTTTTTCACATTTTCTGGGTTGTTAGATGCACAGGGACCTGATTATATGATTTGACCAGTTGAGCACTTAAGATGTCTCAAATGTTTCGAACTATTTGCAAATCGTTAGAAAATTTCTGCTTTAACCAAGGATCCGGAACGTGTGAGGGCGTCGCCTGTCAATGGCATCATATCTGCGTTAACCTCCGGTTTCATTTTGTCAAGTAACGTTAGCTAACATGGCATAATCAAATGCACCTTTATTTTTAGACACAGTGATACAGAATTTTCTTCATCATACAATACGTTTTAAAATTAATTGCATGCCATTTATCAACACAGCATTAAAAAAAAATCTTACTGCTATGTGCAACAACTGTCTCGCAGCCGCCACGTGAACGCACAGAGTAACGTTGTAACAATTTTCAACACACTCAAATGTATGCAATATGATAAACAGAGCTGCTCAGAAGCAGCGCCGGCGACTGGCATGATAAAAGTTCTGCTGCTGGTGAGGCGTGTGTTGCATTCATCTCTTATTAACAATAAGACAACACTCCCACAACACTCGGTCCTGCTCACCTTCATACTACATTTAACATTAATAATCACATCCGTGAACATGATTTCTTGAGTCCTATTCCGATTCTTTCACACCGGCTGTGAGGTGAAGACCACATGTCCCAAGATTCCACACTCAAACTTGCCATCATCAAGCTACGCCTTTTGTTTTGCCCTCTAGCAGATGAAAAATTACATATTGCAGCTTTAAAATACTTACCGTTTCAGTAGTATAGTCAGAAGATATAAATGTGTTCACACTTATTAAGCTCTATATGAAATTACATTAGAAATTTTGCCCTGACAAGTCTTAAAGTGTATTGTATTGAATACTTGAATTGAACTTGTATTGAACCCTGATTATTCATTTCAGGCCCACTAACAAAACGTGTGTACGCACACGCACACGCGCACACAGAAGCAAGATTCTCTATCTCACTAATGACCCAGGCCCCAAACTAAGCTAATTCGTAATCCTGAATGTATAATGGCTTTGCAATGAGCTTAAATGAGCATATCATGTCCTTGACGTGGCCTTGGCATTCAGCAGAACAGGAAAAAGAGGAATAGAAGGAATCATGATTTTCATAAGTGCTTATTTCGCAGGCAGCTGCATTTCTCTTTCATCTTGCACTCATTTCACTTTCTCTCTTTTTCTCCTGTCCTTCTCCTATTCGTACATTTGTCAACAACCAGCAGAAAACAGAGGCGCAAACATCCACGCTTATTTACCATAATCTGATTGTTAAATGGCGGGTATTTGAAGTATGCAGCTGCCCCCTCTGTCGGCAAGATCTTATCACAGTAGTAAATATCACAAAGACACAATCCTTTTACTACTCCACACTTATTCACCTGAGACTGTGGGCTCCTTGATTGTGAAGTCATGTGCTGCATACTAAACACAAACCAGCAAAACACGAGATCCCTCTGCCTTCACCTCAGAGGTTCGGTACCCGCAGCTGTTGTTGCTCTGGCGAGTAAACCAGGCTGCATTTTTTAAGGTGAATTAATGCAAGTAAATCTCCGTGCCTCTTTCCTCCCTGAATCTCATCCGTGTAGAAATCCAAGCCAAAGTTGCTGGCAAGGTCAGGGCTCAGAGCAAGTCCAAGACCTAATCTACAAAGCATCCCCATTTCAGATGAGCCATGCCGTTTCTCCAATCCAAGGATCCGGAGGAAAAAAAAAAGTTTCCTTTTTCCACATGACCTTGAAAAGTCTCTTTTTTTTTGCCTTCTATTGTTATAATATTAACCCTCTGAATGCTGATAAAGCCATTATTGGTCGACACTGTTTAGGGTACCCTGTGGTTTTTCTCTGAGAGATCACCTCCTGAAGAGGACATTAATCAATGCAGCCGTAACAACCGCTCTGATCTTCGAAAAGGTCACCTGATTGGCTGCATGCATGGTGACAATCAGAGTGTCAGATCGGCTAAGAGCTCATTTATTCACTGAGATAAGCGGCCCAATTGCACTGAAACTGTCAGAAAAGGTCCAGGCCGTATTTCACTCCTAAATCAACAAATTATATGTTGCATAAAGAAAAAAAACAGCCTATTTTTTTTTTACTATTTTTTTCATGTGACATTTCATGACATTTAAGCTTGACATTTATTTATTTTTAATTTATTTTTATTATTATAGTACAGTTACATTTATCTGTTGCTTTCAGGTTACTGTTAATCACCTTTTTTCCACCAGATTATTTACTAATTTAAAATACAAATCTGTAGTATAATACCCTCCCCCCACTAAAGAGTAACACATTTTTCTACTACTGTAAAGATGATCATTTTTTCTACTCTTTTTGAAAGTATTTATGTTGTGATAACCCATTGACAAATAAAGAGGTTAATCTGGTCATTTCTAATTGCCTATGGTTGTATAGATGTTACATCACACTCTGAAATGGCTGCTAAGATCTGTCTGCGATCTTGGACTCTATGCACCAGAGGGTTAAAATGATCTCAGATTTTAAAAAAATATGTTTTCAAATTTGTTTTCGATATGTTTTATGTTTCTTTAGCCATTTAATGAATAAGTGGATACATATGTTGAGACTGTGAGGGAGTCATGATTCACCTCAGACGGGTTCATTGTTTTGTTATGTTGCCTATTGATTACTGTTAGTGTGGGCAGAGAGTACACTCGACACATCGGCCTCAATCAGGAGCAATATAGAGAAATGCTTATATTCTCTTTTATTTCACATTACTCATGCATTTTTTAATCTTTTAATCTTTTTGCAGGGCTTTTAAGTTGGGATGCAATAAGCTTTGCGTTCCCTCGCAAAGATATCATCGTTCCCTTGCAAAACATGTTGTGAGCTCGGACAAACACTTCCTGTCCCGCTGACTGGCAGTAGTGTTTCAGTCAGCTCCGTGCATTTATGCGCACATAATGCGCGGCTCGTATAGAGTTTGAACTTGTTGGATTAAAATATAAATAAAAGCACTCCGTTTAATATATTCACAGATTTGAACATCCTGGATCAATAACTCATGAGCTAAACACAAATGACTGCTATTTCCAATCATGGTAACCTAAACAACAAGCTACAACAACCCAATTTTCCTCAAACAAGCTTTATAATATAAATTGGTCTCTATTAGCAGGCGGCGGTGAGATGAGTCTGAAGGGACTGTCTGAAAAGTGCAAAATCCGAATAGCGTTACTACAAAAATAGTCATGTAAAAAAAAAAAAAAACTGTCGTGTAACCAAACTCAGTTAAAACATCACTGCTCTCCTGCTGGTTATGCTACAACACTTAGTTTGGCAAGTAGCACATGTTACGCAGTTTACATACTTACTACATTTGATGGCATTACCATATTAAATGTTTTACTAGATTAGATATTGATTTTGTTTCATAATAATCATAAAAGTTGTATTTTTACCAAGCTAAGTGTTCCAGTACAACCAGCAGGAGAGCGGTGACGTTTGAACAGAAGTTGGTAACAGATGTGTTACAGTGAAGTTGAGTATTTTTTGTAATATAAAATGAGCAAAAGGGTTTTGGGTTTTGCACTTTTCAGACGGTCCCTTGTTTGTCCTCCACCTGCTCATAGAGACCAATTTATATATTATAAAGCACATTTGAGGAAAATTGGGTTGTTGTAGCTCGTTGTCTAAGTTACTATGATTGGAAATAGCTGCATTTGTGTTATAATAATGTTTATTTCGCGAGTTATTGATCCGGGAAATTCAAATCTGAATACAACTTTACTAAACTCCTTGAGCACTGACCGTTTTTCAAACTCTATATTAGCTGTACTTTATGTTTGTATTAATGCACGGAGCTGACTGAAACACTACTTCCAGCCAGCACGGCAGGAAGTGTTTGTCCGAGCTCACGACAGGTTTTGCAAGGGAACGATAATATCTTTGCGAGGGAACGCAAAAGATTTTTTTTTTTTTTTTAATTCCTCCCATCCCAATTGTTTTCCACCACCATGTCCCTTTGGGGGCTCTGTAGTATGGATATTGTTTCTTAACTAAAATATTTTAGTTTGTGCGGTTTTCTGTTGATGCGAACAAAACTCACTAAACATTTGTAGTGTGCCTGCCATTCAATATTTGCAATAAGCTTTTTGATTTGTTACTGTTGCTTTTAATATAATATGAATACTTTTCACATTACAAATGTCGTTTTGACTCTTTAATGTGGTGTAACAGATCACTGTAGCCACCTCAGTTCAAGCGGCAGGACGTATCAACCGTACGTGAACTGATCATCTCATCTTTACTACGTTACATTATGAAATAAACATGGGTGAATTACCAGAAGGTAAGTTGAAAGATGCATTACTTACCGAAATGAATCATGTCTCAGGTAATCAGTCAGTCAATCAGAAAGAAGTCAATAAAACAGCTTATATATGTTGTTACATTTACCACAAGAAAGCTATTTAATGTCCATAAACTCATTAGTGAGCTAAAAAAAAAAAAAAAAAAACCTCTAAGAGAAGAGCATTTTGCGGAGCATATGCTCTATATTACTGAGTCATTATATTTTTACTTTGTTTTTTGTTACCTTGTTTTTGTGACAGATTTATTCAAATATTTAAATGTTTATACATCTCCGTTTCAGCAATACGAGGGTTGATTATTAAAGAAGTTGATTAATTTATTATTAATATATTTATTTTTTGATTTTGATTTTCAGCCAATTGCATCCTGGACTATTTTTGGTACCAAATATATTTTTGATTCCCCTTTTTATTGATATGAGAAATGTTAGAGGACAGGAAGTGTTAAAAGATTCGAGCTCCCATTACCTGATCTGTTGGAGAACTTGTACTTACTGCAGGACAACATTGTACATTTGTATTTTTTGTTGTCCTTTTCACTCCAAGCAGTTAACTACAAGAAATGGTGGTCATGAAATTTTGGCTGAGACATACATGCGGAACATACGGTTCATACAAATGATTTGAAGGTGTCATGGATTGACAAATCAAACTTCATTGTGCAATTGAAACCAAGCTGCCAAAATGACTTGTTTTGGATTTTGAGTATTTTAAGTTGAAATATGCAAGTGATTGCACCGGCACCTACATGTCGTGCAGTAAAGCATGTTGCCTTCTTTAGCTGCCTTTCACACTCCATGCAAGCACTTGGATATATAATATCGCACATTTTATCTTGGATGTTAGAGCAAGTAGCCACGTAAAGTTGCTACTACTTGCATGTTTCAATTGATAAGCCGGTTGAAGTCGATGGACAATAGACGAATGTTTGGATTTCCTGCCTGACATTCTATTTACCACAAGAACCCGCCATTAACGATCTGACACTTCCTGTGGAGTTTTTTTTTTTCCTTCTGCAACTAACCGACTAATACAATATTGGTCGTCTAAGCCTCTTAGCCTTTTACGGGGCAGCCCTGTTTGCCATTTAAGCAAATATTAAGATGAAGTAATCCTGGGGCGCTTTGCATTCACAGTAACCACTGTATACCATTTTTACATCAGATGTTTCACAGTTTAAGCCTGTGATTTAACTGTGGAACGTCTCACGATTAGATCACATCATCTCGATCAGGTGATAATGTACCAACCACAACCGGCTTTAATGCGAACAAGCATTAAATCAGCAAGTCATCCTACAATGTCTTTATGTAACCTGCACACAGGCAGTACGGTCCTTGCTAATGACACAAGCCTGTGTGGATGCTGTGAGGTCTGGAATCTCCCCGTTTCATCTCTACTCTCATCTCTCAGCACATCTGAGTCAGTCTGCTGATGTTTGCTTCTGCGGTGGAGATGACGTTTGTTTGAGAACTGCTTCCATCTTATCAGGCAGACGAGAGTGACTAACATGTTGCTCTGCATAATATCGAAGCTGCCGCTACATTTGGTTTACTGACATGTGCTCGGTTCTAAAACCTTCTAAGGGAGCATCCTAATTGTCACAGACCAAGACAATCTCATTAGTGACTAATTTGGAATCCTCTACGTAGGCAGCGACTACTGTATATACTCACTAAATAGCTCTTTGCTCAGGAGAATCGAGTCATAGCATCGAGTTAGCATGTTGTTAAGCTAACAGAGCAATATTTTTATAAGCTTAAAATATGTGGTACAGAATAAGTTTACTAATACATTTAGCCTTGTTTTTTCCTGATGCAGTAGTTCTAGATGGACAGTAGTTAGTATAAAGCCTGTAGATTCCATTTACAGACACCAACGGTGTAGATGTTCATTTTGATGCCCTGTACGTATCTCACACAACAATTATGAAGTATTGATCATGGCTTCATTGGTTTGTCTTGGTAGCACACAGTCTTCCAGTATGATGTGCAATAAAACACAGCTGTATGGAGCAGGAAGAGCAATGATTGCTCAAGCTTTGTTTGAGGCAGTTCTGTTGTCTCTCGGTTCACCACGTTTAGTCTGCCGTGATCAGAAATTCCATTTACCCTCCGACACTTCTGGAAACCTTGTTTTTTTTTCCCCAGAGCGCCTCTGCCAGTCACAAAATCTCTTTAGCTTTCCACAGTGATGACAGGTTCAGAGGACAAAACCACAGCACCTGCCCCCTCCTTTATACACACACACACTTTAATATAGGAAAGCCTCACCATGAGCATTGATTTTCAGTCTACAGTCGTCACTGCTGTGATAGAAAAATCTTCGAGTTGTTGTCAATATATGTATACAGGGAGTGCAGAATTATTAGGCAAATGAGTATTTTGACCACATCATCCTCGTTATGCATGTTGTCTTACTCCAAGCTGTATAGGCTGGAAAGCCTACTACCAATTAAGCATATTAGGTGATGTGCATCTCTGTAATGAGAAGGGGTGTGGTCTAATGACATCAACACCCTATATCAGGTGTGCATAATTATTAGGTAACTTCCTTTCCTTTGGCAAAATGGGTCAAAAGAAGGACTTGACAGGCTCAGAAAAGTCAAAAATAGTGAGATATATTGCAGAGGGATGCAGAAGTCTTAAAATAGCCAAGCTTCTGAAGCGTGATCATCGAACAATCAAGCGTTTCATTCAAAATAGTCAGCAGGGTCGCAAGAAGCGTGTGGAAAAACCAAGGCGCAAAATAACTGCCCGTGAACTGAGAAAAGTCAAGCGTGCAGCTGCCAAGATGCCACTTGCCACCAGTTTGGCCATATTTCAGAGCTGCAACATCACTGGAGTGCCCAAAAGCACAAGGTGTGCAATGCTCAGAGACATGGCCAAGGTAAGAAAGGCAGAAAGTCGACCACCACTGAACAAGACACACAAGCTGAAACGTCAAGACTGGGCCAAGAAATATCTCAAGACTGATTTTTCTAAGGTTTTATGGACTGATGAAATGAGAGTGAGTCTTGATGGGCCAGATGGATGGGCCCGTGGCTGGATTGGTAAAGGGCAGAGAGCTCCAGTCCGACTCAGAAGCCAGCAAGGTGGAGGTGGAGTACTGGTTTGGGCTGGTATCATCAAAGATGAGCTTGTGGGGCCTTTTCGGGTTGAGGATGGAATCAAGCTCAACTCCCGGTCCTACTGCTAGTTTCTGGAAGACTCCTTCTTCAAGCAGTGGTACAGGAAGAAGTCTACATCCTTCAAGAAAAACATGATTTTCATGCAGGACAATGCTCCATCACACGCGTCCAAGTACTCCACAGCGTGGCTGGCAGGAAAGGGTATAAAAGAAGAAAATCTAATGATATGGCCTCCTTGTTCACCTGATCTGAACCCCATTGAGAACCTGTGGTCCATCATCAAATGTGCGATTTACAAGGAGGGAAAACAGTACACCTCTCTGAACAGTGTCTGGGAGGCTGTGGTTGATGCTGCACGCAATGTTGATGGTGAACAGATCAAAACACTGACAGAATCCATGGATGGCAGGCTTTTGAGTGTCCTTGCAAAGAAAGGTGGCTATATTGGTCACTGATTTGTTTTTGTCTGGTTTTTGAATGTCAGAAATGTATATTTGTGAATGTTGAGATGTTATATTGGTTTCACTGGTAAAAATAAATAATTGAAATGGGTATAAATTAGTTTTTTGTTAAGGTGCCTAATAATTATGCACAGTAATAGTCACCTGCACACACAGATATCCCCCTAAAATAGCTAAAACTAAAAACTAAAACTTCCAAAAATATTCAGCTTTGAAATTAATGAGTTTTTTGTGTTCATTGAGAACATGGTTGTTGTTCAATAATAAAATTAATCCTCAAAAATACAACTTGCCTAATAATTCTGCACTCCCTGTATTAATATTACATATTTGTAGTTGTTTGTTGTCAGCATGATTATCAAACTTGGTATGCAGTTTTACTCATATTTAAAGGTACAATATGTAAAATTTAATATTAAAATATCCAAAAACCACTCGCACAGTGTTATATATTTCGTTCAACAGTGTACTTACATTATCCTAAATGTTTCCAAGAATTTGTAAATTTAGAGAAAATCATAATTTTATATAGTGCCCGTTCCTCCCTTGTCACTTGTACCTGTCATTGACGTAATATCTGCATTATCCCTGGTTTCCGCTTGTACTGCACAGTAACCATGGCAACAGACACGGACCGCTGCGTAACGGCTAGCGGCACGCTGCTGTTGTTTCTTTATAACATTATGGAACATGACAAACAAACTTTGGGATATAAGGAGAAATAAAACGAGGATCGATGGAGAGAGCTTTGCGACAAACTTTGACTTGACAGAGACGCGCTCTTGCACGTTATTAGACAAGATAAGCAAACGTAGGCTATATAAGACTAATCAATGTTATAAAGCTCAACACGACGAAGTGTTAGAATATCATCAGTATGATAATCTAATACAGCCAACAAACTAATACTAAACATTACAACTTTCAACACACTCAAATGCAGTTTAGTATGCCAGTGTAACGTTAGACCAAGTGAAACAGCGCTGCGTTACTTTTACAGTTTTAATTCGTCAAATAAACTGACCTGTATGAGTAGTATTTCAGCACTTATGAGTAGTTCGGTAGCATGAAATGTCCTCGTTCCTTTATATCCCCTGGGACTCGCTTTTCCCACTGATATCTGTCTCTCATTAGTAATCGTGTCCACGATTCTTGCCCAAACTGTGTGTGTGTTTCACACCACAGTCATGTTAAAAACATGCATTCACTCCTCCATAAACATTATTTACCCATAAATATTATTAGATCATTTGGCATGACGACAAGTTCCATGTTCCACTCATTCACTGCGTCATCAATCTACGCCTTTTGTTGTTGTTTTGAATTTTTTAGCGACCCCTAGTGGACAAAAACTACACCGTGGACCTTTAATAGATTTTCATGATTTTTACAAAATTTAAAAAATCTAATTTTTCTTTAATTTTAGTGCTATCACTTTGTGTATATATTTCTTAATTTCAGTTTTATCAGTTTTAAACCGATAAACAGCGAGTGGTACCTGTCCTTTGGAATAAAAATAATTGCACAGGTTGTTCTCTTTCGACAGATAATGATCTTCCCTTGAGGCTGAAATTGTGAGAATCTTTTCTCCTTCCTGTGAAATATGCTCATGCGACGATAATGACGGTTTGTTGATTGAAGCTCCCCAAGAGAAAGCCGCATGATAGTGCTGGAATTTTGCAGGAATGGAATATCATTCTTGCCTGCATTTTTTAAACACAACACTATTGTAGAAAGAAAGAATAAAAGGTTGCCAGAACAGTTTGTATTGTTTTGCAACTAGATTGCATCACTACAAAATTGGCCTTTTGTTTTGTTTTCTTTTTCTTTTTTTTTTTTGCTTATTAACTTTTATTTATGAGAGGCCCGTGGCCTGCGACAGGGATTATCTTTTTTTCGCAGCAAGAGTCCAGATCAAGGGATAACCTATTTGCAAGTCTATATGCTGCATTACAGCGGGAGATGAATTGCTTTGGAGATACGGGGCTTTACCCAGGATGCTGAGCAAGGCAGCGCGTGGAACAAATATTGTGAATGTCTATTGACCGTGCAGGACAAAATGTGAGAGAGAGGGATTTGAATTCACGATTGGGACTTTTATTTATAGTGTTCAGCATAGTAGGTCCTCTATAAGTGAATATTTCTGATGGGAAACTTTTTTTCTTTTTATAGCAATCAGTTAGAATGGTTGATTAGTGTTGTATTTTATGTTGTGTCTGGCTGGTTGTTTAACTGGCATTTAAAGATATTAAAGATTTGTGTGGTTGATCAGTGATACAGGGTTAGAAAAAATTCCAAATTTAAAGATTTGGCTTCCTTTCAGATCATGCATTGGAATTTGATTCTAATTGGCCACAGGCCACAGGATGTTCATTTTGAAGGACATAAAGAGATATTTATGAAATTGCAGTTCAAAGCCATTTTTAAACGGCTATACTGCTTACATGTGTTCTATTATGTAGCAATTGAAAACCTATTAAAATAAACAGCCAGCTAAACCAGTTTTAAATCTGACATACTACAGCATAAATTTTGTTTCAGGTAACTTATATAAAATATTAATAACAAAATATCTTAAAGATCCAAGACACATTTCAAGGGTTTGGGGGTAAAGAGCATTTTAGGAAATGAGATTAATTAATTTAAATGTAGTATAAATTTGTATAGAGGATATTTTAAGGATTGACATCAGATTTCTGGATGAAAGCATGATTTTCTGTTACAAATATTTTATAGGAATTTCATTCTTGCAATGAAGAAGCAGGTATATTGCCTTATATTTTTTAATACATTAATTTTAATCAGTTATACATCCTGTTTGTTTCAAATTCAGTTCAAGTGCAGAAATTGAGTTGGAATTTGTAAAAGGCATTCTCAAATAATTTCTCTGTGATTTTAAACATCAATTTAAGATGATTTCCTTTTGATTTAACGTTCATTAGGTATATGTCAAACTGAGATGTAGGCCTGTGTTTTTAACAGTTGTTTTAAGCCCTGTCATCAGATTGCTGGCAATAGTCTTCAATATAGTGACATGCTGTTTGTATTGCAATGCCCCACTTTTTTTCTCTAAGGACAGATTTTATCTGTGAAATTCAGCAGAGCAAAGTGGCCTGTGGGTGCTTTTAATATTTTAAAGATGAGGTTTAATGACACTATAGGGCTTGGGAGGAGAAGACTTGCTCAGTAAAGACCAGTGAGACTCTGCTTTGAGTCTGCTGTCATCTTCCTTTGGGGAAACTTCTGTTAATTTATTTCTGCTCTATTTCTCACACAAATCAATTAAGTTCATATGTATTTCACGTCAAGCTAGTGCATATACATGCCCGTATTATGAATCTAGATTATGTTCGCTGCATGTGTGTAGGCAGTGCCATTCGGTACACTGTAGAATGGGATTTAATGCAAAAATAGTGAAAAGCAGAAGGGGTATGTGGATTTATTTCATCAGGCATAACATTATGACCCACATTCCTAATAATGTGTTGGTCCCCCTTTTGCTGCCAAAACACTCCTGACCCATCGAGGCGTGGACTCCACTAGACTCCTGAAGGTGTGCTGTGATATCTGGCAGCAGATCCTTTAAGTCCTGTAAGTTGTGAGGTGGGGCCTCCATGGATCAGACTTGTTTGTTGCGCATATCCCACAGATGCTGGATTGGATTGAGATCTGGGGAATTTGGACGCCAAGCGAACACTTCAAACTCATTGTTGTGCTGCTCAAACTATTTTTGAACCCTTTTTTCTTTGTGGCAGGGCGCATTATCCTGCTGAAAGAGGTCACAACCACATACTGTTTCCATGAAAGGTTGTACATGGTCTGCAACAATGCTTAGGCAGGTGGTATGTGTCAAAGCAACATCCACATGGATGGCAGGACACAAGGTTTCCCAGCAGAACTTTGCCCAAAGCATCACACTGCCTCCGTCGGCTTGCCTTCTTCCCATAGTGCGTCCTGGTGCCACGTGTTCCCCAGGTAAGCGTCTCACACGCACCCGGTCATCCACGTGATGTAAAAGAAAACGTGATTCATCAAACCAGGCCACCTTCTTCCATTGCTCCGTGGTCCAGTTCTGATGCTCATATTCCCACTGTTGGTGCTTTCAGCGGTGGACAGGGGTCAGCATGGGCACCCTGATTGATCTGCAGCCCCATATACAACAAACTGAGATGCACTGTGTATTCTGACACCTTTCTATCAGAACCAGCATTAACTTCTTCAGCAATCTGAGCTACAGTAGCTCGTCTGTTGGATCCAACCGAATGGGCCAGCCTTCGCTCACCACGTGCATCAATGAGCCTTGGCCACTAATGACCCTGTCGCCGGTTCACCTCTGTGGGACAGCTTTCTGACCACTTCTTTGGACAGCTTTCTGACCACTGCAGACTGGGAAACACCCCACAAGAACTGCGGTTTTGTAGATGCTCTGATCCAGTCCTCTAGCCATCACAATTTGGCCCTTGTCAAACTCGCATTTTTCCTGCTTTTGAAACATGAACTTTGAGGATGAAATGTTCACTTGCTGCCTAATATATCCCACCCACTAACAGGTGCCGTGATGAAGAGATAATCAGTGTTATTCACTTCACCGGTCAGTGGTCATAATGTTATGCCTGATCAGTACATTAATATAGCAGTTTTTACAATACAGATCGTTTCAAAGCAGCTTCACAGTGATAATAGGAAAATGAATGGATAGATTGTTTTGGCTTTACAGCAGCTCTAAGAAAAAGTTATTGAGCTAACATAATTTTTTGGTTGCTGTTGTAAAAATGAATACTTATTAACTTAGCGGGCGCTTAAATGACACCATTTAAACCAAAAACAGAAGTCTTTTAATGCGTTCTTGCCGTTCATTCATGTGTTGTCTGTAGGTATGCACATTTGAATGTGTATATGTGCAGACGCTTAGTCTTTCTTTACAAAGTAACACCACCAAATTACTTGTCTGGCCCGCATAATACAGAATTATTAGTCGTTTCTGCGGGTCCGAGAACACGTACAGATATTATGTATGTGTATTTGTGTTTGTATGTATAAATCCAATATAATAAACTTAATCATTACTAAAGGTCCCCTTGCATTTAATTTATTTGTTGTTTGGTCGTGTGTTCTGTAGCCCAGGGTGCGCCCACTGAAAACATAGGTGCTCGTTTTATTGTTGTTGATTTAGCGCTCTGAATGCCAGTGTCCCTTGACAAACATTACTGTCATGGCCAGTGTCATCTTCTGTCAGCACGCAGGGGGAAGAAGCACAGTTAACTCCGAAAGATATGCCTTTCCCTGCTCCCCGCTCTCTCTCATAGCCATGTTTAATCTGCTAATGCAAATTGCCTCGGCTGCTGCAGGGCCTTGACTTAATCAGCTGTTGATATTTCTCTCTCACTCTCCACAAGCATCGCAGACAAACCAACCTGTCAGAAAAAGAGACACATAAACACACTGCCGCAGATGACATTAAAAATGAGTCCTGTGTCGTATTTGTCCCTGTTGTCTCGTCAGAAGCGGTGAGGTTGGAGCATGTGTGTATCTTTAATTGGACATGTCTGCTTCAGATCTGCACTTTGAGCTCCGCCAGGCTGAGGGAGAGGTCGTGATGAGAGCTGGGAGAGAGCCTCAGATTCTGCTTCCTCGTAAGAGGACACAGTTTGCTGGAATAATAACACTCTCAAGATTACATTCGGATTGCCATTACTTCCCACTGGGCAGCATTCAGTCGGCCTTTACGTCGTGCCCCGTGTCTTCTTTCCCATCGACCGCTTGCTTATTTTTGGGACTTTATCATCATTGTTTTCAATTGCTTCAATTTTTATGCTGTTCAACACCCTGTAGTAATTTGGTACAATCCACATGCTGCAAAAACGACTACCTGTTATTTGGAAGTGTGTGGCGTCTGCCGGAAAAAGGGTTTAAATTGTAATGTTTGATGGGAATTGTACCTTTTATGATTCAGTTTTAATGGAATCACAATTAGATTCATGAAACAATCCTTGATGTATTTTGGTGTAGACTTTTTTTCTTTTTTTTTAATAATCAGAACTATAAACTTCATTAATCATTTTTTGGATATAATAAAATGAAGTCGACTGTCTGAAATGATACTCCAATTTGTTTGTTTTATCAAATGGCCTTTTTTCTTTACCTCCTGTGTTATTATGGTATTCATCAGTATATGTGAAATGTATATTTCAGTAGCAACATGGCTTTGCTAATTCAGAAGAAAAGGACTGTTGAATTTCAAGGTTTAAAGCGTTAGTTAACTTCAGAATTAAAATGTCCTGGTAATTTACCCACCCCCATGTCATCAAAGATGTTTGTCTGTCTTTTCTTTTTCTCCATATAGTGGATTTGAACGGCTACTATCGGGTTGAAGGTCAAAATGCGGCTTCAATGCAGCATCAAATGGCTCTACACAATCCCAGCCAAGGAATAAGGGCCTTATCTAGCGGAATGATCGTTTTTCTAAAAAAAAAAAATGTAACCGCAAATGCTCATCTTGCACTAGATATGCGATGCCCCAAGCATTACATAGTCACATTGGAAAGGTCACGTGTGACGTAGGAAGAAGTACTGAGCAAGTGTTTACAAAGCGACTGTGGTAAGACACAAGTTGTAGGAGAAAATGTTTTTTCACCCTACCGTGGTACTTCCACCTATGTCACGCGTGACCTTTCCAATGTAATGCATGGTGCATCACAAAGGAAGAAACATTCCCCTTAACCCTGGGTTTTAATCCATCACTTTTGTCCACTTTCAACCACTTCTGTTCTGATTTCTTTGAGGGGAGGGTCTATCAGCGGGTAAATGTATAGGTTTTAAATTTTGATCTAAAAAACAAAATATGCATGTGCAATTTACATATGAACGTGACCGGAGATGTAGAGCAGCAGCTTTTGTTTCTGCTCTGATTTCTTCTCTGCTTTGTACTTTTTTCGGCTTCAAACCAAATTTGAAATCCTTAAAGTTTAAATCCCGTCTGGATAGTGTGCTTCTCATAATGTTTACGCATAATGTAATGCGTTAGGTCAGTAGGTGGAGAGTACACGATCTTTTGTGGCTGTTTAAACGCGTTTGACCACATGAGAGTCTACACTATGAAAGCTGTTTGGTTGAATGTGTTTTCGAGTGGTCGAAAGTGGACAAGCTCAAAACATTTTGCACTCAATTTAGCATCATATACTTGTGATCCGATCAACCAAAATGCATCTTAATACCAGGTGGAAACAGGGCCATTATCTCTGTTGTATTTTATAAATATTGATGAAATATTCTACTATTTTTAACTATACAGTTTAGGCCAAATTTTAGATTTGTGCCATTTAAGACTGCGAAAAGTATCATGTGAACACCTTTTTTTTAATATTTATTTTACAAAAAAGTACTATAAACCATTATGCAATTGTAATCGGAATTTTTACATTATTCATGATTCCCATCCTTCATATAAACAGCAGCCAAAACGATTCCAATGATTTGATGATTTTTTTTTCATTCGGATATAGCCCGGGTCCATCCTCAGTCGGTAAATGTCCTCAGTGCCATTTTGCAGTGATCAACACTGAATGTTTTGTCCTTGAGTTGCTTTTTCAATAAACAGAATTATTCATAATTCATTTATAATTCTGATTATGAAAATTTTGTAATCCAGAATTGTTGAACTAATCTGTGAATGGACTTTTTTTTTTCCCTCCACCCACCCCTAGTTTGATCATAAGTCCCCACAATCCATGTCATGTCCTCCCTCCTTGTCTATCTCCAGCTCATAACCTCGTTGCCTTTCTTTTCCTTCTCCCAGTCTGTCGCTGTGGATTTCACACCCCCTCTCATTTAGTGTTAGTGTTTTCATATCAGAGACATGGACATTAGTGCGTAATGACAGTAAGTCTTGACGCCTAAAGAACTGATTGCTCCAGTCCTGTCATATCAAAGACACAAAGGAGTCTTAAGTAAATAAATCAGGCTATTCTGCTCTTGCCTACACAGAGAGCATCCCGCCAGCGTGCTCTGAAGGTCTGGGGTAAACCCTGTTTATTTCTCTCATCTCTTTTGAAGTCAGAGATCGGAGGCTGGACATGATGATTTAGACGTCTCATCAGCAACACCACAGATCTGCACATAACTAAAGCTGGCTTTGCCGGCTCTGTGTTAAGGGGTAACTCCAGTGCTGCTTGTTTTGGTTTCTTTTCCTCTGGCTTGGCCTAAAGGAGAGCATCATTAATGCTCTAACATTGGGATGTGTTTGTTCACCTCTTTAAGCTCCATTTACTCAAATCAGGGTGAATGGGAATTGGTATTATTTAGCAGGTAATACGTACTGGTTAAATTAATGCTTTTTACACTATTTTTGGACTATTAGGTTTAACAGTAAAGATGGCTGTATGGCCCAGAGCCAATGGAGTGTTTCTGGCCAATTTGTTTGCAGGGTAAAAAAAAAAAAAATATTCCAACACAATCTTGAAATTAGTCCTTGGTCATGTGTTCTAAACTTTAAAATCGCTCAGTAGGAGCATTACACACCATCCTGACACGGATGTTTCTCTCACCTCTCCTAGAAGACAGCATGACATTAAAACTTTGTGCCTGGTCCATTATTGCATGTTATTCATTATATTTAATCAAAATGTAATAACATTCTCTGCTTCTGCAATGATTTTTGTTGTGATGTAATTCATGTGTTCAAGGACTTATAATATTAACTAATCATGTCATGTTCTAACCTGCCAACCAAGTTCTTCATCAAATCAAGTCACAAGAAGTTGTTAATTGCATTACTATGGATGTGTATGAAAAACTATTCTATTCTACGATTGTATATAGCATGTCAAAGTTGTCATCAAAATATAATTCTTGCATGACAACCTATCAGCTGCTTAAGAACCTGAATTTTCCATTTGAACTTCAATTATCCACTTCTGTCTCAGCTTTCTGCTGCTCATTTACAGTGTGGGCTTCCCTTTACATGTGTGAAATGATTGACATGCAGAAAGCTCCTCAAAGTCTTCTATTTTGCTAAAGAACAAATCTGTCTTTGGTATGCATTTTTTTATATTTCACAAAAGAAATCGCTAACTGCACCTTTAATGCAAACAAAGCTTTCTTTTGTGAATAAATTTGAGTCACAATTCGTTTGTCAGAAGTGTTGTAACTATCTGAGAACATTTGTTTCTGCAGCAGTGACATCTGAGGCACTTTCAGACTGCATTTTTGAAAAGTTTAAAGCTCCTCTGATATTGTCGAGTCCCATCATGTCACGTCGGTTTATTGTTAGAAACATTACCTTATACTTAGTCATAGCCCTGTGTTTTGTGGGTCATATTCTCTTTGCGTCACTCTGTAGTCAGTGAGAAATTGAAGAAGAAAAAAACAACTCTTAAGTACACACCGCTCAGCGGGGGCTTCGTTTCTGTCATTTCTTTAAGAGTTCCTCGCTACGTGGTAGGTCTGCTTGTTGTGGAACACGCTCTGGCTGTTTATTCTCCACTGAACCAAGTGGCACTATGATAAGATTCTGCCACTGTAATTTTGCAAGGTCACATTTTCATGGTGAAGATGTCTGGTTGGTTGATTCGTGCCCAATCGTTTCTTTCCTAACTGATGGTCTGAGCCTTCTTGCTTGATGAAATATCACAAGTCTTCAAATTAACGATATGCTCTGCTGGTTAAACCTGGAATGGAATATTTCATACTATTTTTGGAAGCTGCGCAGGTTATGTATTCATTTCTGAAGGACGAATATTGCTATACCGGTGCTGTAAAACATGATTGTCTGGGGTGTGTTGGTGGAAACTTGATAGATTTTGTAGACTCGTATCAATTACATGAAAAATGACTACATTCAGTGTCATAAACAATTCGCTTCTCCCATCGAATCGAGTCCACCTTGGACCCCAGGGTGTTGTGTTTGCAATGCATGATCAAAAGCCTGAAGCCTGAGTTAGTGTGCAATATGCTATGCTAATTGTTGCACAGTTTGAATAATTATTGTTAAAACCATTTTAGTTTGAGAAAAATTACATTTTCGTCCTGATGGATCCGGCGTTTTGAGAGCCGGAAACTGCTATTTTTCTTTTCTTTTCTTTTTTTTTTTTTTTTAAAACCGGGTCCCAGAGTGGATCAGTCTGAAAACGACACACTTGCGTTTTTGTGTGTAGCCTACAGCCAATCTGTGTATTTTGTGAAACGGCGTCATCACCCCACATCTCAACCCTAGTCAGACACCTCTACCTAACAGCAACAACAACAAGGAAACTACATGCTTGTGTTCGTGCCTCAGAAGCTACTGAGCCTATTTGCTTTACTAAAGTAAAACTTTATTACTAAGCATTACTAAAGCTCGTATACGGCGCACAAGGTTTATGAGCACGCTCCAAGTCATCTTCTATGTTTCATTTCTGTTGAAATTAGAATTCGAATTACAGGCAGAATTACAGCACCACACACTGGTGTGGCATGTATACTACTTTGTTTTGAGTCTGTTTATGTAGTTTCGTGTGTACACAGATATTTCTTAAGTTGACGACTTTTTTTCTTTTTTTTTCTTCAGAACTAGGATAGAACTAGAACTATGTGTTAGCCTATATTAAATATTCACAATGTGACGCATTCTCACTAGTACGTTAAGCTCATTGAATAAAGGATTCATTCAATTGACAAAAGTGACAATAAAAATGAATACCACCAGTACGGATCTTGGATTCCAAAACTGTCATTACCTTAAGTGTTTTTGATTTGTCTTTATTCATTTTCACTGTTCTTCACATTTTAACTGCCGGTAACCCAGGTTCATGCCAAATTTTTTAAAATGTATCTTTTTGTTTTTGGCTGCAGTAACATCATGGAAAAAACCTTATCCCAAAATTTACCGACGTGTTGACACTCGTAAAACATGAAGATATATGTCCCTACAGTATTAGAATTACAGAGTGAACAAAAAAGGCTAGGCAAATGCTATTTTGTGCAACACATATAGAGTAGCATGAGCCTGTTAGAGGCCGGTTACTTTTCCCTTATAGTTGAGAGAGGGAGTGTGCCACAGCATTGCTTGACTAGTCCGTTATAAATAAATGGCATTGCTTCTCGTGCCTGAAAGAAATTCACACAATCCATCAGAGGCTGGGAGTTCAGGTGATCAGACCTTGATCAGACCATGAAACCAAAGGGTTTCTTATACCAGATTATAAGTAATGATTAATCCAAATCAGGGATTCAGTTATAAACTTAAAGGATTAGTTCACTTTCAAATGAAAGTTACCCCAAGCTTTGCTCACCCTCAAGCCATCCTAGGTGTATATGATGAGCACAATTGGAGATACGTTAATAAATGTCCTGATGCATCCGAGCTTTATCATGGCAGTGAGCAATACCAACGAGAGTGAGCTGAAGAAAGTGCTTCCACATCCATCCGTTATAAACGTACTTCACACTGCTTCTGGGGGGTTAATAAAGTCCTTCTGAAGTGAAGTGATGCATTTGTGTAAAAATAAAAAAATTCAACTTACAAAGAAATTGTAAACTGTATTGCGTCAGTTAAGCTTTTTCTGTAAGTTCAATAGGGAATGTGGAACTGTGAGTTTTACACTTTCTTAGTAAGTTGAATACAGAAGGCGGTCTGGCGGAAGCTAGATAGTTTACTTCATAACTTGTTAATTATGGACATTTTATGGTTTTTGATTATATAAATGCAGCCTTGGTGAAAAACATCAAACAATCTTTTCAAAGGAAACATTTGAAGGTAGTGTACGTTGTATATTTGTCTAATCATCATAATTATATAGTATTTCTGTGAGTAAATGAAGCTATAATTAAAGCTCTTTACTGGTGTTCATTCACTGTTTATGTGTAGCTCAAGCGGATCAGTCCCTGACTGTTTATCATTTGGAATATTTTTTGTGATTGTTAATATCTTGCTGTCTTTCATATTTATGTCAACAATAGGTATTAACTTAAATTGTTTAATTATCACAAAATATCAACTGTGATTTCATTGATGATATTAACACTGCCAAAGATTCCTGCATTTTCCACAGCGCTTAGTCTAGCTGTTTTGAACACGTCTTATGTAAACACTTTGCCTTAAGAAACGTGTCCAATTGGGGTCAGGCTGACCCGAAAGAAACTAGGCTAATTAGACAGGACTTCCCTTTACATTATGCAAGCAACCCACGAGCTGATCGAGAAAATATGTATCATTGCACATCCCAATATATTAACAGGTGTGAGCAGCACATAAGGCCAGCAGGGAAAAAAAAAACAAAAAAAAACCAACAGGCTGTGATGGTGCTCGTTTTAATGACCTAAAATAACGAAGATGAGATATTTTGACAAGCTTCCTCCTCAGTCGCCTATTTTCTTAATGATTATATTTTGAAACACTCTACCTCGTTCATCAAAGCTTTCACATCTCACAGTGACGTTCGCAAATCAAACCGTTATTTAAAAGTGCGGCTGTGTTTTATTTCAGATTATTCCTGACAGCCCGTTTTCAGCTCGTTTAATTGCGCACTCGTGGTTTAATTTCAGGACGACAAGCTTTACATGCATAAATGACCTTCGCGATTAGCTGATGCGAATGACGCTTGGGGAGATTTCGTTCATTTACATGTGTGACACCACTCACCTCTGCGGTTCACGAATAAGAAGCATGCGCGCTAATCCAGTGAGATTTTCTCATGTCACTGGCATGTACAATGATTCATGCTTGCAGCTGTCTTGTACTGTTAATTTCTGGTTCGTTTATGCTTCATTTGAGCCAGTGGCCTTAAACCTCTCATTAGCAAAAATCACATCAAGGCTCAAGTCTTGCCTGAACCTTTTCTGGGTTGTAAAACACGCCATGAGTGTTTTACATGCGTTGCCATTTCATTAATTCTTTGTTTTCACTTGTTCATCCACAAATGTTTGGTTGGTTCTTTGAGAGTCTAAAAAAACACAGGGAATATAAAGAGGAGTCAGTTGTCATGCCCTTGGTCCACATCCATCCAAGCTCTAATGACCTTCCCTTGCCTTTTTCTATCTCCCTTCAACAAGGCCAAGTGGAGTCAGTGGCCACATTCAAGGGTAATGAGTTCTTCAGCTACGACCTGTCCCAAAAGCCCATCCAGAGCAGCACCGATGAAATCACCCTGTCCTTCCGAACACTGCAGCGGAACGGTCTCCTGCTTCACACTGGCAAGTCTGCAGACTATGTCAACCTGTCCCTGAAAAGTGGGGCCGTGTGCCTAGTCATCAACCTGGGGTCCGGCGCCTTCGAGGCTCTGGTGGAGCCGTCCGACGGCAAGTTCAACGACAATGCCTGGCACGCTGTACGAGTGTCCCGCAACCTGCGTCAGGTAATGTTCACCTTTGCGCATCGTGGCTCCATATTTTTGAAATTTTTGATGACTGTACATTAGTTCACTTGTGTTATTGTGTAGAGCATAAATGCAGTAAAAAGTCTTTAAAATTTCCTGCTAGCTATAATAAAAAATCTCCACCAGTTTTCCAATTGGCTAACACGTTGAGGTCACGAGCAGATTTTTGATGTTCACTTAGACAAATGTTATTCTCAGGACAGCTATTTCAGTGATATCCATCAGATAATAGGGAAAATTTGTGTGGTAGTGTGAGGAAAAATCTAAAACACTTCATTCAGGTATAAAACGTGTTTCTTATGAAATAACTGTTGTTCCACATATGATTTTAGCCTCAAATACTGTGATACCAAGATCGCAAGAGTATATTATGTGTCGTAAAAGGTGAATTTTTACGCTCTGTGGGAGGGGGGCACTACTTGTGGGTTGTTCTAAACAAAAGTGAGCAACCAAATTCTTCTAGGAAAGGCAGTTCTATGAGGCCGTTCGAATTTTGCAGCTTAAATGTGATATGTTATTGATAGAATTTTTAGCATTTTAAAATTCTTATAATGTTTGTTTTTAGCAAATGTAGAAAGAGAGGTAACACTTTGCTATAGGGAACACACATTCACTATTAACTGTGACATTTCCCTTAATAAATTTCCTGCTTATTAGTAGTTAAGGTAGTTGTTATAGTGGTTAGGCTCAGGTATTGGCTTGGATTAACGGATGTAGAATATGATCATGCAGAATAAGGCATTCATTTGTGCTTTATAAGTGCTAATAAATGTGAAAAGGCAGGGTAATAAACAATTAGTTAAAAGTGAGAATTGTTCCCTATACTGAAGTGTTACATCCATCCATCTCGGCAAAGTCAGTGTTGTTTTTAATTTTTATTTTGGTTAAATGCCTCATAAGGTTTTCATAAAATGCATCAGTAATACCCCACTTATTATGTTTTCAAAGCTTTTACATGTTTTGGAAAAGCGAACAAGTGACTAAATAGGACTAAATATGACTAGTAGTATTGTTAGAAGTACTGACTTCGGTATCAAGTTGGTACTGGAATTCTAAAAATGTGACGCTTTGAGAGCTGTTGAGCGGATTTGTAAACACCTCTGATTGGCCTTTGTGTTCACACGGTCATTAGATATATCTGCGATTGGCTACAATGATTACACAGATTCACTTAGGAGAGTTTGAAAGCACGCTTTCGATATCAAACGCTCCCCTGTGTTTTAGCCAATCACAGAAATATCTGATGAGCGTGTGAACACAATGGCCAGAGGACAGAGGTGGTTGGCAACAGCGTTCAAAGCATCACATTTTTCAAATTTCAGTACCAACTTTTGACAGCACAACCACGAAGGTTGTCAGGGACATTAAACGTGATCATGCCGAACAGGAAAACTCATTTACCTCAATGTTTTAGACTGTAGCTTCATTATGTTTGTGTCTTTATCTACCACAGTCTTAACAGCTCCAGTTTCTCAGGCAGCGCTTTGCCATTATCCAGACAACGTTCAGATTCAAAATAAAATCACAGTGACACACGACTTTGTGGGTTTCCCAAATTGCAATTATGCCCTACACCCCCCCCAGAGTACTTACTCCAAGAACGGCAAATTGATGCTCACTTTTGAATGGAACTTACCCCGAGACAAACTGCACAATACGCTAAATGAAGTGGAATCAGATGGTCTCACGGGTGCTTCAGTGGACCGGGCAGTTGTTTTGCAGCTTGTCTACCCAACATTGCTAGCTATCAGAGATTTAACTAAAGTAATACGTAACCCTGATTGTAAAACGGATTTGTTTTACACTCATAAGCACTGAGATTTCAGTCTGATTCATTTCAGTGATTTATTGAGTGCAAAATATTTCTGTTGTCAGACTCTTGGAGGGCTTTCACGATCTTCTTCACTGCAGGATTGAAGTGCCGTTAAGCCACAGGCACTTCCAGTGGTGATAATTACCTTCCAGTTGTTACTAACCAGTACGGATGTGTGTATGTGCGAGTCCCTGTTGAAGAGGAGTGTTTTGATTTGACTCCATTCAAGTCCAGACTGCACCGAGCTGTTTTGCCTGTGATTAAATCCATGATGCTGAATATGCTCCAATTACGCCAGCAAAAAAACCCCCCAAAAAAACGTTCCCATTCAGCAAGCTTTCTATCTTGTGGAGAAGGGGGAATGTTTACTATTAATCATTTAACATAAGAGTAAAGGGGTCCCTCCACCACAGCCTTAAAGGCAGCATTCATAGTCAAGGCTGCTTTTTTTTTTTCTTCCAGTGCCATTATTCTGATTGTTTTCAATCCGTTATTGCTGAAATGTGATTATATGATAGGGCGCATTGTACGGACTCACACTGTGCCTGCTCACTTCTACCGCCGCTGCCTCTGATTATTTCTCCATTTGACTGCCGTAACCTTTAGCTCATGTGTCGCTCACAGAGCCGAGGGCACACCTTGCATCCGTTAATGAATGTGCTGTATTTTTGTTCTGCCACGCCAAATTATTGAAGTGCCGAAGTACCAAGCAGGCATAAACGAGCCCATAACGGGTTTTGACATTTTTGTTTTTGTCATTCATTTACCTTAAATAACGAGCGAGTCGCTACTGCTGCTGTCATTCTTTACTCTAACACTGCTGCCTCTGCAAGATCCCTCCTTCAAAACCCTCCCTGAACCATCTTGTTTGACAGATTAGTTGATCTCTCTCTCTCTCTCTCTCTCTCTCTCTCTCTTTTTTACTAACACTGAAGCCTCTAAGTGGATTTGTCATTGTTTATCTTCTGCCTTTACCCCTTCAAATACTAACATGAAAACCTCAATGGAATGTGAGCCATCTGTTTGCCGTTAACAGTGTCCAAAGAAATCGGGTATAAACTAACAGATTTTAACAGCTATTTTTTTCTCTCATTCTTCCTGGGAAGAAATATTCTAATGGAGGGCGGAGAATTTAGTATCATTTCGTGGTATGGTTAAATTTGCTTTAAAATTGCTAGTAAATCATTTTTCAATCGTTTTAAAGCTTCTGTGGAGTTTATGGTATGTAATTTTACTCTCCCTCCCTTGTTTTTTTTCTTTTTTTGAAGCGCGCAGGGGTTGGACTCCCTACGGTAAACAAACTGCATTATATGGTAGATATCACATTCTAATTTGTCTAGTTTGGTTTGGCCCTTTCTTTTTTTTATCTCTTTTTGCTTTTACTGTGCAGAAACGACTAAAGAAAAGTTTAAAAATGGCATCAGTCCCCAGGTGCCATGCAAAAGTTCATTTTTCCCATTTGCAAGTTATGTACATTGTTTTTTTTTTTTTGTTTGTTTTAGATGCCACTCACAATCCTCCTTACCCATATCCTTATTAAAATGCTTTTTGTTGTATGAGTTCCACCATTAATAACGCATTCTATTTTTCTGAGAGTCTCTACGGTGGGCATAAATGATGCTGTAAGCTGCTGTCGGCACAAGATTCCAGTCTGAGCCACACTAGGGTTGTTTTTTTTTTCAGACAAAAACATACTTTTATGCTTAATGTAAATGCAAATGTATTGCTCCAAAACCATATCCTTGGTATTACACTTGGCAGAGGTATTTTAGCTAATGAGCAGACAAAATTTGGCGTTACCTAAAATTGTCTGTATAAAATATAAACTACCCAGTGTCAAAGTAAAAGGGCAGAGGGTGCTCTTTCAAAGCATTTCGTAATTTCTCAGATAAAAGAAACGATCAAAAACAAACATTTGACTGCAGCTTTTGTGCAGCGTTTCTGTCCACCTGCTCCATTTTCCCTCATTCTCCCCCTTTGATGTTTGCTTTTATTAAATGTTGCAGCATTTCATACAGAGATTTCGGTGCACTGTATGATGTAGCATTTAATAATTCAGTTTTTTGCTTAGAAACGTCTCTTAAAATGCAATACTCTCAAACGTTGTATTCATATCTGCCAAGTTAATCAAGAATAACAGGGGAGAAGGGCAATGAAGGCTTTTAGTTGTACTGTAGATGCAACCACATATACTTGCATATATATTACATGGCATTAAAATGGTAATTAGTGCTAGGTGGTATGACTTACACAATACTGCAATGCAATGCTAATACTGTAGATGCCCTATAAGCAGTTTAAAACAAGAATACTCTACTCTTCAAACTTTGCTGCCGACAGACGATTCCAGTGTGAAGCTTTTGTTGATTATAATGGGAGTGATTTAGTTTTGACACTTTGTGTAGATACGGTATAACTGTGGGTTGCATATTGTTACCAAGCAACATCTTAACTCCTCCAATTAATAGAATTCAGCTGATTTATCTACCGTTTTCCAGTGGATTTACACTTGACTAAAATTATATTTTATTTACAGTGTATAATTCTTTTAACTTTAAGTATTGCATAATGCACAGCTGTCCTTTATAAATGTAATTGACGATGTGAATGATCTTCCTTTTTGGTTTGCATCCATCTTGTAGCAGTAAATAAATATTCAATATTACATGACTATTTAAAAAGTAGACTTTACATAGACGTTGATTGATATCAAATTACCTTGTGGGGATAAGATTCTATGTAAAACATTTTTTCAAAGTGTTTACACTGTGTCAATACTAGAATATAACATGCCATTGACAGTCCTTTCTAATTTCCAGCTGCCTCACACTTTAATCTAAAAAGAACGACCTTGGACAGACAAATGGAGGTGTTCTGCTTGAGCACAACACTCACTGTTTATATGAATTGAAAGTGGAAAATGACAGAAGTGGATAAAAAATGATTGCAGCTGCCATACAGCTGTTATTAACCCTCTGTCTAGGGATCAGAGAAAAGGTTGACCTCCCCTTGCCCTTCTCTTCCTGTGGCAAAAGAGAACATCTCGTGTTCGTCATGCACTTTGTTGTCGTGATTATCATTCTAATTTTTTTTTCTTTAATTTCACTGAGCAGCCGATGACGTGGCACTTTTTATCCAGCATGTGTGACATGTTTTGCATATCGCTGGACTTGTGCTTCTGATACCTTTTTATATATATATATATATATATATATGCAGCTTATATGCCATTGTGCACCTGCATAAATTGCTTCCGCTGCATGTGTGGGTAACTATTTTTTTGTTGTTGTTATTGTGTGGTGCTGTACATTTTATTTGTTTCTTCCCCCTCCCCCCCACGTCTTGCTTTCTCTGCTCTTTTCCTCTTATAAAGGTTCAGACAAATACTAGGTTTCAATTTCAGGACAACGGAAACAATCTACATGTTCCTTCAAACAAGCTGCATTCTTTCTAGCTTTGCCTACTTGTCCACAGTAATGATAATGTTCACAGAATATTTGACAATATTAGAAATGGAATCTGAATCCTCTCTGTCTGTCGGCATGGAAACGCCTCAACCCTGAGCATTTATTAAGACTGTAAGAAAACCACCTGTTTTTGGATGTCTGCCAGTGTTTCCACAATTCAGTGTATTAACATTTACAAATGTTGCAAATATAATTCTTCTCTAGAGACATGATGAATGACTCTTGAGTCTAACCACATTAAGTCCTGAAATTGTTGCCTAAGACGTCTTAACCATCATGCACGGCTTGTGTATTAACAAACTTAAAGCTATCGCCACCAAAACGACTCCAAAGTATTTGTTTTCAAGACATCTTTTACAAAATGTGTACAATTAATCCAGTAGTTGATCAGAACTGACCACCAACATAGATAAATGCAACCTCTGTTATACTAACAACCATTTTTGTGTCTGATTCCCCCCTTTTATACTAATCTTGCACAGTCACCCTTAACATCACTTGCTAACCCACTCAACATATAGTGATTCCTCTTAGTTCCTGAATCCATACACCTCCCCTTCCTGTCTCTCCTCTCCAACACTGACTAGTGCACAGTCCAGCACACATGAAAGCATTCTCTCATTCAAAAAGCAGCAATAGCAGACATAAAAATGGGTTGGCCCCTTTGCAAACGTATGCATATAGAACCAGAGGAACCCCCACGTAAGAGAGTTTTTTTTTTTTTTTTTTTTTTTTTTTTTAAAGTGTTTTTTAAGTAGAGGAACTTGTTGAGGGCAACAAGGATTGCGGCTGTCGCTTAATCAAAAGATTTCCCACGTTCCCTCTCTTGTTTCTTTCCCCTCTCTCTGTCTCTTTTCTATCCTACCGTGGCTTTTATGCAAATAGGTGACGATATCGGTGGATGGGCTGCTGACTACCACTGGCTACACCCAGGAGGACTACACCATGCTGGGCTCAGATGATTTCTTCTACGTGGGCGGCAGTCCAAACACAGCGGATCTTCCCGGCTCCCCCGTGAGCAACAACTTCATGGGCTGCCTTAAAGATGTAAGTCCGCTTCTGAAGCGTTTTGTTCTTTCCTTTGAATTTGGGCGAGATGGTTGAGACCTTCTCAAAGAAGACCCGGTTTTTCGAGACCCATTGATGTTCTCTTTGTTTGGCGGGCGTTCTGTCCTCTTACCTCTTTCTTATCTGTCCTTTTCCTTTCTTCTTTCTCTTTCACGTCCATTCGCACCCCTCCGAGCATGTCCCATAATTTATGTCATGTCTATACCGTTGAAGTTCCAACTTTACTATCCTGACAGCCAAATTAAAAATTGATTTCCTCTATGGATCCCCATTCGACTGTCCCAGACTCTCCATCTCTGTCTCGTTGACCCCGGACTCTATTAATCACCACTCTCGACCTGCTCAACCGTACAGTTAGTATCAGTGGCCCTCTTCAGCAGGAACCTGAGCACTCCCTTATCTTGCCTCTGATAGAGACACGAACACATCTACAATGTTGTTACGCTTTTGGGAGTCTGCCTTTTGTCTTTTGTCTCATCGCTCTTTCGTTTTCATTTGCTCTGTTGTTGTGCAGGTACTTTGTGTCATGTTTGTTGTTGGATGCTTCATGTTTTCTCCCATGTTGACTGCGTCCACCTGTGTAGCATTTAATTAGGCTAGTTTGTCAGGGTATATATATACCCTCGCGAGTCATTTGTCAGGTCTTTGTTAGCCTTTTCTCTTTCTTTTTTTCTTGGTTTTTGTTTTGTTCTTGTCTTGGAAATAAATATGTATTTTGATCTTCCTTTGAGACCACTGGTGCCACTTTCCACGAATAAGGTAGTGCACATTTTGTATCCTGTGATTTTTGTAATGGGGTACAAATACCATGTTTTTTGTTATTGTTGTTGTTGAGAACTATTTTGGGTTGCACTTTATTTTGCAGTATGTGCGCTTAAGTTTACTTGTAGTGTACTTGCACAAGAAAGAACTGGATTACATAAGGTAACTACATGGGTTAAGGTTAGGTGTAGGGGTAGATTCAGGGTTAGTACCAAGTTATTACCTAGTTATATAAGTATGTGTATGTACATGGCGAACAGGACTGTAAAATAAAGTGCTACCCACTTTTTCAGTCATGTACTTATAGTAATTACAATAACTGAGTTCTATATTATAACTAGGTACTAACCCTGAACCTACCTCTAATCCTAAACTTAACTCATGTTGCCTCATATTACCAGGACTTTCTTAGTGCAACCACTATTTTATATATTTGGTAAAATATTCACATAAAATCAACCTAGCGTTTAATTTACAGTACGTGCACTTGCGTGTACTTACAGAGTACTTGCGTAAGAAAGTACCGGGTAAAATAAGATAACTACATTGGTTGGGGTTTCGTGCTACCAAAGTAGCGAATTTTAAGCAATCAAATCTCTTTGCAGTCCCATCTCAGAGGTCTTGACCTTCTCAACTGTGTCCAACAATTAAAACATACAACAGTGGAATGAATTTATAACATACATTTTCAGTAGTTAAGTTATTGTAGTTAAAATGGTTTTTATTGATTAAATCATTTGGTAACACTATTTTAATGTGTCCTTATTACACATGGTTGTATTTACTTTAGTAATAACAATAAATTATAGCTAACCCTAATCCTACCCTAACCCTAAAGTACATGTACCTAAATAATATTACTCAGTACTTATATGTAATAGGGACACATTAAAATAAAGTGTACCCAATCATTTTGTTTTCCTTCATTTTGAAAAAATGAACATGCCTTAAAAATTGACACCCATTTTTTTTTTTTTTTTCCTCGAAATTTACCGTTCAGTTTTTGCAGTTCATGCATTCTCTGGAAAGTGAAGCTTTGGCATTGGAGTTGCTAGCACTATGCGTTACTGTTTGAGCTACAGGAATACCGGATTGCTCATTTTGGATGTACAGTTTGGACCCTATCTACAGCATGCTGGAAAGACAAATTAATTTGTTTTAATTTCTACATGTTATTTGTGCAGTTTTATGCTTATCGAATGGTTATCAGAAAATTTAAAAATCTCTCAAACAATGGTTCCAGAAACCAGAAAAAAAGATTTAAAGATTAAAAAAAAAAATAGAAAAATATTCAAAATGGCTGTGAAATACAATAACATTTCATTTGACCTCCTGAGTTTCCTGTTCTGTAGAAAATGTTCTGTTGAAAATGAAAGTGGTGCTTGCCTGTGAAAAAGTCTCCATGACAATGCTCAGATGTTGTTTTTGGTTTAAGTGGTTGTAGAGGTGTTTTTAGTGCTTCATCTTGCAGTTGCTAGGGTGCCGTGGGTGTTTCTAAGGTGGCTGGAGTACAAAGAGGGTCCTTGTGCAACGCAAATATGTTTTTTAGGGGTTTTGAAAAATCTCTAACCCTAAGAATGAGCAATAGTAATAGTGACCTCTGATTAGCAAAGGTAACACTATAGTTTGTGGACCAATTCTCACTATTAACTAGTTGTTAATTAGCTTGCATGTTACTAGAATGTTGGCTGTTTATTAGTACTTGTAAAGCACATATTGATGCCTTACTCTAAATGACCATATTCTCCATCTCTCAATCCTGCCCCATACCTAAACAGAACCACTATAACAACTACCCAACTAACTATTAATAAGCAGAGAATTGGAAGTTTGAGGCAAAAGTCATAGTTAATGGTGAATACGTGTTCCCAAAACTAAAGAATGTCTGAAGCAAATGCATAAAGATCCATATCTTAATCTGATAGTGACGCAGGAAGATTAAGACGCTTGGGCTGTTCTGTCAGAGATGGTTTGAAACCGTCTCATTGATAGATCCCTCAGATTTCTTTTTTTTTTGTCCATGGTCTCTGGCAATAATTGCATTTTTCATGTTCCCTCGACCAGAGCTGGCACCTCTTGTTTTGCTCGTACCTCTCCTTTTATTTTTCTCTCATAGGGGTTGACGAGAAACATGGCTGTCTTGTGTTATTTTCAGAGACACTCAAGTTCACACCCAGCAACAAAGCGTCAGTCATCATCTTTGGACAGAGAGAGCGGCTGGTGTAAAAATGAAAAGCATGTTTGCTGTGCTGGGCTGATTCGCCCATCTGGCTGTAAAAGACAGCACATGTGACGGAGACAAAAAAACCCAAAAAAAAAAAACCCCAAGGGACACATTCACATTGCATGTGTTTGTAGGAATGGTATTTTCTGAGCAGTGTTGCTTTTTGTTGCATCGTGGCACGTGTGGGCTAGACATCATATCCCAAATCAAGATTTCTCAGTTGACATCACTTAATGAATGCACTGTTTATGCGTGCGATTCAGAAAAGCACTTAGCTTTTGCATCGCAGAGCTAATGTTAACGTAGGATGATTCATCATGTTAATGAAACAGAATATCGATTAGCTGAGGGTTACTGTAGCGCTCTGGATGGGGTCGCTAGGTTTATGTGATCCACTCGTGCTTTGAGTATTGAAAGAGACTGCTGTGTTTACTGACTTGAAAAGCGTGCCCCCGAGGTACACGCATCAGCTGCAGTTTGTTTGTACCAGTGGGCAGCGCGATACTCCATTCCACCCTGTTAGCATTCATGTACTTTTTTTTTTTTTTTCTCCCTCTCTCTCTCTCTCTCTCCCCATCCCAGGTGGTCTACACCAATAATGAGTTCAGACTTGAGCTCTCCCGCCTGGCTGAATTGCGCGACCCCAAGGTCAACATCCACGGCGACCTGACCTTCCGCTGCGAGGATGTCGCCGCATTAGACCCTGTCAGTTTCGACGTGCCGAACGCTTACGTAACCCTTCCACGCTGGAACACCAAGAAAACTGGCTCCGTGTCCTTTGACTTCCGAACCACCGAGCCCAACGGCCTTTTGCTGTTCAGCCACGGGCGGCCACAAGGTTCCAAAGACCACCGGCCAAAGGTGGACTTCTTCGCCATGGAGCTGCTAGACGGATTTCTGTACCTACTCATGGACATGGGCTCCGGGAGCATCAAGATGAAAGTCGGGAACAAAAAGGTCAATGACGGAGAATGGTGCCACGTGGATTTCCAGAGAGAAGGCAGGAAAGGTTGGGATACTGCAAGATCAGCTCACATATTATTCGCCTGTTTAAAACTGTGTTGTTAACCTGCTCCCTTAGACTAAAGCACTTCCTCATTCTGCCCGTTTAGGGTCCATCTGATATGCATACGTCACAAACTGCTAAATTACTGTACTCCATTTCTTCTACCTCTCATTACCTCTCATTAGTGTAAGAGCTCAACTCAAATACACTCTTCAGTTTTAAAGTAGCAGGCCCGGCATGAGATTTAGCAAATCCCCGGGGAAGAGGTTGAAGACCTTTCCACTAGCTGAGCTCAGGAAAAAAAAGAAAGAACCATGGATTGTTAATGCTAAATTAATGAAACTTCTCTTCTTCTTCTTCTTCTTCTTTTTTTTTTTTTTTTTAAACTTGTGACAGCTATTGTACTGCAGCTACACTGATTTCATGAGTTACTAAAATGATAGTCTTCAGGGATCACTAGTAGCGTCATTAATTAAATTAGTTTTAGTTAATTATTATCTAGGGTTGTAAATTTTACGTGTATTAACTGCCGCTACAAGCAGCTAGGGTTTTTAAATTGGCCACACCCCACAGGAAGTTAAATTGAAATGTAAATTATACATACTCATGTTTTCAGTGATGTATAAAGACCTTGCATAATGAACAGTTACGTTTTTATTACCTTAGAATGAGCCATTTCTATTTACATTCACTGCAGGTCCAATTACATCTTTAGTCACGATTTTGCGCTGCCATGTTTCTACAGCTGTTTGTCAGTAACGGACAAAACTGACAGTGCGTTTCGTAACTACGTTGTTGTCGTTCTTCTTCATTGGTTTATTTAGAGGCATCGTCATGATGTTTTATATAGAAAAAGAAGTCGTTGTCGGTTTATTAGAAACCTCTTCTGTCTCAGACGACATTTTTGTCCGGTGTCGGCCACCGTAGTTTCTCTATTTGCTTCTCTACGTGGACTAAGCTGTCGGTTGCAATTCGCAACCTCACCAGTAGATGCTGTTAAAATTTACACACTGCTCCTTTAGAGATTTATAATCCAGATCAAATTATGTCCATATATGTATATATACTGTTATGCCTGTCCTTCTGTCACATCTGCCACTCTTGGTCGATCTATCTATTGTTCTCTTTGTCATTGTTTATCTATTGTTTTATTTACAGTACACGTTGTTCTCTCTGTCGTTCTGTTTATTGTTCTATCTATTGTTCTGTCTATCTGATTAAAGCAAAGTATAGAAGGAATGAACAATTGACAAACTGACCAACAGAAACGGAAAACTGAATGAACGTTCATCAACATCCAAATTTGCTTCCTCTGATCTAATTGAGGAATTGAATTGTACTCGAATGACACTGTAAATTCAATTCTAAATGATACACAACCTTGCATACAACAGTTTAAAGGGGATGGTTCACTCAAAAATTAAGTCATTTACTCACCCTCAAGTTTTTCCAAACCTTTATACATTTCTTTGTTCTGTTGAACACAAAGGAAGATATTTGGATGCAGATCCACAGGCTAGATTCACAAGCATATGACCACTGATCTTTATTAAATCTTGGTCTGCTGTCTCCTAGGCTCCATCTCTGTTAACGGCCGTAGCATGCCCTTCTCCACCAACGAGGGCAGTGAGATTCTCGATCTCGATGGTGAAATGTATCTGGGAGGTCTGCCGGAGGACAGCGGCGGTCTTACTCTCCCGCCAGAGGTGTGGACCGCCCGCCTCAGGCTGGGCTTTGTGGGTTGCGTGCGGGACATCTTTGTAGATGGCCGCAGCAAAGACCTGCGGCGGTTGGCGGAGCTTCAGAGTTCTCCGGGTGTCAGCAGCTTCTGTACGAGGGAGACACATCGGAGGTGCAGCTCTGAACCCTGCGCCCACGGAGGCCGCTGCCGCGAGGGCTGGAATCGGCATGTCTGTGACTGTACTGGAACTGGATATCTGGGCCCCAACTGTGAGATGGGTGAGGAAAGTAGGGCTTATAGCAGTAGGGAGAAAGGATTAAACATTGGATTACTTCTCACCAATGAGAGCCATTCTCATAAAGAAGTGCAAGGCTCCAGTGCTTTACTCATATCATTTTATATTGAGATACAGCTGGATTTCAGCTCTGTTCATCAAATCCCACCTGCCTAGGCATTTGTTTGCAGTTGCGGTGTTGTTTCTAACTCTCTCCTGCCCTCTGCTGTCTGTCACTAAGAATAGCAATGTGACCACCCAATGTCCACTACAGACATGTTCCTGGTGACTCAGCAAAGGGTGCACTTACACTTGAAGCAATGCTTTAGTTGTTTTGAGTAGCAAGTAACGTAATTGTTTTAATAATATAAAGACATTAGCATGTAGCATTGACAGACCAAGTGGCCAAGTAACAGTGATTATGTATTTATTTGAATGCTTAAAATGTCAGTATAACTGCATGAAATATATGATAGTAATGCTAGAAATAACTCCTACTACACCTAATGTTACTACACTGTAAAAAAATAAATAAATAAAAGAATGTTTACTTTAACATGTTAAAGTTACCTGGTTGCCTTAAAATTGAGTTTGTTGAAATTAGAAATTTGAGTTCATACAATGAAGGCGATTGATTTAATCAACAGAGATGCTAAACATTATGCAATGTTTCACAATATCTGAGCCATATTAAGTTGATTTAACAAAAGAAAAAAATGTTGTGGAAATCATGAAGATAATTTTTTACACTGTACTATTACTACTACTACTACTACTACTACTATTAATATATATGTATTTTTAAATTCTATTTGTTTAATCAAAATTTATTTTGATACATTTTTATAAATTAAAACTAATTCAATTACAATATGACTTAATAGACAAATTATTTAATCTATTTAATAATTATTTATTACATTTGTAGTTATAATTATAAAAAAAATAAAAATTATAAAAAAAAATATTATTATTGAAAACCACATTATTGCTTCATAAGATGCATCTTAATAATATATGAGGATATATGTAACAAATTTGAACTATTAGTCCAACTGGGTCAGCAGCAAGGATCCTTATTTTTGAGAGCTGTGTTTTCTAATTTATCTCTCAGAGTCCGCAGTGCTGAGTTATGACGGCAGCATGTTTCTGAAGATCCTGATGCCTCACGCCGTTCACACTGAGGCTGAGGACGTGTCTCTGCGCTTCATGTCACAGAGGGCTTACGGTCTGCTCATGGCCACCACCTCCAAAGAGTCTGCTGACACCCTGCGCCTAGAGCTGGACGGAGGAAGAGTCAGACTCACCGTCAACCTAGGTAACCTTTCACCGCTGACCTCCGAATGTGAGACACTCATAGAACAAGAGTGGGGTCGTTCCTAGAGTGCATTTCACCCTCATTCCTACATCTTTATCACTTTCTTGACTCTCTCTCTCTCTCTCTCTCTCTTTGTCTCTCTCTCTCTCTGTCTCTCTCTCTCTCTCTTTGTCTCTCTCTCTCTCTTCTTTCTTTCTTTCTTTCTTTCTCTCTCTCTCTCTCTCTCTCTCTCTCTCTCTCTCTTTCTTCCTCTCTCACCTTTGCAGCCTTCAATGGCTAGCTTTTCTGCAGCTTTCAGAGCAGACAGCCAGAGTGACCAACTGATGTAGTTTGTTCTTTAGAAGACGCATTGAGTCATACTGGGGGAGACAGAGGGGAAATTACATAATTTTCAATTTTCCTACATTTTTTCTTAAAGCCATCTTTAGGTAGATATTAATTATTTGAGTTGTCAGGAAAATACAATTAAAGTAAATGTCTTATGTGGGATTTCCATTTATTTAAAAAAAGTGAAAAATAAATCCTTGGTCGATAAAGTCTTGAACTAGATACTTTTATTAAATAATTTTGCTTATTAAATTACATATGTTATAGATTCAGACTTTTTATTCAGTCATGTAGTTTTTTTTTTTATATATACTGTGACCTATAGTATGACATTAGTCCATCAACTTCACATCCATACTGAAATATTGCATATTAGCTGTCAACTAAAATTAAAAGATGTAATATATATATATATATATCACATCTTTTAACATCAGTGTGTGTGTGTGTGTGTATATATATATATATATATACTTTATAAAAGGTTCATTTGTTAACATTAGTATTAACATTAACAAATGTATTCATGTTAGATAATACATGAAAGTTGGTTAATCTTTGTTAACGGTAGTTAATAAAAATATAGCTGTTCATTGTTTGTTCATGTTAGTTCACAGTTCATTTTGGAAAAATGGAAATTAACATTTGCAAACATTAATAAATGCTGTGGAAGTGCAGTTCATTATTAGTTCATGTTAACTAATAAAACTTACTGTAGTGTTACTGGAATAATAGATATAATTTTCATTTCAAATGCTGTCAAACTTTAGACTGTGTAAGAAAAGCTTTCAAATCAAAATATGAAACATAATCCAATCACACTTTTTTTTTTCCAAGCAGAGGGAGAACTTTATCGATCATACGCTTGAATAAGTGTTAGCAGTCTAGCTTGTTTGTGATGGAAGAAATGTAATTGCCCCTTGATCTCTCCCACCATAAGATCCATATTGTAATTCTCTCACTGTCCTCTCAGCTCAGGCTCTTGCTCTGACGGCAGACTGTCTGTTTGTACAGAAGATTACAGACCGTTCCAGTCCACAGGAGAGTCGAGTCTGAGCTAGTCTTTCTGTCTTAGAGCAGTGCGACAGTGAGACGGGTCCCTGGCTGTCTGTGGTCACTCTTCTGTAGCGGTTGACAGCTTGAGAGTTCACCACAGCCAAGAGTGCTCGCACTATTTAGTAGGATCAATTGCCCCCTTCCTTTCTTGAATAGAAAAATGGTCTGCAAGTATTATTGGTGAATATCTTAACATATAATGCCTTAATAATACAAGAGATTATTCTATAAAACACAATTTTTAAGAGATCTAGTCTAAGTGGGTTCACAGTGAACTTAATGGTGCTTTAAAAATAATCTGATTTTAATGTGCTTTTTATTGAGTCCTTAGGATAATTTTGTGTTCTTTCCTCGTTTCTTTACTTCATTTAAACTTCATATGCAAAAATGGCATTTGGATTTGTTTTATTTTTGTGACTCTATTCAATATGACCATGATTCAGAAACCATCATCAGACTCATCAATATCTTTGAATCATCATTATTTTATTTGAAAAGCGTATGCAGGTATACTGCCACTGAAAAGTCTGGGGGTCAGTTCTTATTTGTATTTATTTTTTTATATAAATTAGTATTTTATTCTGAGTTAATGTTAAAGATGTGTAATGTCACAAGATTTCTATTTGAAATTTATGTTGTTTCTTTTCGTCAAAAAATCAAACATACATACACACATACATACATACATATATATATATATATATATATATATATACATACATAAACATGTCTTATTAATATTGAAAACAGTTGATGAACATTTTTTTGGAAAAACTGTGATCTAATGTAATATATTTTAAAATGTTACTTATTCCTGTGATGCAAATCTGAATTTTCAGCATCATTACTCCAGTCACGTGATCCTTCAGAAATCACAATAATATTCTGATTTTGCTGCTCAAGAAACATTTCTTCTTATTATTATTGAAAATAGTTGTTGATGAAATGATATTTTAAAGTATATAATGCAATATATTTTAATATATAGTATATTTAAATTTGTAAATAAATGTATATATTTATGTCTTTGTATATATTAATGTTTCTCCCAAAATGTTTTCAATATTAATACTAAGAAATTATTATTCAATTATGCTGAAAATTCTGCTTTGCCAACACAGGAATAACTACAGTTTAAATTATATTAGAAAACGGTCACTTTAAATTCTAATAGTATTTTGCAATATTACTGTTTTACTCCATTTTTGATCAAATAAATGCAGCCTTGGTGGGCTTAACATTAGGGAGAAAAACAAAAAAACATTAAATCTTACCAACCCCAAACTTTTGGACAGTAGTATAACATATGTATTGTTATTTTGGTTCACGAAATTGAATACCATTCTCCATTTTGTTCATTTAGTAAATCATTTCTTAGTAGATTGTTAACTGGCCACCCCCCCCCCCCCCCTCCATTTTATAAAATCAGCATTTTAAGCCTACTTACACAGTCTATAAGCCTTATAGGTGACCTGTTTTTTTAAACCGAGCACGAGCTCTTGGCTGATGGTGCAGACTGCCCTTGCCTACAGTCATACTGGCACCACCCACACACAGGAAGGAGGCGAAGCACAGGCTTAATCATTTTAGCGTATACAATATAAATAAATTGCCGGGTGTCACAGATCTGGTCTCGTCATCGCATAGATTCTCAGGTGTGCCGCCTCTCGTCCTGCGACTGTGGGGTGTGGGCCCTTGTAGAAAGGGCCGTTCTGACTCTCACCTTGTCCCCGGATGGTTGACTCTATGCCAAAATTGTTTGTTTGTCTGCAGATTGAACCTTGAAGGATGTGCTTTTGAATTTTAGTTTCTTTTCCTTTAAATCTCACCATCTCACTCTCTTTCCCACCAGATTGTATCGGGATAGACTGTAACCTTAGTAAGTGATTCTTTTATCTGCAATGCTATTTTTGTCTCTTTCTCTCTCTCATGCTCAGCCCTAATTCATCCAAAGTTTCTTCTCCTCCCTCGTAATCCTGTCTTCCTGCACCGTTAACACCGATTTTCTTTTGAACATGTTCCCAGTTGGCATTCCTCTCACTTTCTCTCTTACTCTTCCCCTAACACCCCCCACCCTCTTGCGTTTCTTCAATCTCAATCTCTTTTGTTCCGCAAAATATGCCGATTTGCTGCGGTGTTTGAAATTAAGCATAACCATCCCAACAGTTTCCATTTCAACACCATATGTTTCTCACTGCTCCCCCAATGCTCTAGTCTGTTTCATGTCCCTGTGGGACTCTTTTTCGATAGGAAAATACAATAATAAACCATGTAATAAAAGAAGAAATCTTCATTTGCCAAATCAGGCGTGAGGTTGAACATTGCCTGTATTTGAGCAGTGTTACATCCGTGTGTTGGGAAAAGGTGCTATCCTCAGTATTAACTGTGCAGTGATTCTGAAGGTAAGTTGTGTGAATGAGATGTTTGTGCATCTGTGTTTTTGCTAGATTGGAGACAAAATTGTCCACAATCTGTAAAAAAGAAAAAAGAAAAAAAAAGGATGTCCTCATTTGGAAAACAACGTATCAAAAATATGAATATTATTATTTTTTTTTTTTTAAGGTTTGTCAGTAGTACGGTATATAATTATTAATCTACTCACTGGAATACTTATTAAATTATGTGGATCTATCCTTTGTGTTTTAATGATCTTCAGAAGTCTCTTATGGTCGTTTAGGCTGCGTTTATTTTATGAAAATGTTGTAAAATAGTAGTACAATTTAAGTGAAGCATTTCTATTTGAATATTTTTTGAAATGTAATTTATTCCTGTGATGCAAAGCTGAATTTTCAGCATCATTACTCCAGCGTCACATGATCCTTCAGAAATCATTCGAATATGCTGATTTGCAGCTCAAGAAACATTTATTATTAACATCTATGTTGAAAACTGTTAATTAGTATTTTATGGATGCACCTTTCAAAATGAAAATATTTTGTAAATATGTTATAACTACCTTTACTGTCACTTTTGATCATCCTTGAATGCATCCTCGCTGGATAAACACAAAGTCTTAATGACTTTCAAATGGATGTGTATTTATCTAGGTAATAATGTAGTACTAAAATGACAGCTATTATTGGTACATTCATTTTATTACTTGGCTTTATACAGTATAAGCAGTAGTATGTCGTCATTTATATAACGGAGTAAAAATGTGTTCATGTTTTGTTTGTTTCATGAGTGTCAACAAAAATGACGAGGCAGTATGCATCATATACAGTAGCGTATGTGACTTAATCCTCTCTTTCCTTTGTTTGAGGATTAAAGCTTTTTCCATTTGCTTAAGAAATTCTAGACAACTAAAATGTGTGCCACATAAAGTATTCACATGTAAATTAGGCCTGTAATTGTGAGATTTGTCTCTCTAGTACTTCATTAGTCATGAGGTAGTAGGTGTTTGCGCTTTAGGACACAGTTCCCAAAAAGGCATAAAAACCTTTTGCGTAGTGAAAATTTTGACATATTCACCATTCAAATGCGTCATCAAAGATTGTTCATTCATCTGTGATAATGACTCAACAAATTTGGATTTGTGGAATGTTTTTTATTATAAATGTTAAAATAATTCCAATGAAAAGCAGATGTATCAGAGAATGATGCATCATGTGCTCGTTTTAAAAAGCAAAAATCTGGGTTACACCGGCACACTTGCGCTGGTAGTGAAAGGGAAATAAATTGTGAACATTAAAATACCCACTGTTGAATAAATGCAAATGTCATATAGTATCAAAACCATAAAGTAATCATGTTACCGTTCAAATAAAACACAAGTTATAACAAAAAAGCTTCATGCTTTCGGTAATATTATAAGCTTCGCATTTCTGCTTATAAATCCTGCCTCAAACTAACCTTATAATGAAGATAAAGGGTAAACATAAATCTAAATTATGTATTATATATGACCCAGTCATAAGTCACACAGGTATATTTGTAGCAATGACCAACAATACATTATGGATTTTTCTTTTATGCCAAAAATCGTTACAATGTACAATGGAGATATTTTGTAAATTTTCTACCTTTCCTAAATATATCGAAAACTTCTTTTTGAAAGCAGTATGCGTTGCTAATGACTTCATTTGGACAACTTTAAAGGCAATTTACTTAATATTTAGAATTTTTTTTTTTTTTTTTTTTTTTTACACCCTTAGATTCCAGATTTTTAAATAGTTGTGTTTCAGCCAATTATTATCCTATCCTTAAAAAAAACAAAAAAAAAACATACATCAATAGATAAATCTCAATTTCAAAAAATATCTCACATATTTTAGTGCTGTATTGGCCACTGGAACTTTTCTAATGATCATAATATCATTGATTCATTCTCAGTTTCCACCACCAGGTGGCAACAAACACCATCTAGTATAACTTCAGATTTCATCTCAAGCAAGTCTCAGACTCTGCAAGTGCTTTTTAAAGGACTCAATCTACAGATCATCCCTTTTTAGGGAAGCTAACATTCTTGTCATCAAATATGTTACAAACTACAGTAAACGCATTTGATGACGCATATTAAGTTTTATGGCATGCCCGCTATTTAGGACCAGAGGAGTGATTTATCGTGCATAATGCCCACGGGATGATGAATCTCTGCCTGGTCATATGTGGATAAGTACATTCATAATCAAGAGAGCATGACCATTTGATATGTTAACCTGTGAAACTGTTTCACAGTCCCCTCTACGCTCTCAATATTAACTCCATGGGTATGTCGAACATATTTAGACTGATGGAAGTTTTAATGACAGTAAAATGTTAATTGACTTTTAAATAGACAGAAATGCTGGTAGTTAAAGTAAATTATACCCAATTAGGGCCCTCTGCCATCTGTTAGAAGTCTATTTTTTTTTCTCCTCACCATGATGTGCATTTTAAACAGTTTAGCATAGAGTTGTCATGAATACGAAACCCATTCAAATCACACATTAATGTTAAAATAATTTTAGGTTTCGGTGAATAATTGACATTTTCCAACTCCTAAAGCTATTCAAGATCTGACATTTCTTGATATCTAGCGCTGTTCTAACGCGTGTTTGCTTACACGAACAGGTTGTATTTGTGCTGTCGCAGTTTCTTCCGAAATGCTGAGTAATACGAGGCCGAGCCGAGTCAACACGTGCGCTCTTCGATTTAAAAGCGGGGATGGGCAACGATTTAAATTTAATTAACAAGCTGCCAGAAGGTGTAGAGAGACAACTCCCTCTCGCTCTGCCTCCTGCTCGCTTATTCTGCGTTTTTCTTTTTTTTTCAGAGCTAGAAGAGCTAATTAGAGGGATGATGTGACACCGACACATTCCGATGCAAAGAATGTCACACATACCCGGTTGTTAAAAGATTTTTTACTGTGTCTACAGTATAATGTGATTTTTAAGCCAAACATATTAAAACCAGATGCTTTGCTTATACGAAGCCATCCATGTGAAGGTTTATCAGATTCCGAGTGTTACAACACCCCTACAAATAGGCTGAAGTTGTTCCTCGGAGGGTCTGTTGACTCCTGCAGAGCCAATTAGAGTAGCCAGCAGTGCTGTCTGAGGGGCTTTGAACCGGTAGCCGCTCCGCACGATGAAGGCTGGGGCAGCTGCATCGGCCTGACCCATTTTTCCACGCACACCCCAGGCACCTCTGAACAGCCGCAGCAGCCTGGCAGCAAAACTTTAGCTTATTATCGGCGAACATTCACTGCTGCTGATTGGTTTCGTGTCGGCGGTTGGACTCTTGAGGTCTGTGTGTGTACTGTCACTTTAAACCGGTGTACTGAGGCACAGTGTGGTTTTGTTCTTCGGCCATAAAACTCCTGAGCCTATAAGATGATTATGCACATACCCAGGGCCAATTCAATTTCCTTTCAGTTCAGTTTAAGTATAATGCGTTTGTCTCGTGTTACACACAAATGCTCAGGCATCACCAGTCACTCTCTGTTGTAATGAGCGGAACTGTTTTTCAGTTGTTTTTCAAGCAATGTTTAAACGCACCGAATCAATGCGGTTTGTATCTGTAAGTGACAAACGTAAAGGAGAAATAAAAGCATGTTCATACAGCTGGCAGCTGCAGAAGAAATATAGCTTTTACAAATCGCACAGTGTAGTTGTGATTAGAGCCCGATTAGATTTTATCTGAGCTTGTCGTAGATATATCGGCATCGGCGTATATGCCGCAGATATTTCACCGATATGATCCGTTTCGGCACGCACTTGCACCGTGGGTCATCTCACATCTGGCTTCCCAATATCTTACGACAAGGATGATCAAAAAGCTTGGACAAAACAGTCACTCTTTCAGCGTGAGCGCCGTATGCTCGAATATGAGCAGTCGTTTCCGCCGTCAGCACCCGGGTGTTGAAAGCGCAGGAGTGCAGGTGAGATATATGAACACAATACGTTGCTGTCTGTGTTTAACTAAACTCATTTAAGACTTGCTAATTTAAACATTCATTTGTAAAGAGAACTGCGTGCTGTGTGAAGATTTGTGTGTGCGCTCGTCCGCTCATCTCAGACAGAGCGCAAATACTCAGCTCTCTTTCGAGTCTTGCGCGTGAACAGACAGATTCACACAGAAATGGTGTCAGCATGCCCGCCTTGGCGAATGTCTTGGCAAACATGATGTCGGTTACGCATGTGTAACAGTATGTGCTGGATCGTGAGTTATGTCTTAAAGGGAAAGAATCCTACTGGCTATGTATTTAATGTTAATCAAACAACAAGTGACAAAGAAATCGCTCACTGCTCTTGAATGAATAGCTTTGAAGATTCACTTTTACTTTTTAATTTACACGGTGAAGATATATACCTGAAAGGTGTACTACTGTTAGATACCTGAAATACCTGCTGTTGCTTGAAGTTTGATTATTTGTTCTTATTATCTTTATTTTTATTTGACAGTTGTTCTGTTTTCCCTGAACATGGCACATATCGAACCATACCAAAACCATGAACCTTAAACCATAAAAACCCTGTAATATATACATAAAGAATATAAGCCCATTTATGTATATCAGACTTTTTTACTCCCTAATATCGGTATCTGCATCAGCCCCAAAAACCCAGATTGGTCAGTCTCAGTTGTAATGTAATAATGCTTTAGATTTAGCTGTTGACGAAATTCATAATAAACAAGGAGGAAATGGAGCTATGTTAAGACGATAGGAAATGAATGCATATATGAGCTATTTAGATTAAACCACGGGTACACGAAGCAAACCAGGACTGCCGGAGGGGGCGCCAACGAGCGCCTCAATCAACCATTTCTTTGTTGACGTAATGACACTGCATTTTCACTGCACTGCACAAAAACAAAATCATGCATTTCGCAGAATAACATTGTTTTGGTTGTGCTCTACAACAACTCATTATTAAATTACCCTTCACAAGAGAAAATGCTTTACACTGAACTCTTCGAGAGTTACATATGGCAATTTATCTGTTCAATAAAATACTTTACTCTCCTGTTGAGTAATAAAAAATGCCATCCCCACACTACAACATTACGAATTCTTCAGTACTCGCCATCTCTGAATAGCCAAGCCAGTGCTGATTCTTGTTTTATTATAATCTCGGTCATGTTCTCTTTTTGCCTGCAGACCCTCCTCTGTTCTGAGTTATTTTAATAGTGATTTCCGAGAAGTTCAAGATTTAGTGTGCTCCGTATCATCCGTTCTTGCTTGTTGTGATAACTAACCTATGCCACTCCTACATTATACACACGGCAAAGTAGCCGGAGCAATATTTTACAGATATGACGAGTATCGCACAGGTGAGTGACACCCCCACAGGTTATTAAAATTATAGGTCGATATTTCCTAAATATATATTGTATAACAAAAAGCAAGGTCGTTTTATGAAATGTACCGCCGGTTGGTTTCTATTCTCCGGCTCCCATGTCATCTGTTAACACGGGAGCCGGAGAATACAAAGCAACCAGCGGTACATTTGAGTGTTTTTTTTCTCAAAGATGTAATATTAAATCATAAAAAATTCCCAACAACAACATTTATTTCCTGCACAGATGCTCATTTTTCCAATAATAATTTAATGTATTACATTACACTCAGTGCAACAACAATGTAATCTAGATGGAATTAAACCACAAATCTGCATCTCTTGTTTAAAATGTATTTCTCAGGGCACATTACAGCATGCATTTAATCCATCACATTAATAATGCAAAGCAGAATACTAACAATAGTACTTCAATAATAATAATAATAATGTGTGTAATGTGCTTTAAATACATTAAATTTTACTGTGCATGTATACAGATATGTCCAGAAATGTACTGTACGTGTTCAGGGTGTAAACGGCCTAAACATTTTCACATGGTGTGTGATAAAGCTCAAACATCACCTAACAGACACTTAGAATGGAAAAACAATCTGAATTACTAAGCGGCATCATTTAGGATTAAACACACTAGCAAAATTAATTAATTCATACATGAATACATACATACATACATTCATACTTCATACATTTCTTGGTCTTCATCATGTAGTGGTAAAATATTTATGCTTTGCACAGTAAAGCACCGGCAGTTTACGTTTTCATAATATTCAATTTCTAAATAAACTTTGAAATGCCTTTAATTCCCAAACGTGTTCTTGTTGGTTTAGAGATTGTTGTTAAAGTCCCCTTGTAGACTTTTTACCCCTTAAAACTTATCTTTTATTACCAAAATGACACATTTAAAAGGCCTTAAAAATAAAATAAAATAGCTTGAATGTAACTAAATCCTTGCCTTGTTTCATAAATGTGGTTCTAGGAATATGCAAATTAGCATGACTCCACTCACAGCAGATGAGAGATCCACTGGTTGATGATCACAAGTTCATGTGATTGGTTACAAGGTAGTTTGTGACGTCAGAAACACCATCGATTTCAAACTGCGTTTTTGAGACTGTCATTGGTTCACTCCAGTTTTAAGAAGAAAATACTCTGCAATAATGTTGACTGATAAATCTGCACATTTTGTCTTAAAGCCTATATTAAAATCACCACATAGACATAAACAACATTAAAAAGTTGATTTTCAGGGGGACGTCAACAGAAAAAAAAATAATACCCTGTGTGCTCCAATCCCAAAGCAACAAGCGTGCAAGTGTGAAATTGGCCTTTGCCTCTCCAAAAAACTAGATGTGAAAATAATCAAAAAATAAATAAAATAACGCAGACATTACAAAATATGCTGTTAAATTCTAACTGAGAAAAAATAGGGGAAAGTCACATGAGAGGAGGTATTCCCACCTCTCATTTTTGTGTGTTTTGAAATTTGGTCTGAATGAAAAATTGTTGAATGTTCCAATGGACAACAGTAACATACCTTTGTTTTGTGCTGTAACTAGTAGTAAAGAGGAAGTGATGATCTGTTCACGTACCGCTTGAACAGAGGTGGCTACAGCGATCGGTCACATTTAGGTTTGGGTATAGTTTATATATTTTAACGTTTCCAATTCTGATTCCTATTTTGCTTTATTCAGATTGTTATTGATGGCTAATTTCGATTCCAATAAGGTAAAAAAGAAAAGAAAAAAGACTTAAGGTGATAATACATAGAGCAACTTTTTGAGCACGATTATACTAGGGCATTTTCCCACTGAGAAAAAAAAAAAATCAATCTTGAGTATCCAGATAGAAATTTGTGGCCCTTTCTCAGTGGGAAAGTGCTCAGGCAACATTGCTCAAAAAGTTGCCCTGTGTATCAGCACCTTTGCATATCATTCACATTTATTGTAAAGACTTATTACAAAACATTTCATTGTAGCTGAACACCATGAACAAAAATCAACAGGCTTAAGAACAGTTACACAAGGAACTTTTCCGTATGGTTTATTGCGTATGCTTATTAACCCTTTGGTATTGTTTGTTTTGGTGTCACCCACAAGTGACCGAATACTTGAAATACCTAAAAAAAAAAAAAAAATAATTAATGAACGAAATTAATGTTAATATTTTTTGGTTCAATTATTTATATATATATATATATATATATATATATATATATATATTATATATATATATATAATATATATATATATATATATTTATATATATATTTATATTTATATTTATTTATTTTTTTATTTTTTTATTTTTTATTTTTTATTGTCAACTGTCAACTTTCAAATACTGGTATAAATCTGCAACTCTAACAGCTTATCGGTACTGACCAGAATTTAAATACTGGTACATGCCTCTTAAAGAATGCATTATATATGCTCTATACAGGCTCACAGAGAGTAATATAAGAATAACATATGTATGTGTCACGGTTCTCCTTAAGGAGTGTCTCGGGGTGTATGTTTTGTGTGGGCGCATGGTTGTGTGAAATGTAAATGAGTTTGCATGCGTACTGTAGGTATGCTCATGAATGTCAGTATGCGTGTCTGCACTCTTTCTGGAAACATTTGAGTTTGTAGATATGTCCTGTCAGTTCACTGTGAGTATGTGTCTGCATTTGTATGTGTGTGTTAGGGACAGCACTAGGCCTGTGAGGTAGACTGTGCTGTATTGATAAGACAGGAAGCTTGCAGCGATGTGTGACTTTGGCCCTCTCTCTCTGCAGGTAAAGGACCGGAGACTCTGTTCGCAGGGCATAAGCTGAATGACAATGAGTGGCACTCTGTGAAGGTGGTGCGCCGTGGGAAGAGCCTGCAGCTTTCTGTTGACAATGTGACCGTGGAGGGTGAGCAGAAGACCTCACAAACACTGTACATGTACTGTATATTGACACATGGACAATTATTAGAGTTATAATCAAGTCATGAGACAGTCTTGATCTGTCTGTACAAGTATGCACTATCATTCAAAAGTTTGGGGGCAGTATTTTTTTTTCCTTGAACGAAATATAACAATGATCTTATTCATGCATTAAATCGATACAATGGGATGTTAAAGACATATCTAACATTTAAAAATGATTTATATTTGAAAAAAAACAATGTTGTTATTTTAAACTTTTGATTCAGAGAACCCTGAAAAAAGTCAGTACTTTGAATAACTTTCATTTTATCAAGGACATTTTAAAAATATCAGTACTTTTAAATTAACACAGAACATTTCTATTTCAAATAAATGCTGTTTTTTTTAAATCAAAGAATTTTGATAGAATCCCATCAAAGTTTCCACAGAATTACTAAGCAGCACAATAGTTTCACCATTGATGATGATAAATGTTTTTTGAACACCAAATCAGTGTTTTAGAATGATTTCTGAAGGACCATTTGGAACTAAAGACGACAGAAATGGCTGATGAAAATTCAGCTATTCTAATAAATTAGATTTAAAATATATTATTATAACAAAGAAAAATCTTTTACAATATTGTTTTATTCTATTTTTGATTAAATGCAGCCCCGGTGAGCATAAGAAACTTCTTTCACAAAATCGACGCCGAACTTTACATGTAACGGGGCACATTACTTGAAATTTAAAAAAAGACTTTTTTTTTTTTTTTTTTTTTTTTCCTTTAGTCTGAAATTAAACTTTTAAAGTGGATGTCAACATTTTTACTGTGTTCTAAGCAAGCGTAATCCATTAAAGTGACTAATTAAAAGCCGTCTCAGACATTTTGACAATCGCTCTTTTTCTGCAGCGTAGAGCTGGGTATCCCCGCCTACTATGAAATCTAAATGGTCTAAAATCTTGCAGCTCATAGTTGAATTCTACTGTTTCTAATTTGTGTATGCATCATTCAGACTGCTGTTATGAACCAAATCATTCAACCCCTTGACAAAGTGTGACTCAAAGCAATAGTTTGTTCACAAATTGCTACTCATTTCATAAACGATTCAATATTTTCCAGTGGCAGTATGTTTCTCATAGAAAGTTATCTTCATTGATTTTCACATTCAGTAAATAGACATAGACAGTACATATGTACAACAGTACATAGACTTGCTTGACACTTGCAGTACACTTGGAGATGTTTTGTTATGACAACTGAAAGATTATATATAGAATAGTTTTCCAGGTTAAGATTCATCTTGCACATTGCAAGTTCAGCGTTATAGCGCATCCAACTCTGAATTGAACATCAAAAGCTGCACTTGCCTTGGGATGGGCTCAGGCAGCACGCCATTCCCTCATATCATCAACCCCCAGACCTGACTAATCGAGCGTGTTTGGTTCTGCCACAGGCCAGATGAGCGGAGCACACACGCAGCTGGAGTTCCACCACATAGAGACGGGCATCATGACTGAGCGGCGCTTTATCTCAGTCATGCCTTCCAACTTCATCGGCCACCTGCAGGGCCTCTCTTTCAATGGCATGCCGTACCTAGACCAGTGCAAGAATGGCGACATCTCCAACTGCGAGCTCAACGCCCGCTTCGGCATGCGGCGCATTGTGGCCGATCCGGTCAGCTTCCGAAATCGAGCCAGCTATGTGGCGCTGTCCACCCTGCAGGCTTACGCCTCCATGCATCTCTTCTTCCAGTTCAAGACCACCAGCCCCGATGGTCTGATGCTGTTTAACTCTGGAGATGGCAGTGACTTTATCGTGATTGAGCTTGTGAAGGGGTGAGTGGATGAAAGCGAACATGAAGTTGTGATTGTAATTGTGTTTTTAAAATACCCTTTTAAGTTAAAACAATTTTGCGGCTTTTAGTTAAAACTCCCTTTTACCACATTTGGATTTGTTGTTTTGTAATAATTATATACTATTATAGTATTCATTGATAATTTCTAATGGCTTTAGTTTTAATATTCAGATTTAATTTTAAGTTTGATTTATTCTTTTTATTAGCTTTATATCAGTTTTAGCTATAGTAATCTCAGTTCTTTTGTTTCAGCTTGTTTATTTATTTATGTTATCCAGTATTTGTATTTTACTTTATTTCAGCTTCATTTCAGTTCTTGAAAACGGTTTTAATAGTTTTCATTTTAGTTAACAATAACAACACTGATTTAAATATTGATGACTCATCTTGCACTACACAGATTTTTTTCCAATCCAATGTCTGGAGTGATAAAGCCTCTCCTCTTGCATTAAAAAAAAGAAGAGAAATATTCTCTGTCCAGCCATTCTGTTTCAATGAGAATTGTGCTTAGGAAAGAAAATTATGGTCATCAATTGATTTCATGGGGACTTTAAATAGCAAAGCTTTAGAATATAGCATTTGACTCTGCCCTCTGCTGCTTTAAACCAGTCTGAGTAAAAGCTTATTGAATAAAATCTGTTCATTATTAAAGGACTTTATGGCTTAGTCAGAGGAGTGCATCACTACTGGCCATGCTCGTATTGCTAAAAAAAAAAAAAAAAAAAACAGCATTAAGCATTAAAATCATATTAATAAAAGCCGTTTAATTTAACTATGAAGTTAAGATGGGAACTATAAAGAAGAGATGAGAATTGAAGATTTCTTAACATTACAGCACAAGTAAGGGTCTAGAAATTTCAGAATTGGGAAGGGTATTATGAAATGATGATAACGGTGAGAACTACCTGATTGAGAAGAGAGAGAGAGAAATGAAATTAGAGTGCAATATAAAGTTAAGCCTTAGAAGAGCTATGCGTGATGGAAAGCCTGAGGCCCGAGAGACGGTGAGAAAGAGACCTTAGCTGAAAGCAGAGTTTCCTGAACTATTGTATAGCACTACAGTAAAGGAAAGCTTGCAGTCTCATTTGAATGTGATGAAAAAGGCTGTATTGTGAAATAATGCTAAGACAACACTTCTTCATATTGTGTGATCTTTGTTAGCTGTGCTCAAGAACATACAGCATGACTAGTGTAGTCCGAATCAGAAACAAATGACTCTTTGAAGTTGGCTTGCTTAATGGTTCACAAGCTTTGTTCCAAAAACTAGTGAGCTGCTTTTGAAGGTGTCATAGGTGCTCAGAAGCAAAGTCTTTTCCTAAAGGAAGTCGTCTTAATTATGCTGCCGACTGAGGCTCCATGTTTTGGCCAAATGCAAATGAAAAGTCTTTAACCCAATACTTGTGCAATGTATTTTTATGCTTATTAGTGTGTGTTGTTAGTCAAACTCTGTTGAAAATGAGTTGAGATTTTCAGAGTGCAAAGTGTTTCATTAAGCATGCTGCCTTAGAAGGCAGCTGTCTATGTTGGCAATATGGAGCAGGATGGTTCAATCGGTTTTGGAACAGAGCTTGAATCTGTCTGATGAATCCTTCACTGAGTCTTACTCACTTACTGAACCACTGCACTCAAAATGTCTTGAACTCATGCAGTACTGAGAGACGTTGTTCATATGACAATGTGCAACGATAGACATTGCATATAGACAATTATTTACATATATACTCAATTATAGCAAACATTTTTTTTGTAATAAATATTTGGTAACACTTTAGGACACAATTCTCACTATTAACTAGTTGCGTATTAGCATGCATATTACTAGAATGTTGGCTGTTTATTAGTACTTATAAACCACATATTAATGGCTTATTCTGCATGGCCATATCCTACATTTCTTAATCCTAATCCTTTAAACTATTAAAAAAAGAAGTTTAAAAAAGTCATAGTTAATAGTTAGTTAACAGTGACCCTAATCTAAAGTGTGACCAAATATTTTAAAACTAGAACGATTAAAACACTGTAGTTAATATATTAATTCAGTCTTTAAAACGTTGCAGTAGCATTGTCATTTTTAGTTCAATTATAGGTTTACACCTTTGGGGGGTGGTGAGTGTGATTCTATAGGAACCACTGAGAGGAAGAAAAAACCCTTGAGACGGTAAACAAGTCTTTACTTATACTCTACCACCCATATGATATTATAAATATGGATACCGAGACATTCCCACTGACAGCTCAAAGTTCATCTTCAGTACATTACACAGATTGTTGGAGATACCATCCTTCAGCATGCAAACATCAGTCTCAAGAGAGTTGAAGCTCAAAGGCCTATTCCGACAGAACTAACGCACAGTTGTTTCTGTAGAATAGTGAGATGCAGATGATATTGCAGAGACTCCCTGAAGACACAGCAGATATTCGAAGGATCACATGTAAGCAGGTAGTTTAACACATTCGAGTATGAGAGACATCCTGATGAAGTTAAGCCGCCACGCTAAACGGCGCGTTTAAGTTTGCGATTAGTTAAGAGACATTACTTGGATGTGAATCATAGCCGTGGGAGTGTGAGTCAAGTCGCATTATAAGATTCGCACATTTGTCTCCTTGGCATGTAGTTAAAGGTACAAGGAGGAGGAGAGTCACTTGATGAATCACCACAGAATAGGGGCCATATTTAAATTTAAACAAATTTTGCACAAGTTGCTTTGGGTTATGCGTAAATGCTGATCAGTGTCTGATTGGAGGGAGCTCACTAGGAGCGAGTTATTCTTTGCCTTTTAAGCATATGGCTCTAACAACTGTGTCTGCTTGTCAACCAAGAGCAATTTCGGGGGTATGATTGCGTGGATTGCTATTCTTAGCCTCGGATACTGTAATCGGCTCAAGAGAAAAGTGCAAATCCATTTCTAAAAGATAAAGCAAGCACTGGTGATCTTGATAAAAAAAAAAGAGCAACTTTTAATCACATGTAATGTCAGTGTTATTTGATTAACGGTATTCCATTTATTGGCAGCTCACTCTGTTCTCAGCCCACATACCAAAGCCGCCACGTGGGAGATCCGCAGTCTCGGATCAGTTCTTTTTCCCACCAGCCTTGTAAAAGATATCTCAGTTTAATCATACTGCTAATACCAAACATAGCAGGTACAACAGTCTGATTTGCTCTATACATTTTATTCCATTGGGTAAAACTGAATAGTGAAAGAGGGGGAAGGTGCCTCAGATGTTTAACTTCCTTAGCCGCAGTGGTCCAGAAAGCCAGTCATTCAGTAAGCAATTAGACAGCAGGTGGCCTTGCCTCTCACCGGAGTCTGCACAAGCATGTGAAATGAGAGAGCGCTAATGAGAGTGCGCTCTCACTGCAGTATCTTGATGCATGGACTGAGAGCAACTATGAGCATTTGCAAAATCTAGTGTTCATAAAATGTACTGTATATCTCCATGACCTTGTCAGTATCGACCACATTCTTTAGCATTGGTTTGAATTGACCCTTCGCTGGTGATTTGATTGACAGTCGGATCTAACCAATCGTAACCCAGAATCCGCCATTTTGTCCAACAAAGCTGTCAGGGGAGTTAGTAGATTAACGTCGGTGAACTTGAACTTTAAAAAATTGTGTGTCCTCACGTTGTTCCACGCTTGAAGGGAGGGAATATATACAGAGGGCACAGGTGACTAATAACGATACACAGCTGACGACAATGGACTAATAACGAGGCACATGGGGAACCAAAACAAAGATCACATGACAAGGACTGACGAAAGCAAAACAAGGAACACATGACAGGAGACAGGACTAGAATACATGTTACAATATCAAACTGTTTCATATCAAAAGTAACCTGCTCTGTCGTCAGAGTCCTCTTTGCTCCATGTATTTTTCACTGCGTGAGAACATGATGTGTGCTGTGAGAGCGCATGGCTTGTCGGATATAGCAACAGTAACTAAAGGGGGCGGGTCTTTGTAAAGGGTCGATTGGAGCGCGAAAGTGCCTAAGTTCTGTATGTATTTTTCACATTTAGACATTTTAGACAGTTTTTCAGTAAAGAGTTCTAAGCCACATAAACAGTTCATACATGAATCACAGAATTATATCTTTCCACTGGAAGTAAAGGTGTTGAAAAGTGGAAAAAGACTTGGAAAAGTTTTATGAGGGATGGAAATGCTGCAGTCACGTTTGAGCCCTGCTCGTTAAAGTCATAACTCTATGATAAAAGATGATTTTTCATAAGGCATATTTTACTGCTCAACAACCCAAAGCTGCTGGTAGGTCTTTCTTTGTAGATTATCCAACCTAATCACGACTTCAGAAGTGTGAATTATCAAATTCCCGATTACACTTGAAGGCTAGGGGAGAGGAAGGCTGGGTGGGGACGGTGAAAACGACACAGACTTGACATAAGGAACTGAAGGGGGCTTTGTGCTGGGCAGGAACAGCAGTGACGAACGGACATTGGTGCTGGAAGGGACTAGTGGTCAAGGTTTGTGGGTGGGCCGAGTGGGAAGCACTACTTCTGTTTCCCAGTCAATCAGCCATTCCTCTGTATCCAGTTCTCATTAATACCCCTTCTGGCATGGATGTTATAGCCAGCTCACACAATTTCACCGTCTCGTCACCAAATGCAGTTCACTGGCGAGCTGGTAAAAAACAAAGAGAGTATTCCATAAAAAGGCAGATCTTCTTTGGCGAGGGCAATAAATGGCACTGAAATATCCATGTTTTCTCTTGTGGTCTGTTTTTCTGTCACGTCTTGCAAGGTGTGGTGCAGGGAAGGAGCAGGATGAAGAACATAACTGCAATAGACTGTATTAACACAAGGTTTACCATAATGTAAGCTTGCACGTTAACAAGAACCGACCATGGAGAGCTGAAACACTGACCATATAAAAACTAAGAGTAAATAAAGAGGCTAAAGCAAAGCAAATGAACTTGAAAATTAAACCAAATGATACAAAACAGAAAGTTCATGTTCACTATGTTGGAAAAGCCAAACATATGGAGCTGGTTATGTGATTCAGACATCAAAAAAATATTTGTTTATAAATCAGTTGTGTTGCTCTTTTGCTGTCAGTAGTAATTGAAGCTGCAAAAAATGTAGGTAAAGACACATGTTTCCTATGCTGTGATTATTGCTAAAGATCTAGTTGAGCACAGTATATGGCTATCATGTCAGTTATCAACCCTCTCTCTCTCTCTTTCTTTCTTTCTCTCTCTCTCTCTCTCTCTATATATATATATATATATATATATATATATATATATATATATATAAATATATGTATGTATATATTAGATGGATGGATGGATGGATGGATATTACTATTTACAAATGTTAATCGAAATCTACACCTAAACAATTTTAAAGCATTAATTAAGTCTGGATATGATATATGGACCACAGTGTGTTGTATTTTAATGCTGCCTTCCCATGCTGTCGGCATTGTCAAAAGTATATGTTTCATAGGTAAAAATTGCACATGAACGCCTTCCCATTTCGAAACTGTGATGATCTCGTAATCACGACTTCAGAAGTGTGAAGTATCAAATTTCCGATAGCACGTGAAGGCAGCATAAGTGTCACTTTGCTGAAGATTGTATGCTGTTTACTGTGGCTGAACACCAAGCATCTGACAGGGTGGAAGTCTGTCTGTGCCAGTATTTCAAGCCTTATTACAGATATTGATTTGGAAGCAGAAAGGCAGTATTGTCATCCTAAAGAGGGTTGCCTGATTCCACTGGGTTCCAATGTGATTGACAGGGAAACTGATGTATTGCAGGTACATCCATTATGTTTTTGACTTGGGCAATGGGCCGTCGCTCATGAAGGGCAATTCCGACAAGCCGCTCAATGACAACCAGTGGCACAATGTGATGGTGTCCCGCGATGACAGCAATGTGCACACGCTCAAGATCGACTCCCGCACGGTCACGCAGCACTCCAATGGAGCCCGCAACCTGGACCTCAAAGGTATGTCCTCTTTATAACCTTTAGCATATACCTTAGTTAGTCAATGCTTATTCATATTTGAGATGCTTTGAATCTTTTTTTATTTTTGACTTAAAATGTAAAACTTTTCTTGGTTTAGTCGGACACAGGTATGAAATGGTATGACTCAAACATTAATATTGTGTTATCACTTGTTCTTTCTAATGTCACTGCAAATCTGTATGACTTGCTTTCAGTGTTTTATGTCCATAAAATGAAAGTCAATGGAAACCAACTGAATCAATGAGGTTACCAGCATTCTTCAGAATATCTTATTTTGTATTCCACAGGAAAAAAAAGTTTACATATACATTTAGAATGACACAAGTGTGGGACCGACATTTCATTTTCGGATGAACAATCCCTTTAACTGCCTATTTGTACTTCACAGCCTCATTTTTTTTTTTAGAGACGTCCCAGCAACCAGTCAGAACACCAAATATTTAGCACTGTCTTGGCGACAACCCTTAACCATATTATAAATTGTATATGTCCATCAAGGTACTAATAGCTTTAAAGGGTTAGTTCACCCAACAATGAAAATTCTGTCATTAATTACTCACCCTCGTGTCGTTCCACACCTGTACGACCTTCATTCAACTTCGGAACACAATATTAAGAAACAAAGTATTCTGTTCCCTTCATACCATTAAGGTTGAACCACTGCAGTCATGTCGACTGTTTTAGCAATGCCTTAAGTACCTTTCTGGAACTTGAAAGTGGTGGTTATATTGCTGTCTATGGACGAGTCGTATACCTCTCGGATTTCATCAGAAATACCTTAATTTGTGTTCCGAAGATGAACCCTTTAAGGACAGTATAGAAAATCCTTGGAATATGGGTTGTACAAGCAATTTCACTTTGTTCTCTAAGAAATATTTTCGATGTTCTTATCTTCAGTATGACATATTTCTTCCATAATTACACTCATTTTGATGGTTTAGGCTCAAGTCTTACAGCCATTACATTTTTCTTATGTACGTTTAGATACATATTTGCAGTTTTACGCTCATCTTGGGTTTGATTTCAAACTCTTGCATTTAACTTTAATGAGCATCTCTCCTGATGGTTATTTACACGGCTCCCAGCTCCTTGTTTAAATCGTGTTGCTTCTGAAATCTACCTTCCAGTACTTCTTACTTTTGCGATCGTTTTTCACTGTTTCGGCTGTAATTAGAAGAACAAAGAGCAGCGCCTACAGGGGAAAGAGAAAAAAACAACAACAACACACTACTGGCTTTGCATAATATTTAGTGCTTCCAAACCTGCTTTTGCTATCTTAAGCAGGTGTTGCTTGACTCTGAGAACAAGAACAAACTTCCATTTCACATAAAATGTATGAGTATGAATCTCATGTATATTTACTTCTTTCCTTGTGTGTGTTGAAATGAAAGATTTTGATTGAAAAGACATAAGCAGCGGTTGGCATAGCAATATCTTAGGCTTTTCACTATTCAGAGTTTTCACTGGCATCTTAGTAGAAATCTTGGCAGGCAGTTCTTAGTTTTTATATCTTTTTGTCTTCTACAAGTCGACACTTGTAGAAAGCTGAGACGAGTTCGCAAAAAGAAAACCAAACCCACTCTGTTTGTCAGGACCACATAATCTAACCACTGAACAAGTATATGTAAGAATAATTTGTAATTTGTCAAGGTATTTTTTCCTCGGTTTGCTGCTTTTCTCTGCTGATTGGCTAGTAATGTGGTAGATTGGAACCGAGTTAAATTAAATGTAATTTATTCCAGTGATAACAAAGCTGGATTTTCAGCATCATTACTCTCGTCTTCTTTCAGTCTTCTTTACAGTAATTTTTATTTTTATTTTTGATTAAATAAATACAGCCTTGGAGAGACTTCTTTAAAGAACATACATATATACAGGTGCTGGTCATATAATTAGAATATCATCAAAAAGTTGATTTATTTCACTAATTCCATTCAGAAACTGAAACTTGTACATTATATTCATTCATTACACATAGACTGATATATATCAAATGTTTATGTCTTTTAATTTTGATGATTATAACTGACAACTAAGGAAAATCCCAAATTCAGTATCTCAGAAAATTAGAATATTACATAAGACCAATACAAAGAAAGGATTTTTAGGAATCTTGGCCAACTGAAAAGTATGAACATGTACAGCACTCAATACTTAATTGGGGCTCCTTTTGCCTGAATTACTGCAGCAATGCGGCGTGGCATGGAGTCGATCAGTCTGTGGCACTGCTCAGGAGTTATGAGAGCCCAGTTTGCTCTGATAGTGGCCTTCAGCTCTTCTGCATTATTGGGTCTGGCATGTCGCATCTTTCTCTTCACAATACCCCATAGATTTTCTATGGGGTTAAGGTCAGGTGAGTTTGCTGGTAAATTAAGAACAGGGATACTATGGTCCTTACACCAGGTACTGGTTGCTTTGGCACTGTGTGCAGGTGACAAGTCCTGTTGGAAAATGAAATCTGCATCTCCATAAAGTTGGTCAGCAGCAGGAAGCATGAAGTGCTCTAAAACTTCCTGGTTTATGGCTGCGTTGACCTTGGACCTCAGCAAACACAGTGGACCAACAACAGCAGATGACATGACACCCCAAACCATCACAGACTGTGGAAACTTCGCACTGGTCCTCTCCTCTCTTCTTCCAGACTCTGGGACCCTGATTTCCAAAGGAAATATCTTTAGCCCAGGCGAGAAACCCATGTCTTACATACGTCTGTGCGTAGTGGTTCTTGAAGCACTGACTCCAGCTGCAGTCCACTCCTTGTGAATCTCCCCCACATTTTTGAATGGGTTTTGTTTCACAATTCTCTCCAGGGTGCAGTTGTCCCTCTTGCGTGTACACTTTTTTTTTCTACCACATCTTTTCCTTCCCTTCGCCTCTCTATTAATGTGCTTGGACACAGAGCTCTGTGAACAGCCAGCCTCTTTTGCTTTTGCAAGGTGTCAACGGTCGTCATTTGGACAACTGTCAAGTCAGCAGTGTTCCACATGATTGTGTAGCCTACAGAACCAGACTGAGAGACCATTTAAAGGCCTTTGCAGGTGTTTTTAGTTAATTATCTGATTAGAGTGTGGTACCAGGTGTCTTCACTATTGAACCTTTTCACAATATTCTAATTTTCTGAGGTACTGAATTTGGATTTGCATGTTTATAGTTTCTGAATATTGTTTTTAAGTTGTGTGGTACAAAGAACATAAAGGGGAAAAAACACAAAACAGGAAATAGAAAGATCCCCTGCAGAACCTCATCAGAGCCTCTGAAAAAGAGAGTTCCGACGGCTTTGATCTCATTGCCTCACAGTCTTGTGGTTTATGGAGCTCTCAGTAGTTCCAAACAAATCTGTTTGAATGAGTTTGAGAAGGATAGATGACAGATTCACAAAATTTTCAGAAATTTTAACTAAATTAAAATAAATAAATAAATAAATAAAGCAAGCAAATACTGATTTTAACCCATGAAAAAAGTTAAAATAGTGCAAAAAACAAACGAAAAAACAACTGCATTCGACAAAACACTTTATTTTCGACTTGTATAACTGAGAGTTGTCAAAAGTACCAACTTCGGTACCAATCTGTACTGAAATTTAAAAAATGCGATGCTTTGAGCCCTGTTGAGTGGATTCGTAAACGCCTCTGATTGGCCATTGTCTTCAGTGATCAGTGCATGCTAGCATTTGAAATCAAATGGAAGTGTTAGAATTTGAAAGCATTTTGAAAGTGGGAACGTTTGAAAGCAGGCGCACTGCTCCACGATGGATGCTCCCGTGTCTATCTGTGTAAGCGCTCGGTGAAAAGTGTCATTGATGTCTATTTACAACATTTTTGAAGCGTTGATCTTTGAAGCCAAACACAGACATATCCATATTTTAAAATTCAGTACCGACTTGGTTCCGAAGTTGGTACTTTTGACAACTCTAATTATAACTAATGAGTAAATGAATGGAGTTCAATACTGGAACTATTGTGTTTGGAACAATTGGTCACTCCACAACTTCCGCATTCCTCAATTACTATGGAAGTCAATGGGAGCGTCACATCTGTTTTTCAATGCCTCTGAGCAGTACAAAAAAAAAATAGATCTAATTGTACATCGACATGCTACTTTAAGTACATGAGTAGTAAAGGCCGAATCAAATAAGGCCACAAAGTGCAAGCTCCTGCTGTCAGGCTCCAAGGTCTTTTTTTTATTTGACTGCCCCGGAACAAGTCCTTTAAACATCAAAAGAGCAACTTCGCAGTACGTGTCAGTTGTAATTGTTCAAGCAATTATGCCGGAGAGAATGGAGAGTGGCATAACAATCCCCAGGGTCCAGTGCTCTTCTGTGAAGTGTAAAATGAACATCCTCAGACGGGAAGGTGCTGAAATGTGGTGGTGTTTTCTGTGAGGGAGCCAGTGGAAAGTGACGCTTGACCTGTTATGTGTGTTGAAATGAGCATATGTGGAGAGCGCTCGTGACAAGCGACTTTCCACGCTGTCCGATAATTGAGGTTTTTTTTTTTTTTTTTTTTTTTCCTCAAGGAACTGCCATCCAGTCCCTGTAAATGTTTTCTGAAAAGTTGTTTTATTGACTTGGAATCAAATTGCTTTCCTGTTCCCCCTGGCGTGAGGAAAATCCAGGTGTTGCTATGAAATGCGAATGTCAATGAGTTTAATAATGAGCTGTTGGTGGCCAGTTCAGTCGAGGCAAAGATTTGCTAAACACACAATTTTTATATCATGGTGAGAATCTGGCATTAGTAGTAAACGGCTCAAATCTCACTGCTTTTTAAGCAGAGGTGTGCTATTACCCTTTCTAAGCAATTAGACACCGTTTTCGCCTAGCGAGCTTGCACTGACTTACGTTTGAAGGAGAGATCCAAGCCACATCCAAAGACAAGAATATCATCAGAAAGGAAGCAACCACCTGTACAAAACTTAACACTGTAGAAACAAGCCTGATGTCCCTATATTAATTCTACGCTTAGAAAAGTAATGCCACTCTCTCAATACCTCAATATCTTTTCATGCTGCATGCTTTGGGATATCATTCATGTTTGTTACATGCAGAATTACTTCATACTCATTTAAAGGATGTTCACTTTAAAATTACCCCATGATTTCCTTGCCCTCAAGAAGAAAGTGAAAAGCTTCTCGCAGTTCAAAACGCTTGCGCTACATTCTACGCCTTCCGTATTTAACTTGTGAAACCAGCGTAACTGATGCATGGAAGCTAGTTATTTTACTTTATAATGTATTAAATATGGATATTTTTCGGACACACGCGTATTGCTTCGCTTCAGAAGGCCTTTATTAACCCCCCGGAGCTGTGAGGAGTACATTTATGATGCACTGTTTAGAATTTCAAACGGGTGGTGTCTGTGCATCAGGGTGATTATTAATATACTGTAACTGCGATTGTATTCACCTGAAAGAAGAAAGTCATACACACCTAAGATGGCTTGCGGGTGTGAAAAGCTTGGGGTGTTTTTATTTTAAAGTGAACTAATCCTTTAATACAGCTAATGGTGATGCTTCCTGAAGCACAATTTGTCCTACCACTGTATATATTAGGATACATTACATGGTCATTATAATACTATAGTGACACCTTTCCCTAGATCCTCAGCATATAGAGGTGATGTTAAAGAACTTTTAGGCCTTAGCAGTACACCGCATTATGAGAGCGTTTGTATGAGCTTTAATCCACTGGTTAGTCCACTGGTCATGGAGCACAGCCAAAGGTGTTTCTTTTTTTGCTTTCCCCCGTCTTCCGTTTTTATCCAGCAGGGATATTGCTTCGTCATTACTCAACAGAGACGCATGACTGGAGATGTCATTTTTACAATCTCCCTGCAGTTCCTTCATATGAAAGCAATTGATTTTCCTCCCTCTCGTCCACAAAAGAAGCTCCGTTCTCCCGCTGCCCAGCCATCCATTGAATGACTAATGAAAAAAACTATTGGCTGTATAATTGAATATTGTGATTGAAGTCTGCTTAATAGTCTTTGCATAACACTGAGACATACAGAGCTAATAACCATGCATGGCCTATTCGGTGTGAAGCAGTCTGAGCTTTTCTTCTGAGAACGGCGCTGGATTCTGTGCTGTGAGCTGGGATTTACTGTGAAGATGAGCTGGCACAGGCACAACATCTGTAAATTTAGGGGAAGGGAAATTTTTGTTTGTTTGTTTTTTCGAGCCTCACCCTATTTTTTTAGCACATGTGCTCCATTGAGCCTTGGTGCTCATGTGAGAGACACAAGTTCAAATTTTCTCTCTTCCTTTTTGTTTTCTACAAAAAAAGCAGTGGAGTACACTTTGATGTTCCATATCCATTTTTTAAAGTATTAGAGCCAAATAAATGTAATCAGTTTAATCAAATGATTTATTTAATAAATTTGTGAATTTGTAGCCATTTCACTATTTAGAGTGAACCCCTTCACCCCACATTGCTGTATTTATCTCTCCCTCAATCCTGACCAGTCTCCTAGCTCTTGCCGCTTAAAAACACAGCACCATGCTTCACTGTAGGGATGCTATTGGACAGGTAATGAGCGGTGCCTGGTTTCCTCCAGACATGACACTTGCTATTCAAGCCAAAGAGTACAATCTTTGTTTCATCGGACCAGAGAATTTTATTTCTCATGGTCTGAGAGTCCTTCAGGTGCCTTTTGGCAAACTCTGGGTGGGCTGTTATGTGCCTTTTACTGAGTGGCTTCCGTCTGGCCACTCTACCATACAGGCCTGATAGGTTGAGTGCTGCAGAGATGGTTGTTCTTCTGGAAGGTTCTCCTCTCTCCACAGAGAAACATTGGATCTTTGTCAGAGTGACCATCTGGTTCTTGGTCACCTCCCTGACTAAGGCCCTTCTCCCAGATCGCTCAGTTTGGCCGGGCGGCCCGCTCTAGGAAGAGTCTTGATGGTTCCAAACGTCTTCCATTTACAGATGATGGAGGCTACTGTGCTCATTGGGACCTTCAATGCTGCAGAAATTTCTGTACCCTTCCCCAGATCTGTGCCTCTATACAATCCTGTCTCGGAGGTCTACAGACAATTCCTTGGACTTCATGGCTTTGTTTGTGCTCCGGCATGCACTGTTAACTGTGGCAGCTTATATAGACAGGTGACTTTCTAAATCATGTCAAGTTGTAGAAGGATCTCAAGGATGATCTGTGGAAACTGAACTCAATTTTGAGGGTCATGGCAAAGGCTCTGAATACTTATGTGTATGTGTGTGTGTATGTATATGTATATGTATATCAGTGTATATGTACACATATTTGTATACTGACAAATATATATATAATATATTTGTCCTTGTTGAAAACAGTTAGTATTCCCATACATCTCAACCAAACTCCATGATACATTTTTAGATGTTGCAAATTTTGGTAACATGGTTTAAAAAAAAAAATAGAAACCTCATATAAAATGAATAAAATATGAATGAATAGATTAAAATATCTCATATAATATTTCATTTGACCTCTAGAGGTTGACTGTGAACTTTTTCTGGAGGTTAAGCACCTTCTTTCACAGACCATTTTTCTCAAAAGAAAAAAAAAATCTTTATAAAAGTTCCAGGCCCTATTTTGTACCCTCTTCATGAAAAGTACTGAATGCAGTGGATCAATTGTAGATTAATCCTCTTGAACTCTTGATTAGGAGTTACAGGAAGGACTGGAAGAATAATACTAACAGACCTTTTATGAAAAATAAAATGAGGAGCATGTTTGTGTGATGCTGAATGCAATTTGAAATTCAGAGCTTTTTGAAGCTCAATTGAGATTCAGGCAGTAACACCTGTTGGATTGAATTGTAAAAGGACTATGATTATGTAATCAGTATTCTAAGGGGTGGAGCTATAGCCAGTCAGGAAGACCGTTCATTTCATTGAAGAGGCACTGAGGGCAATTACAGTAGTTAGTTGAAGAGAGTCAGGTTGAAGGGCTCTTAATGGAAGGGGAAAGTTAGAACGAAAGAATGTAACTTATCTGTAGTGAGGTGAGATAAAATTAAAGAGTGCAGAGGTTTAGATGAAGGGGGCTTTTAATGGTGGTCTAATTGGGCTTATTCAGTTGGAGTGGAAAAAGACCGTATTCCTGCAAACAATCAGAGCAAGAGCGCACTCTTCGACCGTAGGGCGAAAATTGCCATATGTGTTCTTTCTTGTCAGTTTTAACGCGTAATTGCCTGTCTTGCCAGCAGAGCTCAGTTGGAAATTGCATTTCACTAGCAAACAATGCCCTCTAAACATGGTCTGCCTGGTGAATGTTTATCAAAAGGTCCCCGGACATGTTTGACGCTTTCCGCAATGAATATTTGCAGAATGAAAAAATGAAAAAATAAGTGTAGAATGAAAGAGCAGTGTGTACCTTAAACAACACAACGACTAAGTAAAACATCGGCACACTTGTATTACAATTATGGGTCTATTTATATAGACACTAGGTCATAACCACACAGCAATGGAGAATAATATTTTTTAGGTTATTATATTAGCAGTGTTAAGTTCACAGAGTATTCAGAGTACATTGTTTTTTATATATCATTTCATTTTATTAGCGGTCATCATCTTTGTGGTTATTTTATGTCCTATGACATTAATAATAATAATATATGCTATTACTTCTTGCTGTTGCCCAGTTTTGTCAACAAGCATTTATTTAAAATGCTGTTTAAGAACCAGACGCGGGGACATGCTGTTCTGTGTTCAAGAGCCAAGTCATTTCAATTCTCCACCTCTCTTCTCCATTCCCAAATATCTGTCTGAGCACAATCCTACAACCAAACACCACATATGAGCAACGGAACGGCGGCTATAGCGAGAGCGGCGTCTGTATATCACACTGGGGTTCCCGTCTCCTTCATCTTCTCATATGCTTATCCACATGTTCTCTTCCTCAAAGTTGCTCAAGGGCAACTTTGATGTTACATAATTATATGCCGTTTTATGACAACCTGTTTTTCTTTTTGTTCTGCACATCAAAGGTTCATTGGTGTTAGCCTCCATCAGCAGGGAATTAGTTGAAAAGAGAACCACACATATTCAGCTCATCATATAATACCCCAGGATCACCCCACCTTATGAAGCTTCAATTAACATGCTGAACAATTTAAATGCAACACCATCATCATTGATTTCTGCCTTATTTTGAAGACAGACATCTAGCCCCAGTTGGAATCTACAGACTTAATCCAGCTTATTTCCAGGAGAATTTCTGCTGAGTGGACTTTAAAATTATATGTGTTGATAACTTTGTATGTTTCCTCTGTGTGTGTCGTGTAGGAGAGCTGTATATTGGAGGTGTGGGGAAGAGCATGTACAACAGTTTGCCCAAGCTTATAGCATCGCGGGATGGCTACCAGGGCTGCCTGGCTTCAGTTGACCTGAATGGCAGACTTCCTGACCTGATCTCAGATGCTCTGCACCGCGTGGGCCAAGTGGAGCGAGGCTGTGAAGGTTAGTATACTGCTGTTCAGAGGCATAACAACATGTGACTGTTAGCTAAAAATGCATTTACTTGCATGAGCAGTTAAAGCTTACATAAGTGGCACATCATAATGTGTTTATATATATATATATATATATATATATATATATATATATATATATATATATATATATATATATTTAATATTAGGCGAGTAATGGTACACAGACATGACGGTTCAGTACGTAACTCCATATTGAAGTCACGGTTTAGTACGTGTTCGGTACAGCATGGGGGAGAAAACTAAACATAAAATTGCTTCTTTTTCTTCATTTTTTTTTAATTGAAAAAATTACTTTTCTCTCTTTAAATGAACTAAATATATATATATATATATATATATATTATATATATAATATATATATATATATATATATATATATAATATATATGTAATTAACATTTTCTTAAAAATAAAAAAATACATCTTTGCTAATGCTGTAATTTGTGTACAGGAAGCTCTTTCTTGCACATTACTATAATATTAAAGGTTACAATTAACAACAGAGCCCAACCTATTAAATTCAGTTGCTATATATTTTTTAGACCTGCTAATCAACACTCAAATAAATAAATAAATAAATAAACTGAAAAAATGTAAATTGCACATAAGGCAGGTTTTGCATTAACTTCTAAATGTAATTATAAACTAATCCATTTATGAAATATAATCATTTACACAGTTACTGTCATAAATTGTTTTCAAGACAAATTTATTTAAACATATATTAAATAAGACATTACTAACAGGTAAAGTAAATAAGCTAATATAGTGCATACATTTAGTGAAATGCTCCCCTCTAGAACTAACATGGTGTGGACACTAAATGACTTGCCTGAGGTTAATGCTGTATGAGATACTATTCTCAAGCTGTTTGCTCGGTTGAATCACTGGTTGAGAGATTATATATAAACATATCTGTGCATAGATTGTCTCTTCTTCTTCTTCTGAGCTTTTCCTGTTGTGCCGGTTACCAAAAAGCATTGCAATAACCCCTTTCTGGATTAGAGTGTGGATCGCCTGTGACTGACTGTATTCGTTGTCTGACTGTATGCAGCGAACATGTATATCTATCTGTCAATCTATATCTATGTATCTATATCTATCTATATATCTATCTATATATATATATATATATATTTTGCAGGTTTGCCCACTTAAAAAGCATGTAGAAGACTGTAATTTTTATCATAGCTACTCTTCAACGGTGAGTGACGGAATCTAAAACAAAAATCATAGAATGTGATTTTCTGGATTTTTAAGTAATTAATTTGCATTTGTGACGAGCAGGGCGGGCGAGAGCTGTGAGGCAACGGTGCAAATCCTTGTTCTCCCCACTGTATGTATATGTATATATATGTAAATGTAAAACATTTAACAATTTTATTAAATTTTTAGAGTTTTAAAGATAGTCATGTAAGATGATTAAATGAGTGCTAAAAGACTGAAAATGTAATCTTACTGTAAAAGGAAAAATCACCATATTGGCTGATATCCAACCCATATTGTTCATCCTTAATATGTACTCGGCTATACATAATTATAATCAGTTATGGCCTGGTTTCACAAACAGGTCATAAATTAAGTTAGGAATTAGGCCACAATTAGGACATTTTTAGTAGCTTTCATAAACTTGCCTTAGAAAAAAAGCATTACTGGTGTGCATCTTGAGACAAACCAGGTATTAGTCTGTTTTCAATTCTTAAGGCTTGTTTGTGCCAAGTTGTTAACCAATTTTCCTGTTGCTGTCATCATGCCGATGTTAGAGAACATTGTGGAGATTCTGAGCTCTGACACCTGTGTCAGTGTAGAAACCGTGATTGTGTGATTATAACCATCTATTCCCTTTTCCTGTTTGCTTTCAGCCGGCCCTGGCACAACCTGCACGGAGGACTCCTGCTCCAATCAGGGAGTGTGTCTGCAGCAGTGGGAGGGGTTTACTTGCGACTGCACCATGACGACATACGGTGGTCCCCTCTGCAGTGACCGTGAGTACCGTTTTGCTCTTTAGTAGGGATCAAACAGCTTTATTAAAGAGGCTTGTTTGGCCACATTAATAAGCCTTTCAAGGCTTCTCCTTTGATAATCTCCGAGCTAAGTGTTTGAAGTACTAAACGATGGTGCGCCGCAATGCAGTCTTTTTAATGTGCAGATAAGGCAGAACACTCTAATTAGTGAGGGCCACAAGATAATGTTCATAAAGAGCTAGTAATGGTTCAAGTGACCCCTGAACTGAAGACAGGAAGATGTGCAATTTGGGTTACATCTGAAATGTACAACTATACCAAAGCTTGGAAGTGGAACCACTGGTTTTTAAAGTCTGTGATGCTGTACATGCAATAAAAAAAAATCTGTGATTTGCCTACAAACAGACACTGGCCTCGCTCACAAGACAGATTGTGTTTGCTTTAATAACATCCCCATATTTTTGACAATAATTCTCTGGAGAACAGCCTAATGAGCCAAATGAAGATGAATAGGGTTAGCTACTCTAAATATTAAAAAAAATAAAAAGAGCAAACAAGTGTGTTGGCGGGTTTTTAACATCATCTTCATCAAACACCTGGAGAGATTTAAACAAGCTGTTTATTGTAGTTTAAATACATTTGCAGTGCTTTAGAAATGATTTATTTTATTAAAAAAAGAACTTGTATTTATAAAAAATGCATAGAACAATCAAATTCCTTACTTTCATTAGATTATGCTTTTGTGCTTATCAGTTTTAGAATTTAAGTATATAATTTGTTATATTGATTCAACTGTACATTAGACCCATTAAAGGTGCAGTATGTAATATTGACAGCTAGCAGTTGAAATGTATAATACAATCCAAATTATAAATACTAGAGAGAATCGTCGCCCTCTCCTCCTCCTCAGATTGAACACACACTCGGGTTGCCAGATTGAGGAAAATGCAATGGTATCAAGCGCAATTGACGATGGAAAGCGATGGAAAGCTTACACTGTACATTGATCAGCTAATGTATACGTCTGCAGTGTTTTTATTGACGAGGTTTTTTCGTCAGGTTGAATCCGTGATCTCTGACCCAGTTCTTTTGCTGGCTTCCATGGCTAAAACGCGCTGTTGTCCGCCAACTGGCAACCCAGGGTGTCGAAATCTGTTGGGTAAATTGACAGTGGTCAGGATCACACAGACCAAAACAAAATCAGAAAATCAAAATTCCGACACGGAACGCACATTTCAGAGAAGATGCTGGCTGTAGCACTGCTTTTCGGAGAAGTATTTGAATTTAGCATGTTTCTTAAATCTCAGCAAACACACTATGGTATTTTTATGCTTTAGTAGAGTCCAAAAATTACAAAATTACATCCCATATTTCCCTTGGGTGGGGCACCATTTTGGAACAGGGTCCAAAATTAAAGTAATAAATAAAATGATAAATATGTTATATTATATTATGTTCTTATACTAATCATTTACAGATTTAATTTCTCTAGTTGCATGTTTTAAATCACTTTGTCTTGTCAGCCAATGATCGAGAAACTACTGTGGGAAGAATCAAGTGTGAAAACGGCATCAAATATTTACTTTGCTTATGTACTTATCAGTACAAGAATTAAAAGTGACCAGTATACAAGCAGCATGTGTAAACCTTTGCAAAATTTATTATGCGTGAACTATAGTGGCGTTGAGTTTGTCGACGCAGCAGATCTGTGAGTACAAAACAACTTCTGCACCGCTAACTCAATTAACACTTCAGACAATTATTTCACCGCACCTCATACCTGCAACACCGTAAAACATCTAAATATCCGTTACGAAAGTAATAATGATCTTGTACCGACATAAACTAAATTTTGATGAACATTGCACATTCTCTGGCTCAAGTAGAAGAATAACAAATTATTAATAGCTGATAATGTCATAGAAAACATATAGTGAAGGCTGTTCTACACTGGCATAAATATGCTTCATAATATTATTTAAAAAAAACACACACACTATAAACATCTGTCTGAAAAGAAAGCGAAGGCCAGTGTTTAACAGTGAAGGGATTTTGGAGCACATTAATGTTGGAGACATAATCATATAATGCTTGATTCACCTACATAGTTATAAATCAATAAACACAATGATTCTTCATTGAAAAGGGGTTTAAACTGACAAAACACGAGACGTGTGCTTATTTGAACGTCTAAAAATCATTCATGTTCTTAATTTCTTGTCATCAAATTGAATCTCTGTAGATGGATTTTCATGGAAGTGTTGGTGCTTTCTGGTGCGTTTACAGACGAGTTGAATTAAATGAGCTTCTTTAGCTAAAGCAGCAGTAGCCCACCTGTTCATCCTCATCCGCATGAAAGACTGTGGAGCAGGCTGGAGGTGTGAAGAGAAAAAACAATCCTTCAAAAGTCATTTTCACGTGATCAACACAAAATCTGGTGGGCAGCCGCAGAGAGTAATCCATGACTCATTCCCTTCCTCAAATAGTGCGACAAAGGCAGTCAGTCATCTTTTTAGCCTGTCCTCTACAACACACACACATGCCCATACGTATTTTTATTTATTTATTTATTTCTCAGAGGGAGATTTTTCTAGACAGCAGACATATGGAGAGAATAATTTTGGTTGACCTCGGTAATTAGAGTAGATTATTTAGGAATATCATTAGCACAAATTACGCCTGCTGCCTGTGTGACATCTCGCACATTTTCAATGACTTCCGAGCGCTTTTATTCGCAAGCTTGCTTTTAGTAAAAAGAAATGTGAGCGTCGCAGACTGTCATTCGATCCTTCCCAGACTGTTTCTACATACACGTCGAATGTCACACAAATCCCACCGGAATATCCCAGGTTGTATTGAATATGTCCTGTGTTGTAGAACAGCTTATTCAAGTGGCTGGATCTATGTTTCATACTTTGATTTCCTGTGAACGGTCACATCCATCACCCGAGGTCTAATTAAATGGCTTGTAATGTGTTACCGTCCTGAGCCCTGTCCAAGGACACAGCTTGCTGGTCCCCGTGAGTCTTAAGGGATTGCTCTTCCCTACTTCCTTTGTTCATTCAGGATTCGCCCCATCCCTCTGTACCTTGCGTTAGACCCTCCAGCAGTGACCATTAAATTAAATAGATGCTGCACTTTCATGTCTGATGTTTTGCCTCGCAGCCTTGGACTCCACTCTCACCTTTCTCTGCAAGCATCTGCTCAGCCAACCTTAGATTTTACATAGACTTTTCTGTCGTGGCCTGCACATAAAATAGGCTTCATTTCCACATTTCCTAACAGAGGTAATTGTTTTTGTTGGGCTTAAAACTTTAAACAAAGCTCTTTCTTGTTAAAGGCGCACTAAGTATTTTATTTGCTTGAAAAGGCTTTACACGTAAAGAAGACTTGTAATATATTTAAATTGAATGTGTAACAAATATCTTTGTCACTTTGATCAATTTAATGTAATGCATCCTTGCAGAGTAAAAGGTAATTGCTTTATATGTAAGGTGTGTGTGTATATGTATATATGTGTGTGTGTGTGTGTGTGTGTGTGTGTGTGTAAATATATACACACACATTGTTTTTCTGTTCATTTGAGATAGTTTAAAATGTTACTTTTCAAAGAGGGTGTGTACTGTGTGTGTATATAATATAATATAATATATTATTACAGTGCACACCCCCTTTGAAAATTAACATTTTAAACAATACGTCAATCGACACAAAAATAATTTCCAAAATGTAGGCAAGACAAAGTTTTATATAACATCTGTTTAACTTCTAACATGAAAGTAAGTTCTTCTTCAGAAATCCAACAGTGGCCTTAGATATGTGTTTATGACGACCAAGGGCACGGAGTGATGGGAGCATCTTCTCTTTCAGTATAGAGCAGTACATCTGTGAATTCATGATGCCATCAATGAAATGCAGCTCCCCGACATCAGCAGCACTCATGCAGCCCCACAAAAGGACACTGCCACCACAATATTTCACTGTAGGCACCGTGCATTTTTCTTTATATTCCTCGCCTTTCCGACGCGATACAGTTTTGAAGTCATCGGTTCCAAAAACATTTATCTTGGTCTCATCACTCCAGAGTATAGAGTCCCAGTAGTCTTCATCTTTGTCAGCATGGGCCCTGGCAAACTCTAGGTGGACTTTTTGTGCCTGGGCTTTAGGAGAGGCTTCTTTCGTGGACTGCACCCATGCATGCCATTCCTCTGCAGTGCACGCCGTATTGTGTCACGGGAAATTGTCACCCCAGTTTGGCTTTCTGCTTCTTTAGATTACTGCAGTGAACTTGCATACCAATTTTCTTCAAGCCTTCTCATCAGAAGACGCTCCTGACGAGGTGTTAACTTCCGTGGACCACCTGGATGTCTCTGTGAGATGGTTGCAGTTGCATCTTTTTTAAATTTTTGTACCACCTATGCTACTGTATTCTGACTGATAAGTAAAGCTTTGCTGATCCTCTTGTAGCCTTTACATTTCTTGTGTAAAGAAATTTTCTTTCTCAGGTCTTGGAACGTTCTTTTCCTTGTGGTGCCATTGCTGACAACATGGTGTGTTTTCTTTGAGTAACACCCTTTTATAGTCAACTGACTGCTGGACACCTGTTTAATGAATAATTATACTTACCTGTGGTTGAATTCTTGTTAAATTAAACATTTGTATTCTAAAATTTAGCTTTGCTCTTTCAGTGGGGTATACTCCTTTTTGCATCACCCTAATTTGAGTAAAACTTTTTTTTTTTCTTAGTTATATTAATAACCTTACATTCATGTTATAAGTTAAACAGATGTTATATAAAACTTAGTCTTGTCAACATTTTGGAAATTGTTTTTGTGTTGATTGAGACATTGTTTAAAATGTTACTTTTCAAAGGGGGTGTACTCATCTATGCTGAGCACTGTGTATATATATATATGTGTGTGTGTGTGTGTGTGTGTGTGTGTGTGAGTGTGAGATGTGTTTTAGATCTTAAATCAGTAAGTTTTGACATGCCATCAATATTAGTTTACTTTTGATTGACTACACTGATACTTTTTTTGATTTATTGGTATTTTGCTGTATTGTTTCGTTGAAGCAGAAAAATAAGCAGTTCTTGGTGTCGCCTTACGAATTAAGCCTTCATGGTGACATTTTCTGAAAGCCAATAGGTTACCATGGTCAATTGATCCATATAACCCTCAGATCCCTGGAGAAAGGTTTCTTGTATGGAATGAAGGCTTTTACCAGTTGGACGTGCTCCAGTAGGGAACAGGATATGGAATTGACATATATGGGTCACCAAAAGCGAGACCTGACCTGGGAAGTAAAATCCAATAAGCATGTCAGCAGTGTTTCAAGCAGATGATTGACACAAACTTTTTCACTTGTTTAATATTAAATATGGCTTCGTGAATGATGAACATCTTTCTGACCTGTGCTTCATGAGTTCATGCCAATGTAAGTATTTTTGCCGTGCAAGTATTTTGAGCTGCTTACATCTGTGGATATATATGGTATGTTGAGCTGCAGGACTGATCTTGCATGTCCCGGGTTCTGCATTGACATTGGATTGTTTTCCAAGAAGCTTTTCTAAGTCAAGGCAAGTCAAGTCACCTTTACAGCACTTTTTACAATGGAAATTGTGGCAAAGCAGCTTTACATTAATAATTGGCGGCTGCACAGCAACTCCCAAAGAAAATGCCGTCATTGTCCATCTTATTCTATGTATTATTCATTCATTCACTAAGCAGGAAAGTGAATGACCACACACACACACACCCACACATAGGTTTGTTTTGCTGTCAAAGTGAAGAAATTCCGTAGGTGTAGTGGTTTTTATACTGTGCAAACTATGCATTCTCTCCCCCTACACTAACTCTACTCCTAAACCTACCCATCACAGAAAACATTCTGCAATTTTAAATTTTTTAAATAAAACACTGTTTAATATGTTTTTAAAGCTATTTTAAAAATGAGGACTCATGATATTTCCTCATATTTCATGTTTATGTCGTAATACCAGTGTATACCCCATGTCGTTATATAAATTTGTGTCCTCATAAGCACACAAAATTATAGTAAAAACAAAAAGTAAGTGTATAACATGTCTGGGTGTTCTGATTCATAAAACTAAATCATCCACCTTGCTCTCTAAATCAATATCAGTATTCAGTGTTGCCATCAATCATGGAAAAACAAACAAAAAAAAATCCTCAAACACTGATTAAGACTTTATTTGGTATCATCTGCTTTTTTATGCATGGCTTTAATGCACATTAAGATCTATCAACAGAATTTGTGGCAAAATGCTGATTTACTACAAAAAAGTTGAAGTGGAAATGGCCATAAATCAATTTTGATTCAGATTGAGAATTAATTTGTCCAGATGTACTGGACTGTCAGTCAAAGTTTATCTCTGACTGTTACATAATTTTTACACTGGTAATTAAACTTGCAACAACACCAATATTACCTGTAATACCTGGGGTTGGTGAGGAGAATTCACTATTGAACACGTGTTGCTTGTCATTTTCACTTTTGAATTTGCCATCACGCGTACTTGGTGTATGCTTTGTCTCGCTTTTCACTTTTTTTTCTTTCTAATACTTTGTGTATAGGCAACGTCGGTACTGATTGCAAATTTTACAAGGAAAGATATTTTGTCTATGACACTCATGTCTGTTCAAACCTCCACCGTCGTCCTGTCAGTCATCTCTCCCTACGCTAGTCACGTGATAAGTGAAATCTGACTCCTGCTGCACTGTGCTGCGACTCTAGCTCTTGCTGTATATGGAGCAGAGCAGATGCTTTGTTTGTTTCTTTCATGAGTTCACACTTAGATATAATTAGATAGAGTAAAGGTTATGCATATTTGGCGTGATGTCTGGAGGGAGGACGCAGAGCTCGGAAATTTGGCCTGAACCCAGAGAACTTCCTCCGGCTGTGATAAGAATAGTTAGGACTAAAAGTTAGGAGATTGGATGGAGGAGGAATGCTGATAAGCTGTCAGACAAAAGTCTGCTGTTTATATACTGCTTATCATTAAAGGTGGGGTAAGTAGTTTTTGGAAAACATTCTTTTTTTTTTGTTAAACAACAAATGTGTAACCAATCAGCATTAGGGTGCGTTTAATGGTCGAGGAGACAGAATGAGCAAAAGGGAGATTTGAAAAGAAAAAAAAAGAAAGAAATGAAACAATAAAATAGAGCTCAAAGGAATGTCACTGGAATGAAGGTTTATGACTGGCCAAGTGCTTTAGGACCATACATGTCAACACTCCCGTATTTCACACCCATCTCCTACCCGTTTCCTGTTTTGTTATTTCTCCCGGGAAACTCCCATGATTTGTATGGCCGAAACCTCATTATATGTATAATCACAGTAATATATATAGGTTATATATAGGTTGTCCAGTTGTCAGATTTTGTAAGAAATGCATTCAACACCTCACTAATTTCAACCCATTTTTGACCTCAACCTGGCAACTGTATGTTCATTTTTTTATGCTTCCTTGTCATCCGTTCATCTTCTGCGCTTTTTTTCGTGATGCATTTTGTTGCGCGTCAGCAGCGATAAACATTCACTCTCGCACTGCGTGTAACAGTGGCCGGCTAGTGAAAGTTGTGCAGGAAAACCACTGCACACTGACAACTGCTAGAGAATGTGGTGTTTTGCGTCATTGTTAGTGCACTCGCCCGTACAGGCCGGGGTTCAAAACCAACTCGGAGCAGGGTGGTTTATGATTGGAGGGTGAGTTTTGGAGGTGGAGCATAGAGAGGGGTGGGTTTGTTTGGGTTGCTTTCAAATATCAACAGTATGTCCAACAGTATTTTTGAAAAACTACTTACCCTACCTTTAATTGAGTTGATTAACTGAATGCACTTCTCTTGTGCTAATTAGGTTATTGATTATATGAACGTGCTCCTCACAAACTTTGTTAATGAAACAGCATATAAAAAAGAGCAAAACGGCTGTGGGGGCCGCGCCGTGGCCTGTTAATATAATCTTGTACGGCAGAATACCATGTACCACTGGTATATGGTGCAAGCTACTTGAGCAAGCTTAGTTTATGCTCTAATGTCACGAGTAGTAATCTCAAGATTTATTTGGTTTTGCACAATTCTATGGTTCTTTTGTAGCATGGGTTTGCTGGAGTTGTTATAAAAATAAGGTCATGTCTACCTTAATTTTACTCCCTGCTGCTTCCTGTTGGTTTATAGGAAAACTACTCGGAGTCGCCCCCTGTCGTTTCAAAGAATAATACAATGGTGATCGTTTCAATTATAAACGCCTCATTCCTTTGGGGAGGAGCATGTGCAGTCAGCGAATGCTTGCAGTGCGGAGCCAGGCGAAAGTATAAACAAGGCTTTAGTCTACAAACTGTATGAGGTTGTGCTGGATGTTTTTATTTTTTTATTTTTTTTTTTTTTAAACATACAGTATGTACGCTCCCCTGCTGCTCAGTTTGGAGGCGTTAGAGCACCATACATGGTTCATTCATAGAATTGCATGCACAATTTCTCATGAATTCACAGTAAGGACTTTCATTCGCCTTCATGATTGAAACTTGTTAGTGGTAACAGTCTCTTTCCAATGGAGTGAATTCGTTTGAGTTTTTCCCCACTCTCTCGCTCTCTTTATTCTATTAGCACACTAATGTGCTGCAAGCTTAGTTTATACTCGCCCTGTCCGCACGAGCGCACAGGTACACACAACAAATATTATGTTGTACGCATTGAGTGCGCAAGACCCCATTTCGCGTGGTGGTGTGCACACCATTTTTTGTAAGCTTACACGCGCTTCTCCGCTTCCCAAAATGCACCACTTAAAGGCAATTCTGGCTGAGCCGGTACGGTTGTGCTGGCACGCAGTTTGCGCCTGTCTAAATGAATTAAGACAAGCAGAAATAAGCCAAGTTAAATTAAATGACAAAAGTTGAGGGAAATTAGAAAATATTTAAGAGGTTGCTGTTTAATATGTTCTCACATCCATATTTTTTGCTCTAATGTCACAAGCAATAATCTCAAGGTTTACTTGGTTCTTTTGTTGCATGGGTTTGGTGAAGTGTTATAAAAACAAGGTCGTGTGTACCTTACATCTTCTCCCCTCTGCTTCCTGATGGTTTAGAGTCGCCCCCTGTCGTTTCAAAGAATAGCGCAACGGCGATCGCTTCAATAATAAATGCCCCATCCGTCGCGGTGCAGGCTTTAGTTTACATTATCTCCTGCCCCTATTTGCTGTCTCTCTGTGCAGCCCATTGTTCCGATAGTGTCCAGACTTTAACAGCCACTTGCCTGCGGTACTGGCAACCACTCCTTCAATGTGACATCGTGGCACGCCCCAAGGTGCTGGCTGCCGGTCCGACTCATGATCGCTTCATTAGAGAGCAAACAAAGCGTGAATGCCTTGTAATTGCATCACAGGTCCTGCCAGGCCTAAAAAAAGAAGATACACCATATAATAAGATATTTAGAGGAGATTGAAAGGTCACCCCCTGTCCAGAAGCAGGAAAGGATGGAGTAATTGGAGGGGAGAAAGGAGGTGCTCTGCGGTGAAATGTCAACACGAAGGAAGCTGAGGAGGATTCATAATCAGCGGCCTTCGTCTCACGTTCTTCTACATCCTTTAGACAACCACAGACTGAGACATCACCCTGTTCTAGCTGCCGCTTTGGAGGATGTCACTCAGTCAGTGACATGGAAGAGTAGACGCTGACAGAATTAGGACAAATTTAAGGCGGGTTTCCAACAGTTCATTCTCCTGCTTTTAGTTTGCTGGCATTGATTGAGATGCACTCACTGCAGGAAGGATGGAATCGAACCCATGTTCAGTTCATCCTGGCAGGATGTTTGCACACATCCTCAAACTTAGTCACGTAAGATCACTTATTTCAGTGCGGGAACCAGCTTTAAGTGCTTTTCCTTCATCAGTTTGAGTAGTTCTGAACACAGTGAGCAGCAATTCCAGTTGCATTTTGACGTGAAACTGGTTCGGTATGATGCGATTTCATTAGATATTCCATCAATTCTGTGTCAGTGTACTTTGTTGCTTGTCTGGGAACTGAATGAATTTTGTATGATATGTTCATCCTCCATAACAATCTCTCCAATGTTCACTACAGTGTTATGCCATCTCCAACACGCTGCCGTTTTACAAGGAAAACCAATTTCTCTGCGGTTTAGGATCATTATGGATTGTACAGTTGTTGTTGTTTTGCTAATACGGCCTGTGCAAATCATTTCTTTTACAAGAGATATTGTGTACAATTTCTATTGATATTGGCAGTAGTAACTCATCCAATGATGGGGAAAATGCTGTATAACTCACTGCATATCCACACTGGCCATGTAGGCGAGTGCATTTTTGGCATTTTAGAGGGCTGATTCAAGTGTCTGGATCACAGTGGTGGAATGAGTCTATGCAAGCTCAGTAAAGTTTGCCAAAGCACTGCTACCTTATTTGCATAATTCATTTAATGAAATGGGCGTTCACAGCGCATGCAAATAAATGGCATGTGTGTGAATATTAGGACTCTAGAAAAGTCGTATGTTAGTGTGTGTAATGGCACTATGGAGTTATTTCTGAAAATAAAAATACAGGATGGCTTCAAGTGATTATTTTATTTTCAAAGTGACATCCGCATGCAGTCACAATAAACAGTTTGCACTTTGTTCAAGATTCTGTTTGTTTGTGGATGTGTGTGTGGGGGGGGGGTGAATTGGAAGACTGTTTAAGATCAGTATGTCATGTGACAAAAAAAAAACAATGATTACTTACTTTGCAAAGGCAAGAAGCAAACTGAGTGACAATGAAATTAATATATTAAAGTGAGAGCACTCACTATAAGTCCAACTGTTTCCATTTTATTTGTTTTCGCAGCTCGTCCCGGGAGGTGTGAGTACTTACACAGAGACAGAGTGCCTTCAAAACTTCCAAAAGGCCCTTTCAGAACGCCTGCTTTTCTGAAGGTTTGGCGTGTATAACATTAGTTGTTCTGCAGAAAGTTTAGAGGTAGTAATGGTGAAAAATGAATGATGTTTCTAATGCAAATATCAATGTCTACTGCATATAGATCGTTATCTGATCATTCTTTCATCTGTCTGTCTGTGTAATCTCTGCCTTATTGGTGTAATGGGTGTAATTGCGAAACAATCAAAACAGAAAACATTCTGTAATTATTTTAGTTTTTTTGTTTTTGTTTTCCTTCAAACACGGTTTGTTTTGGTTTGCTGTTCTGAACCCTGTTCTGAAGGTTCATCTGTAAATTCCTATATCTGACACAAACACTCCCGCCTTGCCAATTATCAGATTTGGCGCCTGCATTTGCAATGGCCTTTAGTGACCTTTGAGCGACCTGTGATGAGGGCGAGTTGTCTGATGTAGGAAGATGATTTCTCCCTCATTAAATCACAGACTAGAATGTTCCGGTGGCACAGTGAAGCATTTGGGAATTTAGACCATTTCACCAGTTCGCCTGCTCATTCAGACTTAATAGTTAATAGTAAACAAACTTGGCTTGCTGTCCTCGAAGGAGGCTCGGACCTGAGGCTCAGCTCGAGCTCCGAGCTAAACCTGACTATAACAGCACTGCGCAGAGGGAGAATAAGAGAAATGGAGGAGGACATTGGGAAGAGGAAGGATGCTGGAACAGTTGTCGCCGGGATGACTCAGGAACTGCTGCTTGTACGCTCGTAACAGAACTGAATGTTTAGGCTCCTCCCGAACCTACGTTTGGAACTACATTACATGCTCAAAAATGTTGCTTCTCTGTGCAAAACGAGATGTTGGGGTGTTGTGGATGGTTGCCAGTGTGTTGCTATCCAGTTTACATTACACTGCTATGCAGGTCTGGCTGGTTTCTTACTGGCTCAATTCAACTGAGCTAGTTACAATAGGGCTCTTCACACCTCATTTTAACCCTGGGTTATGTCTTTTGGACCCTGGGCTGGGGCCGCTTTTAACCTTCAAAGCCATTTTTCACACTTGTAATTTTAAAAAAGTGTTTGCACCACTTCTAACCCTGGGTTATAAAACTCAGCTCCACAGCAGTGTTTACTGTATTAAATATTCATATGCTTTGTACGGAGACTTTCATGAGCTGTGTTTGGTGTCAGTAGCCTGAGAGAAAAATGAAAATGTTGGTGGCAGGAAAACACTTTTAACAGTTAGGTCTATGAGTTCTTTTTTTTTTTTTTTTTTTTTTTTTTTTTTTTTTTTTGCAGGTTTCATCATCCTCCAGGTGAAAATTGCAAGTCCAATAACTTAGCAATGCTCTCCTCAACTAATGGTAGATACTGATAGATACTGGAACTATACCATCTGAATCCAAAGAACATCTCTCTCTTTTGATGCTCATTCAACAATGTTTGTGTAGTGATGAAATAATATTTTTGAAAGCAACATACAAGTCATTAAAATTTCATTATGTAGATGTTTTCAGAGGGCCCTTAAATGCATTAAATGGACAGTTTTATGTTGCCATCAGTTGAGCAGCTGTCATTGAGATGAATGTTAACAAATATCCTTCTCCAGGTATTAGAAACTGCCTATATAACCATTCAGCCACACAAAGCCGCAGAGTCAATCTTAGTTGTCTTTATTTTATACATATTCTGCACAGGTCACACAGGAGATGAACGGGCATCAGTCGTCTTTCACACACTTTACATGTGCTCTTTTGTCCTTGATAGCCGTTTTTCTCACTCTTGTGCTCCTATCAGCAACTCTTATTCACTCAATAGCCATATTTGCTGTGCGCTGGCACACCAGATACAGTAAATCAACTTCCGCAGGCAAAGCACACTGTATGAGCTTGAGCTGGAATTTTTTTTTTTAAACATACAAATGCTCCCCTGCTGCTCAAGTTGGAGGCGTTAGAACACCATACATGGTTCGTTCATTGAATTACATGCACAATTTCTGATGAATTCACAGTAAGGATTTTCATTCGCCTTCATGATTGAAACTTGTTAGCGGTAACAGTCTCTTTCCAAGGGAGTGAATTCACTTGCTCCCCCCACTCTCTTGCTCTTTATTCTGATATGCACACTAATGTGTTGCAAGTCATCTTTTTTTTTTTTTACATTCTGTCCCTTGGCTTAGAGTGTTAAATTTACTCGTTACCAGTCTACCAGCTCTCTCTGTGTGTGTGTGTGTGTGTGTGTTTTGATTTATTGAGCTGGCTCAATCAAGAGAAGACAAATTCATTAAAACATATTTTGTAGGTCACTGCAAATTTGATTCTTTTTGTTCATGTTCAGAATTGCACTAGAACACGGATAGACTTAGACTTTTGCTATCATAGATTGTGCCGCTAGGCCTTATACCTTTTCATAAAGTGTCAATTTTTGTCTAATATTGCATGCAGATAATCCCTTGGCAATGTTGGTTTTAATTCTCAATTTAATATTAATTTAGCACAATTATATAAAATTTGACATGTTTACTTGTTCCACTACCCCTGGTCGCCCCTGAAAACTGATAATATATTAACATCTGCTTCTATCTTTTCCTTACAATTTAATGTGACTATATGTCTGTATTTAGACTTACTTGGATTTCTGCTAAAATTGGTCATTAATTTTAATCTGACCTTCAGCTAATTAATGAAAATGGACAGTCTGCTTAAACAAATCCCTTGCAAACAATTGTATTTACTTTCATGTCTTTACTGAGCTGTATATTGTAAACTGTGCAGGGTTGGGTAAAATATGTGGGAGAAAAACTTTTGGACTCTAAGTCTTTTAGTATCAGGGTTTTTTTTTTTTTTTTTTTTTTTTTTTTTTTTTTTTTTAAACAACATAAAGGGTTTGTTGTTGCCTCCTGCTGACCTCAACACAATTGATGCTGTGGCATGACTTCGGAGAGCGATTCACACCACACGCCTAAAAATACAGCAAAACTGGAGCTGTTATTTTTTCCTGCAACTGTTTCTTGCTTAATGATCAAACGAAAACAAATGTTGTTTTTTTTTTAAAGAAAGCTTCTTGTACTCAACAAGGGTGCATTTGTTTGATCAAAAAATATAGTAAAGAACTGAAAATTGTGAAATTATTCAAATGAAAAAGAAATTTGAACATATTTTAAAATGTAATTTATTCCTGTGATGCAAAGCTAAATTTTCAGCATCATTACTCCAGTCTTCAGAGTCACATGATCCTTCAGAAATCATTCTAATATGCCGATTTCCTGCTCAATTAACATTTTATTTTTGTTTATCTATGTAAACGTGCAAGACAAGCACTATTCCATTCATCAGCACTATGGCTTTGCAGTTATTGCATACTATAGTAACTGCAATACTATTAGTAGCTATTATGCATCTCGTGTTTTTAAGAACAAAAGCATGTTACTTTAATTTCAATTAGCTAATTTGCACGTTTCTTGCGATCATCGCCTTATTAATGTCACTCAGAAGTTAAAGGGTTAGTTTTTCTGTCCTTAATCATATCGTTCCAAACCAGTAAGACCTTCGTTCATCTTCAGAACACAAATAAAGATATTTTTGTTGAGTTTTGAGGGTTTCTGAACCACAGGCTGCAAAGCTCGTAAAGACATCATTGAAATAGTCCATGCGACTACAGTGGTTCAACCTTAATGTTTTAAAGTGATGAATACTTTTTTTTTTTTTCAACAATTTCTTCTCTCCCCTTTCAGTCTCATACGTAGTTGACGTAGTGAACACAGAGCAGTGCTGTCGGGTTATACGTCGGAACGCCGACTCCTGCATCAGCATCACACGCATGTGTCGTGCTGCTCACGTGTACAGCGTCAGCCAATACTGAGCCGCCATTCGGACATAAACACGGAAACCTGCACTGCATTCGCCATGTCAACAGCGTAGGACTTTCTTGCTAATTTTGACTTGAATGGTTTACTATACAAACCTTCCCATTTTGGTTGTTTTTTTGGATGGCCTGTCATTGATGTCACCTATAACCGTGCTTTCAATGTCATCTGGTGAGCAGTAGTTCTAGAATGTGCTGCTCTGCTGGCTGCGCTTCATTTCCTCCCACAAAAACATGATAATGAGGCACACGCGTGCCCGCTCTCGCATACACCTAACGACCCGCTCCCTGTGCGAGTCACATTGACTAGTGCTGCTGATGGCACGAAGTCAAACCTTTTGGAAATGCGATAAAGCCTCCAAAACGGCATGTCAGCATAGCAGCAGTGGATGCGTAGCGTATGATGTTTGCCAAAGGGCTTTTATTGTGAGTGCATGTTTACAGCCCAAGAGCTGGAGGATTGTACTGGCTTCATGGAATACTTGTACACTTCCTTGCCCTTGCCCAGTTTTTGTAGAGAAGGAAAAGAAAAAAATGAAATAAATACCAAAATGTTTTCCCTGGAAAGACATGAGAGTAAATAAAACACCGTTTTCATTTTTAGTAAACGTATAGTTTTATCCCTCTTTCCTACAAACTTCCAGGCAAATTCAAGCCCCCTAATTCAGTTCTCTCTCTTTCCCCATGTATTTTCCCGCAGGCTATGCGAGAGAAAAAGAGACAGCTTGCATGGCACCTGCAGAAGTTCATTTGCTGTAAAACAGGTGCTTTATTGGTGTGAAAAAACACAGATTGTGTGCCGACACTCGATTTTGTTCATTCGTATCTCTAACCTCTGAAGCGAGCATAAACACATCATTCATTCTCTTCCTATTAAATGTCACGTTCATTAATAGCTATTGAAGTCTTCACCCCCCTACCCTTCTCCTTCAGGTCCCACCTCAACCCTCATGTAAAGAGTTAGTGTTTACTAAATATTGAGATAAATACTTCCTCTGCGGCCTTGTATGCTGCTCTGCTATTGATAACGCAGCACATAAAAAACTTCTGCCAATAAACCTCTCCATCAGACGGATTCAAGTTTTTCTCAGGAACAAAATTAAGGGAACTTCTTGAACTGCAATCTTTGCTGGCTTTGTTGTCATTTTTAGCAGCCATAGTGCGGTTCAACTTTTTTTTTTCATACTGCAGCTACCTACATGCACAAAAGGCAACTGTTTGCACTAGTACGTGCATGAATGGTCATGTGACATGCTCCATTACGCCCCGTTTACACTGGTTCGTTTTTCTTTTAAAACGGCATTTTAAAATGAAAACGATCCTCCTTTTAGAAACTATCTCTGCTACATGAAAGAAACAATCTATACTATGTGACCGAAAACGCATGTCACATGACCGTTCATACACACTGGCCATGCACGTACAAGTGTAAACAGTTGCCAATATTTAAAAAATGCAGTTTAATTGCACAGTGCCTGCTAAAAATGACAACAAAGCCTGCAAAGATTGTAGTTCAGTGTCCATGTTATTGTTTACACGGTCGTCAAGGATATGCAAAGCGAACGTGGGCAGCCACGCCATCGGTTTCAACGGTCTCTGTTTTGTTCTGTTTATACAGAAACGCAACCCTGGAGTTTTCAAACTATAGTGGGGTGTCTGTAGCGTTTTTCCGAGGTTCGAATACCCCGCGTAGTGTAAACGACAGATGTAACCGTAGCAAAACGAAAACGCACTAGTGTGAACGGGACCTTAAAAAACGTAATAGAATAGTGCATAATCCGCGAGTTAGGATGCGCTTACAGTAATATCAGGTCACTGTCTTTCTATATATAAAGTCTTTGATCCGTTAGGCAGCTGTTTGTGAGAAATTTAAAGGGATAGTGCGACCAAAAGTGAAAATGATGTCGTCATTCACTGCACCCTCATGTCGTTTCAGACCTGTTTGACTTTCTTTATTTTGTTACACACAAAAGAAAATGTTGAAAAAATATGTTGCGATGAAGTTCAAATGTTGTGGAAATATTGCTCACAATAAAGATACTCTTTTGTTTTTCACAGGTTTGGCTGAATAAATAATCACAGAATAAAAACAGACTGTTCCTTAAGAGTTATCTATATGCTCGATTCCTCAGGAAATTTCTTATCGTCGGAAAAGATGTTTGCACATTCGCGTGTACTCTTAACGTAATTACAATTTACAATTTGTAAGTAATAAAATTTGGAAGCAAGTTAGCTCCTGTGTCTGCGGTGTTCGTGAAAGTTATTAATATATCTGTGTTTTATCTTAATACCGCCGCATCCCTTTGACTGTCAGGATGCCGTAACACGGATGATCCCTGAGCTACCTTCAGGAGCTGCTGTTATTCCACATTTGCATTGTGAAGGAACAGTGTTAAATTGTAAAAATTGGGCATGTTATGGAAAAAAATACTTTTAGCGGTGAATTCATTTCAATGTCTTTTTGCCAGCAGAAGAGAATGAAAGGGCAAAATCATTATTTTGACTACAGCACAAACAATGTTCATATTATGTTTTTGTGTAGTATATTATTGGCATCATTTGTTTGATGTAGCATAATTGGTTGTATTCATCCCTGTACTGCAGGGTTCAGAAGGAGGTATATGTCATCAGCGTACTTGTAGAGGTTGTAAACAGTGTCCAAACACAGCATGAACAGGCAGTAAAATGTTGCGTCAGCTCTGATGTTCCATTGGCAGTTTCGCAGACACATCTCGGTTATGGTTATGTGCCATTTGCTCAGAGAGCCACGGGAAGAATTTAATTGATGTTAGTGTTTTCCAAATAAGATGTGACTCGCTGTAGTGCAGGTGTGCTTTATTCCCCTTCATTTTATGTCTGCTTTGTGATCATTTATCTCGGTTGTGAATGTGGATATAGATTGTTTGTGAACAAATGGTTATCAAAGGCTAATATGGGCGTCACCCTTTTTCCACATTGCATATCTCACGCTTGAATGAGCGAGTTGCGTACATTAAATTCATTTCGATCCATCTGCTTCATAGCAAAGGAGAATCTCGCTCGTTTGGTCCCTCTCCTCTTTTCTTCTTTCCTCTTTGTCCTTTAAAGGTTGTATTTATCATGTCATATTCATTTTATTCTTGACTGAAGTGACATAACAAAATTGTAACAGACCAAACTTAGAAACGTAAAGTTTCGAAATGTTCTTTTTTTTTAGAACATGTATAAACATTTATTAATTTAAAAAATAAATAAATTGAGAATCACTTTTTTTTATGTTTTATTTTTATTTTTTAAATAGAGTTCGGTTCTCTGATGATTCTGAATAGACACAATCCTAGATGTCGTGACAAAATATTAGTTGCTGTCTATTTAAAAATATCGGATGAATCAGCGCTTTTGAACAAATCTCTTGAATTAATGATTCAATGACAAATACATTTTTTAAATGATCACTTTTCACCACCTACTGGTTTAACAATGTAATTGATTCAATCTTCATCTGAAGCGTCAAGGTGATTTACTGATTTTGATTCGCTACTGTAGACATCAGTGCTAATATCTGAACTATGAGCTTTTATGTATAGTTAAGTAAAGACACCATAAGCCCGAGAGAGAGAAGAAATAATTTTTTTTGTTGTTTTTTTGTTTTGGTTTGGTTTTTTGCTATTCAGTGGGATATACTGTATATTGTATGATGTTCTAGGGTAGTCCGTCCATGGAAGCTTTGTATGATTGTTGTTGATTATTTAAAGTATCATAAATGCTCTTACACATTAACATTAACATGATTATAATTACATTTATTACATTAGATTAAGAGTTAAGGTTTTAAGGTGTTTTAAGATTTAAGGTGTTCATTATACACTCACTCTTTTAGTTAAGCTTGGTTGTTTCCCTCTCACTTTAACTTGGGGTTAACATTTATAAAACACCTTTGAAACGGTCATTGTGCTAACTACCGTTGCTATAGTAGTGAACCCAACTTTGATGCACAACACAGATAAACCGTGCACCCTTATTTGTGTTGTTAATATTGTGGTTATTTCAGCAAACTGTTTACTTTTAGTTTAACACCATTAAAGTAAAGAGGGTAAAAACTCTATCGCTCATCTGAACTCTGCACATGCATTTTAGACGCATTATACTTGCTAGTTGTTTTCTGTGCGCACACTCCCAAAGCTCCCACAGAGAGAGTTGCGTTTCTGATGGCTCGCAAAAACACAGAATTGAGTTCTTTTCCACGTCATCTTGCACTTGAACAGACAGATCGGACGGATATCATTATATTGGATCCATTCACTAGGTCTTAAAGTGACAGCAGCCTAACATACCCACTGCCATTTGTGTCAATAAAATAAGCTTTAATAAACATTAATCTATATTCAATTTGTTCAGTGAAAACTATGCAGTGTTTTATGTGTGCATTTAGTTTATTTGCTCTTATTTCATTACTGACTGTTCACTTTTTTAGTTACAATTGTTAAGATTGTTTTTTTTTTTGTTTTTTCTTAGTCAGCAAACATTTTTGTCAGTATTTTTTGCTAGCATAGTACGGTGGCCCAGTAGTGCACAACACAACGAGATAAAGCCACAACACAAATTATACGTTTTAACCATTTGGTGGAATTGGCAGACGTTCCCTTCATCATGCTCCGTGGTAGCACGTCAAATTATTCATGGGTATAAATATTAAGTTATTGTCGATATACAATGTTTACATACTTAAAATTAATCATGGTATTGCTTGACTGTCGACTCTAGAAAAGTGGCAAGGAAATCTAACTTTAACAAGCTCCGAGAGCCCCCTAGTGGTTAGGAACATTTCCGTTGTGTTGTGAACTTATGTTTGCTTCTTAAATTTTGCTGTGTTGTGCACTACTTGGTCACCGTAAGCATAGCCCTTACATGACGAGAAACACGCATGCTCCACTACCCGAAACAATTACACTGAACTGTATCATCCATGAAACAAATTATCATCACAATCTCTAATCACAAAATGGAACACACATGAACACAGCTATCTGACAACCTGCTAAAAAACCTCAGGCTAAACTCAACCGAAACAAATGAAGCTATAGATGGGCTGCATTTTTCTCCTAAATGATGCATTACGATTCACCGCCAGCCCATGGCACCTGCATCCTCTCTCTGTGCAACCTCCCCCTTCCCCACTGCTACTGGCCCTGGGCGGCATTAAATTTAAATTTAAATGCCCTCACTCAAGCATCCATCTATCTCTCTGTGGCTCTGTGGTGGTGCCACCTTCACTTGTTGAGTGCTGACTATCTCTCCTTGCTGCTGTCCGGGTCCGGTTGAGACCATGACACTTTTCTGGCTGCCATGTGACTGATTGCCCTTAGTCTATTTTGGAGAGACACCAGCGGTTATGATGAAGGGCTATTTGTGCGCGTGTGTAAGCGGCCTCACCCGTTCCCGCGCCTGGCAGCGTGGATAAGAGCTCAACATGGGCGTTGTTGTCAGGTCCGAAACAATACCTCTTTTGCACACAAACAACATGCCGTTTGATAGCCGTTTGTCTTTGCTAGCTCAAGAACAGAGGTGCGCAGTAAACACACTCTCTGATTGCCTATATTTCATGGCTAGCGGGGGAAAACAACAACAGCAGTCTTTCATGGTTTTCCTCAGCAAGGTGCAACAGAACAGAAGCCATGTGCTCTAGGAGAGGGGAGCCTGGGCAATCCCACCTCCTCTGCTTGTCTTGTGTGAATAGTGGGGACAGCAATCATTCCTCCAGGTCTCCTTCAGGCAGTGACAGCCTGTCCAGGTTTGGTAGAGCGCTGGGACTTGGGCGGCACATGGGTTGCATGCTAAGCAGCTTTTCCACAGCCCTTTGTGTTCCGCCCTGTGCCCCTGCACTGTGTAATGACTCATTTTACACTCAGTTCCACCAGCCGAATAAGGGCTGGAAGCAACGCATTTGTCTCTCTCTTTCTCTCCCTCTCTTGCTGTCTCCTGTTGACTTGTGAGAATGTGTTTCTAAATTCATAAATCTATAAACATTGTATCCTCTTGATTATATTAATAAGCAAATCTAAATATGTATATATATATATCTTATATCTATATATATATCTTCTATATTTTATATATATATATATATATATATATATATATATATATATCCACGTGGCAGTGTGGATAAGAGCCGAACATGGGTTTTGTTATCAGGTCCAATTTAATTTCAATGTTTTCAGGATTTAATTTTAATGTAAATATAAAGTTATGAAACTTAATATAAGCCAAATCTATTTGCTCTGGAAGAAGTAATATATTAATAAGACCAAAGATTGCCCATTTGAGCATGGAACTGTCACTGACAGCCTTGAGCTTGCACAATGGGGTTGGTAACCAGTAGTATCTATAAAAAGTATTATGTATATATATATATGTGTGTGTGTGTGTGTGTGTGTGTTTGTGTGTGCATATATATATATATATATATATATATATAAATATTTTGTCTCTTTTATATAACACATAAACATATATACATATATGCTTACACATTTTTCAAATTTGTATGCATGTCATGTTGAAATCATTTAAATAGGTTCACTTTTTCAGCTAAAATAATTGATTTTGATTTTATGGACTATTATGAAACAATTCTTTACTTCCTAGAATGCACTACTGTACTGCCAATGTCTTCAAAAATAGTCAAAATTAACTATGCATTTATTTGTTTTGATAGTAATAGAAATTCATTAACTGTGTATCTGTGTTGAATTTATTTTTAATAGCATCTCAGTAAATTCCTCTGTCATTCCAGTTCCATCATCCTATGGCATAAGTCCAATTTGATTCCGATTCAAACTTGCTTGTGAACTAAAGGAAGCCAGTTCTGAATTTTGCCTAACCCTGTTGTCTATTGCCTACCACCCCCCCCCCCCCCCCCCACACACACTGCTCTACATCTCATTCACCCTTCCAATCTCTTTCTCTTTCTCCTCCCAAGAGACAACAGGACTCGCCTGCCAAAATGGCGAGCCTTAACGTGCCAATTACTTACACGTTTGTAATATGTTGCTGCAATTGACAGGTGCACGTACACGCGTTTGCGCGTCATTATCGCACAAAAGGAATTCTTGCACCGTATGCCACGCATGCATGAACAATGAAAGCACACACCAACAGAGGTGATCATACTGACACCCACACATCTGCCGAGTCTGTTGTGCCTGCGCCTCTCACACCGAGTGTTTGTGTTAAGAGATCATTTGTTCCGCAAGAGCAGAGCTTGAAATATTCATACACCTCAACCACATCACGCTGGATCGTGGGCGCCACTCACACCTGATCCAGTGCTCGGGGCTCTCAATCCTCGCCTAAAAGGAAGATGGGCCATCAGTGGCTATTTACTGCCTATGGGTCCATTGGTCAGGGAGAGAGATGCTAGTTGATATTCCCTCCAGGGGTTGGAGTGAGTTTACTGGTAGATGGCTCAGCGGCTGCTCCGTCCCGAATAATATAGCAGCTATTGACAGGTGTCGCACAGGAAATAACTACTACTGCAACAAATACACCTGAAATGAAAGTGAGTTTTAATTACAGGGAGATATACAGAGGGTGTGCTGGATACCCGGGACTATTTTACATATTTGACTTCCTCAAATGATTACAGCTCTTTCTTTGAAAACGTATCAGTGCCTCAATTATGTTGATCAAATTAGATTTGTATTCCAGAAACATCAACAGGCTCTAGATAAAGCAATTCAATTAAAAGTAATAAATGAGCCCCATGTCGAAGGAATAACAATTAGTGCGGCTGTATCATTTCTAAATCCATTTTCGCAACTTTTTTGTCTTTTTTTTTTCTTTCCAGGTCTGATTAAATCATAGTTGTTCAATACTTTCGAAGGTCGGGGCTGACAGGAGCCCTCTCGTCAGCTTCTGGGAATAGGGTTGACATCTACATAGATTAAATATTGGTCAGCTGTCAACCCTAACCTGCAGGTTGAATGTCCTCGATTACAATGTGTAGAGGACCTCTGACCCATATTAAATTGTTAAAGAATCTAAGCTTAACTAAACTCTTCTCAACTCTTTGTAACTTTGTAAATGGTTCACTTTAGATATTCTGCTAACTATAACTAGGTAGCTTTTGCAAATACAGTCATGTGAAAAAGTTCAGACACCCTATTGGTTTTCCATATCAGAACATAATGAAAAAAAAAATTTGAAAATAAAATCTCAGATGAACAAGAACATATCACACCATGTTATTTATTTATTTACCAAAAATAAAGCCAAGATGGAAAAACATAGGTGAAAAAGTTAGGACACCCTATGATTCAGTTGCCTGTTGATCTCATTTTAGCAGCAATAACTTGAATTAATCTATGAGACTTTATCAGTCTCTCACATCTTTCTGGAGGAATTTTGGCCCAATCTTCTTTACAACGTTGCTTAAGTTTGAGATTCGTGGGCGTTTGTTAATGCACAGCTCTTGCCACAGCTTTTCAATCGGGATGAGGTCTGAACTTGATTGGGCCATTGCAACACCTTTATTCTTTTCTTTTTCAGCTATTCTGGTGTAGATTTGATTGTGATCATCAGATCATTGTCCAGTTGCATGATCCAATTTTGGCTAAGCTTTGGCTGTTGGACAGATATGAATATCCTCATATTTGACTCTGGAATACTTTGGTATACAGAGGAGTTCATGGTCAACTCAGTGGCTGTGAGATGCCCAATGCCGGTTTGGGATGGAAAAGAAAAAAACAAAACAAACAAAAAAACACCACCACGACCCTTTAGGGGCTCCGTACTTAAATAGTGTACAGCTCAGTCTGTCATAATTATGAGTTAAGTTGCCAGCTCTAGTCAAAAAGATTATGCAGACAGTTAATATGTATTGACCTGCAAGAAAACGTTTTATTTTAATACCATACAATAACTACTACTGATAATTACTGATAATTCAAGTGTGGAAACAAGCGAAACTAACAAAAAATGCCAACTAGAAATTAGGAAAAACAACAAAGTATGAGCATGTACAGCACTCAATACTTAGTTGGGGCTCCTTTTGCCTGAATTACTGCAGCAATGCGGCGTGGCATGGAGTCGATCAGTCTGTGGCACTGCTCAGGTGTTATGAGAGCCCAGGTTGCTCTGATAGTGGCCTTCAGCTCTTCTGCATTGTTGGGTCTGGCATATCGCATCTTCCTCTTCACAATACCCTATAGATTTTCTATGGGGTTAAGGTCAGGTGAGTTTGCTGGTCAATTAAGAACAGGGATACCATAGTCCTTAAACCAGGTACTGGTTGTTTTGGCATTGTGTGCCTCTCCTCTTTTCCTCTAGACTCTGGGACCCTGATTTCCAAAGGAAATGCAATATTTACTTTAATCAGAGAACATAACTTTGGACCCACTCAGCAGCAGTCCAGTCCTTTTTGTCTTTAGCCCAGGCGAGACACTTTTGACGCTGTCTGTTGTTCAAGAGTGGCTTGACACAAGGAATGCGACAGCTGAAACTCATGTCTTGTATACGTCTGTGCGTAGTGGCTCTTGAAGCACTGACTCCAGCCGCAGTCCACTCTTTGTGAATCTCCCCCACATTTTTGAATGGGTTTAGTTTCACAATCCTCTCCAGGGTGCAGTTATCCCTCTTGCGTGTACACTTTTTTTTTTTCTACCACATCTTTTCCTTCCCTTCGCCTCTCTATTAATGTGCTTGGACACAGAGCTCTGTGAACAGCCAGCCTCTTTTGCAATGACATTTTGTGTCTTGCCCTCCTTGTGCAAGTTGTCAATGGTCGTCTTTTGGACAACTGTCAAGTCAGCAGTCTTCCCCATGATTGTGTAGCCTACAGAACCAGACTGAGAGACCATTTAAAGGCAGGTGTTTTGAGGTAATTAGCGGATTAGTGTGTGGTACCAGGTGTCTTCAATATTGAACCTTTTCACAATATTCTAATTTTCTGAGATACTGAATTTGGGATTTTCCTTAGTTGTCAGTTATAATCATCACAATGAAAAGAAATAAACATTTGAAATATATCAGTCTGTGTGCAATGAATGAATATAATATACAAGTTTCTCTTTTTGAATGGAATTAGTGAAATAAATCAACTTTTTGATGATATTCTAATTGTATGACCAGCACCTGTATACTCTTTTAGATTATGCCCTATAGCATAAAATTTGCATACAAAAAATAGCAAACAAATTATACAGGAAAAATACATAAGATAAAGGCTCTTTTTGGCTGCTTTTTCTTTTTAGCAAGTGAGTAAAACCTCATTTGTTTTCTCTGTAGAAAAGTGGATTTGTGATATTGTATAAAGCTGGCCAACCATGAGCTCTGAGCTTATTAAGTGATGATATATGCTTCTTTAGAGGCTTTAAGTCACTGTGATTTCAACTTAAATTGTGTTTGTTTTTATTAAAAAAAACATTTATTTTGATAAAAATCATATTCTTTTTTGCAGGTGGTAAAAAAAAAAAACGTATCTATGGAGAAATTGATTTTTACGATTAACCTCAGAGCTCATGGTTGGCCTGCCTTGAAAGCTTTATATGTTAAGCGATGATACATGCTTCTGTAGAGGATAAGTCAGTGGGATTTCAGCTTAAATCATTTATTTTTATATAAACCATTGACTAATTCCTGGTGAGGAACTACACTACCGATGATTCACCAATGTGGGTGATCCACCAATAAGAGAAGTCGTTTCCATTAAAAAGCCTTTGCCCTTCCACTCACATTGAGAATGATAAATGTTTGTGTTGATCTATATACCCTGCTGTTTAAAAGTTTGGGATCAAAAGTGAAAGAAGTTATTTAAGCTCAACAAATCTGCATTTATTTGTTCAAAAAATACAGCTAAAAACTGTAATACTGTGAAACTGTATTCCAATTTAAAATAATACTTCATTTAAGTATACTTTAGAATATAATTTATTCATGTGTCAGCAAAGCTGAAGCTTCATTACTCCAGTCTTCAGTGTCACGTGATCCTTCAGAAATCATTCTAACATGCTGATTTGCGGCTCAAGAAACATTTCTTGAATTTGTACTTTGATGAATAGAAGTCTCAAAAGAGCAGTGTTTGTTTGAAGTGGAACTCACTATGAAAATGTCTTTACTTAATACTTTCTTTAAAAAAAAAAAAAAAAAAAAAAAAATACTTTTACTGCCAGCGGTATTGTATTCACTGAGATTTGTTTACAATTCAGGAATTTTTTTCGCTGTCTGAGATGAACCCAGATCCATGGACTTTTCCAATTTTAGAAGTGCTGTTTTTGTTGACAGATAAATTGCCTCTTGAAGCTTTTGACACTTTCTGTTAACTGAGTTTGTTTGCAAGTTAAATCATAGCACACACCATATTTGTTTGTAATGCATTTAGGGGAGTATACTGCAATCTTTGCTGCTCCGTTTACCATCACCACCAGTTTTCTTGAATCTTACTACATGTATAACAAGAGTTTTGAAAAGGCAAAATCCCTTGCATGGATTAGGTCTGTCGTGACAACCTGACTGCGTGACCTCGACAGAATGAATCCTCCAATACCTTACATGAGTGTAGCATATGTCACAAAGCCGAGATAAAAGCTCTGCCAGACCAAGATTCACAGCTGTATGCTGTTTTACCCACAAATATTGCCTTTCTCTCCCTATGACTAGGTGTCTCGCCGACAACATTAGCGCCACACAATCTGCTGTTTAGAAGGTCAGCAGAAGTGATAAATCAACTCTAGTAAAGAACAAACGAGTAAATGGATGTGAATAAACATTATTGCATTCGTGATAGAATATTATGCTTGTATCCAGCCATGCCAGCTTGTCAGAAGCGCTTTGAATCAGTAGTTTGTGGGAATTAGATTTATCTTACTTCGCTGGCTTTTCATGTTGAAGCTGAGTGCATCTTTCCCAGAAGTCAGCTCCACTCTTGTTTTCAATTAATAACCCTCTCACGTGTTGAGCCAAGTGGAAAACAACGTAGACATCATCTTTCAAAACAATGGGTGTCTAGGCCCGACTCGCCATCAGCACAAAGGAGCTCAAAGTCTAACACAAACACACACACGCTCACGCTCGAGCTGAATAAGGTAGAAATAGTGACGCCCCACGTGCTGTGATTGATGGCCGGCTTTGTTCGATTGTGTTTATTCCCGCCGCTGTAATTGGTTTTTGATCATTATTACAAACGAGAAATTAGAGCGGGGCATTAGTGGGCCCAACACAAACAGAAAGAGGGAAAGATAAAGCAGCTCTGATGCACCGTGATGGTCAGAAAGTCGCTATTGACTGGAGACTTTCTTTACCTCCTAAAGTTAAAAATATATCTTACTTAAAGGTGTTCTGCTTAAAATGTTTCATTAAAATGAATTTATTTATTCATTATTATTCTTTTTTCAGTCATAACTGGACACGACTATCCAAATATAATTTAAAAAATAATCTGTAAATGAATAAATATGCCTTCCTTTTTATCAAGTAGTTTGGCATCATTTTTTTATTATTATTAAACAAGTAATTAAACACTAATTTAATATTTGAAAACTTTTGTATGCTAAATCAAAGTCATGTGGTGTAACCAGCTTGCATAAAAGAAGAAATGTATTCATAAACAGATGTAGTTTCTACATGAAAAAAAAAAAAAAAATGTCTTCATGCTTGAATTGAGTACTAAAATAGAATTCACATTAAGTATCAATGATATCAAATTAAGCTGTGTCCGAAACCGTGCCCTATCCACTATATAGTCCACTATATCGGGTGTCGGTCGTTTCGAGTGAATGACTTCATTCCCTACATTCGTTCACTACTTTATATCCACAATTCTCTCTGATTTCAAATGTACATTCGATGTGCACTCGCTGAAGCACTATTTCCCAAAATCCAATGCGGAGAGGACTGAGAGCGCGTGTGTGAAAGAGCAGAATTGTGATCGAGTGTGATCCAGAAATTACTTTGCAGCTTTCTTGTTTCTGCTTTAACTTTTATTTAACTTTTTTATAATGATTAATTATTACTTGAATAAAACCTACTAAAAATATAGAGTATCAAAGTATCATTTTTATTATTAAAATATATTATGTAGGTATTAACTCAATTTAATATTACTAACAGCAAGGTGTTTTAATAATTTGTAGCATTTTTGTTAACTCATTAAACTTTAAAAGATGATCATTTATTGGATGATTTAAAAAAATATTCGTTAATCATCTGTAGCGTATTCATTCTAATGTTATCATAACCGTCGCCTGAGGACACTAACGATCACGTCATCTGTGAGCGTGAGAGTTTTTAACAAACTAAAAAAAAAAAAAACGTTATTAAAATAATAAATACATGAACCCGATAATGTACACGTGTTACTCTGTTTATTTTTGTTTGCAGTTTTTATAGTATTTAATGATTATGAACACATTAAGCAAGACAAACAAATTATACAAAGTTGGCACGGAGGCATGTATGATTACAAAAAGAATTCTTCTTCTTATTATTGACGTTATTTTATAACGCAAGTAGGATAAAAGTAATTTTATCACGTGTCAAGCCGTTTTTGTAACAGTGCACAGTGTAAAAGTCAGCGTCTGAATTCACTCCCTGCAGATATAGTGCACTAGTGCCCAATAGGGATTAGTGAATGAGTGAGCGATTTCTGACACAGCTTAATTAAAACCTACTCTTCTTTTCTCATACTGGTGTTCCCATCAGGCACTGGGGCATGATTAATTAATAAGGTTTTATCATTGCTTTTGTTGTTAGGTTGAGTAACTTGCGATTTTGTGTCATCTCCAGTTAATTTTCTACTCAATAGATCAAAATTATCCATTGACTGTTACTGTCAGTCAATGTTCTCTGACTAAGTATATACTAAGTATATAATACGATAGGTACTAAGTAAAGCATTCACTTTAAAAGCATAGTTTAATTCAATGTTATATTGAAAGTAAAAAGTAAATTTACTTAATTCTATTTGTGAAATTAAATAGAAGTAATATTTACTAAATTCAATAATGAAAGTGAAGTTCAATAATACGTACATTTTACTTGATAATTACAGGTAAGTTGTACAGAGCGGTAGCAGTAAAATTTACTTAAAATGAGTTGGTGCAAAGATTTATTATTTTGTAATTGTTTTGTTATTTTGTTGGTGTGCATCAGTTTTTGGAGACAGCTAACGGTGATTTGAATCCTCTGACTTTAATAGAAGGCGGTTGTGGCGTCGAAGAGTCATGGTCCATTTCTCAGTCCACTCACTGAGCAAATACTGGCTCTCCGAAGAATTATGTGCTCCCATTAATACGATCACAGCTGCGTATAAATATGTCAGAGGGGCACAATGAAACATACACAACGCCATTCCCAGGTGTCCGAACTAACAAAGTGCCTTCAAAGAAATCAATCTCACAAATGTATCTGTTATTATGGAATTGTTAAGCACCTCAGCATGCTGCCCAGAGATCTGCTGCAGAACACTGTGGCTGAGAATATAGAGTGTGTGTGTCTGCGCGCAAGGTATACCTCTTTCAGAATGTTTGTCCCTATCTCATATTGCTGGTGTGCAGAGGCCTGCTGGTTTGGGCTTGTTTATGGTCGATTTCATCAGCCGGTCCCCCACTTGTCTGCACACACTGAGCTGGGTTTAGGGTGAGCTTCTTTATTGGAGAGCTGTAGGGACAGTCACACTTCTCTTTTCATCCATCTCAAGATGTACAGAGCTCTCGCTGTGCTACCTTTCTATCTTATTCTTTCTCTTTCTCTGGCTCTCTCTCTCCATCCGAGTCTTTTTTTTTTTTTTTGCGCCATTGTCAGGGTGTTGTTGACGTGACTCCAGCCTTGTAATCGGCCTGTCTTATTCTGTACTCTCCTCTTATCACCTGTCAAAGCTCAGGCAAGCAGGAAACAAAGTGCTAAACACTGACCTACGTGAAGTGCAGGATAGCTTAGCTTTCCAGATTTGAATTGCTAATTTTGCAATTGCACTTCGGTTATTTGCAACCAAGGCACAAGAGCTCTGTACCGACTCTGTAGGTGTGTTGCCTAGTGTTTACAGAGAGAGATGCCTGTAATGTTGTTCCACACCCATAAGACCTTCGTTCATCTTCAGTACAAAATCGATATTTTTGATGAAACCCTACATCGCGTCTGACCTTTCTTACATGACTACATAATGCGTGGCTCCTCGTAGAGCTAATCCAAGACTAGCATTTTTTGTAAAATTATATATATTTTTATTTATTTATTTATTTATTTTTTTTTAGAAAATGACCGATCGTTTTGCTAGACAAGACTCCTATTCCTCGGCTGTTGTGTAAAGCCCTTTGAGCTGGATTGAACCCTGTTGAAGTCCACTGTATGGAGAAAAATGATGGAATGTTTTTCTCAAAAACCTTAATTTCTTTTCAAATGATGAAAGAAAGACATAAACAGCTTGGATGACATGGCGGTGAGTAAATTATCAGGAAATGTTGAATTTTCCACCATGACTGTCGCTTCAAGCGAATTAAGACAAAACGTTGTTATGACTAGAATATCACCCAGCTCTCCGCCAACCAGATTCAAGAATCAGAAAGAACTGTTCTATAAAAATATTATTATTATTATTATTATTTAATAATTAACTGAATTATTATTAAGTGAAGTAGGGCTGCAAATACCGATTATTTTAATAATCGATGAGTTGGCCGATTATTTTTCCAATTAATCGGATAAAAATTCTTATGTCTTTTATTGACAAAAACACATTATTGCACGTCCTGCCCAATGTCCTTCAAACAAGCCAGTTGAATGCTATGAAAACATGCAGTGCTTAATTTCTTAGACTACCGGTCACAGAAAAGAGAACACAAATATTTTAGGGATCTGACAAAAAGTTATTATTCACACATAATGTCCAAGAAACTTTGTATTTTGTATGGCCTCCTTTGGCTTTGATAACAGCTTGCATTCTTACTGGCATTGTTTTTATATACTTTTCCACAGTTTCTGTTGTTATTGACTGTAATTGGGCATCTGAAAAAGTGCTTTTCTCTTTTTTTTTTTTTCCTGTCTTTCTTGTAAAACAGTAAATTTGAAAATTCATGACAACAATATGTATATTTTTGTTAGTTTAGGGCAGCTGCAGCACAACCCTTAAGTGGCACTAGTCTAATAAATTTAAGCACTGTATATAGTGAATATAGTTTAAATCTATACTTTAAAAAATAAGATAATAATAAAGACAATAAAGAAAATAAAAAACACACTCGGTATTAACCAACAGGCAAGAGAAATGTTCTGCAGGAACACACACATAACCTCTCACTGTCATGTCTTTATCCTGTGTAAACAATAGAAACGTCTTGCATTTATTCAATTACATGTTGTTATTTCTTTACAGTTACTACCATTAAACACTTGAATGACATATTGACTTTTAAACCTAAATTGAACTTTCAACAACAGATATTTCAGCAAAATGAACATTTTTGTGCCGAATATCAATTATCTCCCTCTCCACCGCGTTCCGTTTGTCTGACGCGGGCGCTGGCGCTCATTCAGTTACTTAAAGTTTGAAGTTTAACGCAGACTGTCAGGACAAACATTTATGCAAAATGAAAATGCTCGCATGAATTTGAAACATTTTCTGATATGGATATAGCCGTAGAATGAACATTTTGCGCTGAGGACGCACGCGCATCTGTCAAGCGCCTGACAGATTGAGCCATGTTAAACACGGAGCTAATGCATTAGCTTGAAGCTTAAAATAAAGAGTTCTCATGTTTTGGGCTGTTTGGATCACGCACCTTTCCAGCAGCAGCTCACTCCGTTTCCTCCACTATTGTAAATGCAGTTTGTCCATAGAAATGCTGTAGTTTGATAAGACTGGCAGAAGTTTTGCATGCACGGTGGGCAGACCCAACTAATCAATAATCGATGATTTTCAATATCGATTATTATCGATATTTTGTCGATTCGTTGTTGCAGCCCTAGATAGATGTTACAACAGCGCACGCAATTATTCAGTTCATTTTTAGTGAATGACTTTACTCAGTGGTTTTAAGTGTTTTGTTTTATTTATTTAATAATGTTTGGTTGAAATGACTCTCTTAAAAGGGTCATTAAAAGGCAATAATCCTAATCTGCCTCAAACATTTATCAAAGCCTGTCTCAGCGCCCGCACACAATGCATCAAAAAGTGCTTGCTCCTGTGCCCTTTACATGCTGCTAATTGGAGAGGAGCTTAAACGGCTGTGCCAGACCTGCCATGCAAAAGTCACCCAGCGATGAGAGTCCTATCTGGGGAATGAGGGATGACTGCTCTCCCTCGACTCTCTTATCTGCTGTCTCTCTGACTCACAACCTTAATGTTCCTCATACCAGTGCTATAATCTCAGACCACTGCCCTCGGAAATAAGATGGCCAGATTAAGTGGCGACAGCGGTGTGTGTGTGTGTGTGTTGTGTTTATTTGTCTGTGTGTTTACGAGCCGTAGACATTACTGTGTGGGCTGGAAAATGTCAAGGCCCCTTATTTTGTCAAGCTAATGAGCACAGTAGCCAGTTAATGGTGCAAGCGTGGAGCCTGTTGTAAACTGCAGTGCTGGGCGAAAACACACTCTTGGTTAAGAGGCCTTGGAGCAGTGAATATTCCAGTTTCACAGCACCATAGGATCACTCGAACGCAATGAAAGAAAACTGAAAGAAATTTGCCTAAATCCATTTTAAAATAAGCACTGAAAGATTGACAGTGTCATACTGAAAACGGCACACCTCTATAAACAAATTTACATATAGAAAAGCTACAGTGTTGTTGGACCAAACTGTTTTCTGAGTTCATTTCAGTGTTATTCGCTGGTTTGATGATAATCACAAAATGTTTTTAGCAGCTCACGTTCAGCACAGGGAAATGTGCTGAATAAATCAACAAAATGGCAAAACATTTACATTTATTCATTTAGACTGTTTATTCAAAGTGACTTACAAATGAGAAATGCTACAACACAACATATAAACTCCGTTTCAAAACCTAGTGTACTGCTTTGCTGCCTACTGTCTACATAGTTAGCTCCCTGCTGAGGTTTCATTAAAACATCGTACTGTAAAGCTTCAATAGAGTTAATAATTTTATGGAGCCCTTAACAGGGGGACATGGTGGTGGAAAAAAAAATTTTCTCGGGAATACGCAAAAGATTTTGTAAGGGAAAACAAAAATTTCTCTGGGGAAGGTAAAACATTTGCAAGCGAATGCAAAAGCATTGCCAAATAATTTTTCCTGCCATTACATTTTTTTTTTCCCTTCACCATGTCACTTTACGGGGATCGTAATCATTAGTATGTTGGTAAGCTAATAGCAAACATTTCAATTAGCATAAAAATACATAGAAAGCAATTATACATTTTATTACACAGCTATTTATGATAAGCATATACATTTTTTCTTCTTCACTGAGCCTGTCTCAATGCATTCTGAAATTGCATTTTCTTCTAATAGGACATACCGTGCTAATTTAGAATTCTCCAATAATAATTTAACAAATATTCAATACTAGTTAGTCAATCAACAACATACACATTGCATAAATCAGTAAAGAAAATATAGACTCATTTTCGTTTTTTTTTTACGGTCAAGTGTTAAAATGGAAGTGAATGATGCCAATTTTTAGAGTATTTACTGTAAAAGCTAAATTTGTGAAGCCTATAATGTAATGACAGCGCTTACTTTATTTTTTGTATTATTTTAGCGGTAAAGTTTCTCTCATCATTTTTTACAGTCATCAAGGTTTTAGGCTTAATGCTGTCATGCCAATGACGTTTAACACCGAAATGGTTAATAAATGATTTTTCACAGTAAAAAAGGCATATTGTTTTGTGACTGTACTATTTTAACATTTACAGATTGGCCCCATTCACTTCCATTGTGAGTGTTTCGCTGTAAGCAAGATGTTTTAAAGAAAAGAAGTCAAGCTTAATTTTTGTGACCAACATGTCACAAGTGCTGTCAGTTCGAGCTTGAATTGTACTTGCAATTGTCATTAGTTACTGGCTCGGTAGGCAGCACAATTGATTTTGGAACAGAACAAATGCTACAAACACAAAATGCCATTATTGTCAGAAAGCATATTGAGATGCTGAAAATATAACTGGACCAACAATTCTGAAACCCACATTTGTAACGGCTCTTTTCTCTTCATCATGGGTGTGGGTGTGGTGTTGATACCATTTTTTGCACACCCCACGGAGGTGCACGATCGCCACCCCCTCAAACAATGGAGATTTTGCCAGCAGTTGTAACGCTCCATGTGTGTGTTTTCATTGTGTGCGTGTATGTGATGCATGCTGGGGCAGTGTAATGTGTTCTGGGAGAGTTCAATTGGCCATGAAATCCTCAGTGGGGAGACGCATACAGAATGTGTGGTCAAGCATGCTGGAGATGAGTTGAAGACGGTGCGGCGGCTCAGGGCATATGTTCCTCAGCATGGCCAAAATAAGCAAACACACGTGCACTCTCCAGTCCACCGGCCCCCTGCAATCTCAATAGTATGTGCTTAACAAACCGCAAAAGCAAGAGGAGGAGAAAATTACAGCAACTTGAGCCCTAAGAACATTGATGGTTTAACATGCGAGTGTCGTGTTACTGAAAGAGTAGGGGAGTGTTATTACATGTTTTAGTTTAACTTCTATTATGTGTCTCAAAATCGTTAAATGCATTGTATTCTTTCATAGAGACATCATCTATGGTCAACTTAGGTGGTCTATTTCTGTAGCTCATTTTTGCATTGGTTTAACTGATTATATTATTACCCACCCTGTGGTACAACACTCCCCGACCTTCCCTTTCATTAGTATTGATAAACTGTACACAGATTTACTGAGCACAAAGTGCACTGCAGATTTTTTTTATAGATGTGTTGCAGAAAAGGGTTGTGTGATGCACACAGCTAAAGATCATCATTTTCCAAGTTTTGAAGAAATACGTGGTGCAGGTCAACTAGATTTAGTTGATACAGATATAGAGTGAATCTTTCAACACTGCCCAGAAAACCACATGAGGGATCAACATTCTGTACTTACAAATGCTGTGGAATTTACTCTAAACTTCGTTAGCTAGTGAGTTAATGGCTGCTAGTAGATGAATAAAAATACCATTCATACCTCTACTAATGTCTTCATCTAATATGATGTCCAATACTAATGCACTCTGACTTAAATATAACCCACTATGATCTAGTATGTGCTCACCAAATATGTATATGTATTTTTAATTGTTTTTACCCTATGACATGGAAAGCGTCTAGAGTACGTGGTGTAAGTAGTGCTTTGCTTTTCAATGAATATGCCATTCAAGCACAAGAAATTTCTTATTTCTAAAACCCAAGATTACATCCTTCATATTCACAATGATAACTGTGCCGTGGTAGATGAATGTACCGAGCCAAACAACAGGGATGGCTGAAGAGTTTATCTGTTGTGCCACTCTGAAACAGAAGTTTTTATTTAATAAAATGCATTTTAAAGGAGCGTCTGTGAGAATGGAGAGAAAGCCTTGAACCGTTAACAATATGGGGCATGTTGCATGACTAGATCTTAAGTAAAATCCACAGTACAGGGTACAATAAAAATTGACAAAGAGCACATGCAGTTAAATAAATTGTATGCAGGCTTATTGCGGCTGATAAAGAATAATTGTACAAATAAACACTAATGTATTGGCTTATTGTCTAAAATACCTTTTTTTTTCCATTTATTTTATGTTCTAGTCTTTATTGGTATTGTTAAATGGATAATCTTATACAGTATTTTACAGTTAACACCAGATATGATGAATGAAGACTCAATAAATTGAAAAGAATCAATAAATTGAAGAAACTTTTTCTGAAAAGAATAGTTTGCAGTTTCATCAATGGAAACAATGGAAAACGGAGGCAGCTCTCTGTACATTCACATTTCCACAGCAATTATACCTTGTACAAGTCACCAAACTTAGTCATTACTGCAGGTTAAATGATTCTGTTTGGCTATGAAATAGATAAACTTAGAAAATATCCACATATGGAACGATAGACATAAGCACATCTCCGTCGATTATATAGATGACACAAAGACCTTGGTTTAGGCACAAAGTGGCCCACCAAGGTCACGGAACTGCTCTTCTAGGTGCCAGCTTGTTGAGGAAAACAAGTCCTTCCATCATCCAGGCTACCAGTCGTTAATTTTTACCAATACATGAACTGTAACAAAGAATACTAGCAAACACACACCAATACACAGCTTCTTCATGCTTGTAGTTGGTCATTAACATATGCTTGAAGAAGAAGTTCAAAGCATTTAATATTTAGGATAAATATGAATGAATAACTTGATTATAAGTAGCGCTGCCCCCTAATAGTCAACTAACCGTCACTCCACTAGAATAGGTTTCGTCATAATTATCGGTTAGTCTCAGAAAAAGAAATCACGCAGTCTGTGACGGATAGATCGTTTACAGCAGGAAATCCAAACATTCATCAACCCTACATAATGCTTATCACTTGAAACTTGTAATAGTAGCAACTTTACAAGTCTGCTCGCTCTACTGTTAATCTGGATAAATGTGCGCTATTATTAGATCCATATACAAGTGTTTGTGTGAAGGGCACGCTTACTGCATGACATGGAGGTGCCATTGTGATCACTTGCATTTACTTTAAAATACTCCATCGTTTTTGGTCATACAGAGTAAGAGTAATATAAACTGTAAAGGGTGTACTTTTATTTCTGTAAACTCACAATAACAACATAGCATTGTGCTTTTGTAAAAAAAAAAAAAAAAAAAAAAAAAAGAAAACAAACAGGATGAGCTTTCTACCGTCTCAGTCCCGCTGAACTTGAGCATGTCATAAAAATGAACCGAAACTCAGCGTTTACGTAATGAGAGATATATAAAGTTTGAAATGTGCATATAGGTGCGTCCACTACTGCAGACTCGTCAGCGTTGTTGACTTAATCACTGCGGCCGAAAACGCAGAAACTATTATCAATAAATTATTAAAATCTTCAGAGAGTCTCCTTCTGTTTTTTCACGTCACACTCATAAACGTTACGTTTGCCGGAGCTCTGTGGCAAGCTTTTTTCGTGCGAATGAGTGCTGATTTTGCTATGTATAATAGACAATTAAAGGCTCATTATTATGATTTATGGCTTATTAATATAAACATGGGATTAGTCGACTAATTCCTTAAATGAACGACTTCCAGTCGACTAGAAAAATATCGTCAGGGGCAGCCCTAAAATCACAAAAGGTATACATTGAAGCGGCAGTGGATTCCGGAATCGATATCGCTGCAATCTCGTCAGATTCATGATTCACAAAGAAAAAAAATAGGTATGTTTGTTTGTGCTGACATCACTGCACCATGATTTATATCTAAATGATATTTTGTAAAAGAATATGGTTTGAATACAACAGCGAGGTAATGAAAATTTAAATTTAGAATGTATTCCTCCTTAAAGAGAAAATTTGTAATAATGGCTGAAATTTATATAGACATTGTAATTTATACATAAAACACTAAGACAGCCAAAAACATGCATGTGACAGTTCCATCCACTGGTCACAATCTCCTACACCGACCCCAGGCCTTATAGTTGAGCCCTGCATATTCAAAATATGATTCTATTTAAAACAACTTCTCTTAAGAAATAATTTAACATCCCCTTATCTGAGTCCTCGATCATGCTTCCCCCTTTTTCTCAAATTCTCTGTTTTGCTATCCGCCTTTCTGTCATATTAATTTACCCTAAGGGAAAGCTACAGAATCTGGCAATGTGTGCTTTTATTGCTCAAGCCTTTGACTCTTGCATATTTTTTGCATTTGCTATCAAGTGTTTATGCATGCAAACCTTTAGTTAATCAGTGCCTCGGTGCTCAAATGCCTATAGGACCTTGTGCAGTCTTGGAGCCAGGTGGGTGTCCTTAATGGTGGGTTTATGTCAGTGTTGACGAGGTGAAATAAACGGCAGGTGCATTTACTGGCAATGCGGTTTAATTTTGCCCCAACTTCTCGGCAGTAGGAAAGCTAGGCTCTTCAGAAACAATATACAGTGTGCTCATTCATATGTTTGTGTTTGTTTGTGCGCGAGTCTATTTATAAACCACCATCTCCTCGTACAGCGGTGCTCTCATTATAGATTCTGTGAGGAGTTGAGTGGGGAAATGTGCTCTCTATCTAATAGCTCGGAGGGCTCAAGCTGGTGGAGCCACATTAGGAAAGGAGCAGGCCAAGTGGAGTCATGCACAGTGGTACTACTGGTGCACAGTTCGGTATTGTTTCCTTTCACCTCTGCCAAGCCATCCTGCTAAATCACTTTAACAGCAGAGTTTTTCTCTGAATGGACTCATAACAGCATAATAAGCCACAGGCTGCGGCAGCCGAGGGGAGAAATCCTTTCAGCCCAGCGTCGGGATTCAGGGGAACAGGAAATGGTCCAGTTCTGAGCTGTTAATTTATTACCGGCATTGCTGGAGAATATGAGATGGAGAGCAGCAGAAGTAAATACAGCGTTTGTGGAGGCTGACCACCCATGAGGCTGATTGGCTTTTACCTAAGTATGTGGTGTAGATTTTAGAGGTGTAATGTGCAGTCACTAACCTTAGCACCTTTCTTCATATGTAATTGTCATGAAAGCAGTCATTTTTCCGGAAATTTTCCGCTTCATTTCTAATGTGTCATCGTAAAACATCACACGATGGTAATTTCTGCCAAACGGGCTCTCGCTTGTGTAAATCATTGAGGAAATGGGTGCAAATATTGTCCGCTCAAAGTGACGTTGATGCATGCACATGCATTCCGGAACCTGCAACATAAGCAGATTAATGTAATTCTAGCCAATGGATGTTTAATGTACATGTCTACTAATGATAAAAAATAGCAGCTGTACCTCAAAAGGAAACCATGCTACTAATCAGCATATTTCTTTTCTGTCGTGGCAATGTGTCTCATATATCTTGTTCTTGTGTTAGTGGGGTTTTTTTTCTTCTCCCAACCTCTGCAACTTTATGTTGTTGATTGTCCAATAACATGCAGTCGTAAATGAACTTTTTCTTCTGCATATTCGCCTAACAAGTTTTGTACATCAAAATGGGCTCATATTATCTTTAAACTCATTGGTTTAATGTTTTATTTATTCACATTGCCAAGTTACTATTCATCATGATTTAAAATCGCTTCTAACTTAAAGGATTAGTTCACTTCCGAATAAAATTTCCTGATAATTTACCTGTCTTTCTTCAGTCGGATAGAAATTAAGGTTTTTGAGGAAAACATTCCACAATTTTTCTATGATCTCTGTAATTGCAAACAAAGGTTTCTGTACCAAATATTAAGTTCTGCTTTTCTGATGTATCAAATACTTATGTCGTGCAATAAAATACTAATTAATTACTTAAAAATCATGCAATGTGATTTTCTGTATTTTTGTTTTAGATTCCGTCACTCACAGCTGAAGATATATTAAAATATCTATATCTTATAGCTATAATAAAAATTACAGACTTCTACATGCTGTGTAAGTGGGGAAACCTGCAAAACCGGCAGTATATCAAATACTAGTTCTCCCCACTGTATAATCTGTCACTTTATTTAAAAAAAAATTAATTAAAATAAAACACCTTGGAAAGGTCACGTGTGACGGAAGTACTGCGGTAAAGGTACTGAGGTACTGCTTGTTTAAGTCCACTGTATGGAGCAAAATTCAGGAATTTCATTTTTTTTTTTTTTTCGACTGAAGAAAGAAAGACATGAATGATGTGGGGGCTGAGTAAATTATCTGAAAATTTGAATTTGAACTAATCCTTTAATACTTTTTTTAAATGCAAGTTTTTCCAGTCACATGATCCTTCAGAAATTATTCTAATCTGCTGATTTGCCACTCAAAAATATGTCTTATTTTTATCAATGTTGAAAATGGTTGTCCTGCTCAATAGTTGTGTAGAAACTATAAAATTTGATACAAAAAATATATTACAGACAAAATTTTAAAATAGAAATCTTATCATAAATGTCATTGTCACTTTTGGCCATGCACAATTTCTGAAGAAAAGTATCAATGCATTTCAAAAAACTTCCTCTTACTGACCCCAAACTGAACACCAGTATGTAATTCTTTCACATGCATTTGCTTTTTTATTTAATTTCACATATTGTAAAGTTTGTGTGTTGGGACTACAGTTTATGTTGTATATGTATTCCTACAATGGCAATGACATGATGTTGTGGGGGGAGGAGTGTACACTTTAATAATAATAAAAAAAAACAATATTTGCCGTTTGCGCATCTTGATAGCATGCGCATGCCAGCAGATTTGAAAATCAGTGGGTGTTTTAGTGCAGTTCCCTGGAATGACCTCAGCCAATGTGACTGGCTGTATTTCTTTACCTTGCACATCTGCCACCGGCCGGCGTTTTTTTCTGGGTACGGCACAAACCTGTCCGCCTCTCCTGTAGACACACATGCTCAGGTCATTATGCGTAAACAGCCCTCTTGGCCACTTACTCAGCAAAAATAGGAAAAACTTCCTCTCACGATAGCTTTTATGGATCACTCCAGTAGCGCGCTTACTCAATCCAATGAATAATAAAAATGATTCCTGTGTGGAGGCCGTAGTGAATAACGCCGATGCTCACTGCGGTATATTTCATTGCAGATGAAGTTATAATCAAGGTAATGCTATATTCATAGCATTCGTTGTCTCATACAAATGACTGCAACA
>CM074294.1:5385907-5540907 GCA_037194245.1 Opsariichthys bidens
ATTGATCCGTATCTTGTCCTGTTTCAGACCCAGCTCGGGCAGACTGCGACCTTCACACACTCTCAACTGAGCATGTACAAGATCCACACTGGACGAGAGGGAGAGAAAAAAAAAAAACAGTGGTTATATTGCATTTGCTAAACAACAAAAACACACCCTGCCACAGGTCCCACAGCCAAAAAAGAACACATCCAACACTGACACTTTATCGCTCAACACAAGTACACATTATCAGGCCAGACCCGTTCAGCGATCTGGAATCACAACAGATTCACTCAAACAATTCTCAGTCACTTGACATTCCAGCAGGTGCAACACGCCGAGAAAATATTCACACCAGTGAGGCGAGAAGGCGCGAGATGCCTGCTTGCTCCAATAACTTCTATTAGACAGGCTTGACAACTAGCAATCCGCTTCACAACACTGGACTCGCTTGACAACGAGTGGGAAGAGTGAATTGTAGAAAGAAACAAGCCACTCAACGACATACAAACAGGAAATGGCTAAAGGCTAGCGCCTGATCCACTCCGGCCTCAATAGCTTCACAATTAAATCACTCCCTCAGCTCAATTGAATGAACCAGGCTTTTCCAGGGCTGATTGGCTACATTTGGCTGAATCTGCCATCTTATTGTATAAGTGCTTTCCCCAGTGTAAAGTTGGATTTATTAAGAGCCATATAAATCACAGTGATATATTTACTCACCCTAGATTCACCGAACTCATTCCTCATGTCCCACAACTCCTCATCCTCATATATCAGGTCAATTTTCTTCTTACAGGCGCAAAGAGAAGGGGTGAACCGGGGTTGACTAATGGGGGAAACTTGTCAGCTTTACGAACCCACGGCCTTTTGTTTGTAATCAATGTCGACATGTAAGGGAAACGCTACAAGGTATTTATTCCTAATTACTACTGCTTGTTTCACCATATCAGGAAAAATAAAAGGCATTCAAACAGCTTCAAGGCTAAAACTTCACGATTCATCCTCTTTATGATGAATGATCAAATTACAAAGTGCAAGTGTGTGTGTGTGAGAGAGTAACAAAACTGTGAAAGCACCCAGTGGGTCACAAAATATTTTTAACCAATAAAAGAAGAGCGAGTATTTGCTTTCATGCTTTGCATCAATAATTTATGCGACAAAGTGTGCCTTTTCTAACTCTAGCACAGAGGCATTTTGAAGATTTCTTGAAGGCCAACATGTATAAATCGCACAGCATGCTTTTGATAACACTGCGGCAATATATTTATATGCACATACACATGATGGTGGCAAAGGCGATATGTTTGCAGAGCACTCAACATTATCTGGCTAGGCCTCATTAATTTTTTAACAATGGTACGAACAGGCCCTGAATATTGCACGCATGTGTCTTTATGACACTGGCGTCTAATGATAACATCTCTCACATGAACTCTGGTTATAATAGCTGCAAGCTGAAATAATTACTACATGAAACATCAAAATCAGTTTAATGGATCATCCCTATTATTTTCTGTTTGTAAATACTGTAAATTGTTAAGATGATATTTATCAGATGATACATTTGGAGTCTTGAGCGGCAAACACTAAGGTTGCAAGTTCAATCCAAACTAGGTGAAACTATTCTGCTCGTTTCATGAACCCTGATCAACACACTTAACCCACAAAAACGATTATTGAACTGCTAGGGCAAGTCACCGGGGATGAGCTAAAACGGTTAAAACATTAAAAGCTTTAGTGCTAATATAGCGTTACTAAGAACAGCTTTTAATGTTAATCTTTCAGAAACCCACTGAACAGTCTTAAGAACTGGGAGGAAAACTATGAGTGCAAAAATCAAAATCATAGTTTAATATATTTATTTTTGGATTCAGAAGTATTCATTTACACACAAAGCGTGTTTTTCCTAATTTGCATGTCAACATTAATCTGATATATAAATAATAGAACTGCCATATCAAATATTTACAATAAACACTGAGAAATCTACCACTGAATTTAAATTAAGAATGATTTGAGAATACAGAATGGGATTTATCTGACTTTTTTTTTTTTTTTTTTACAAAAATAAACAACTTTGAAACCTTATAAATGACGGTTATTTGTAAAATTGATCTCTTTGTTCTGTCAGGACAGTTCTTTTGAAGACACACACACACACACACACTTAAGCAAATCAGTCATCAGTAACACTCGAGTGGATTCGGTGAATGATTCGAAAGAATCAGTGATTGCATGGTCAAAAAAAACAGTCAACAAAAAAAAAACTGAATTAGAAAACAGCTTCTGGAACTAGAAAAATGTTGGGCAGAACTTGATTTTGTCCATTGGGAATTGATTGGATCGTTGTCTTTTGTCGTGATCATCAGTGCACAAGAGATGTCATTTTCTGATTAAATACTAGAAGAGCAGATGACTTAAAAACTATTGTGTAAATAATTTATAATAAACTGCAATATTACAAAACATTTTTAATTTTGATCTCATGGTGACTTTAAGCAGATAACAAAGTAGTTTGAGATTCTTCATTTAAAATAAAAACGGCTTACAAAAGTTGTATATTCACAATGCTGTGTAATCTATTTAGCAGTTTGCAGTCCCTCCTTTACTCATATGCAACTACACGGTTCCCATAGCAATCCAAGTCCGGAAAGCTACAATCATTTCCATAATAATGCGAAACAATAACTTAAAAGGATTACTGCAATATTATGGATTTGGAAAAGATGCATTGCCTACCAAACTCTCCAAAATACACATGATTAAGAAAACAGAACATTTCATAATTTCCTATAGATTTAGAAAACAATTTCAAATTTGTTTTATAACTAACCTGTTCTAAAACATCAGAATGAGATGAGAAGAGTCACTACTAATGGCATTTTAGCAATGACTCATCAGTCTATGTCTCTTTTTTTTCCTGGCACGCATTAAAATCCCAGACAACAGCGCGTTATGTGGGATAATACAATAAGCTATGGCTGATAAATGAACCATTTCTTAAAAAGTATGTCATCAGCGCCTTCAATCTTCAACTGTAATGCAATCTGAACTGTTTTCTAAGCAGAAACGTTAAATGGTGATTGTGGGTAGGGCTGGCTGATATCGCGGTGACGGTACAAAAGGTCTACTGATTTTGCTATATAGTGTATATCACAGTATGTAAATATATATATATAGGCAGCACAGCACTATTTACACTTTAGAGTGATGAAACTAATGAATGACACAATAAAGTGCTTGATGTTAAAGAGTTAAACGCAATAAGTTTTGAAAAAGAACTCAGTGCAGTGCTTGCGCTGCATGCTTGAGGTTAAAAAAAATCATTAAAGACATAGTGCACCCAAAAATTCAAATTCTGTCATTTACTCACCCTCTTTAAGCGCAATAAGCTGTGAAAAAATTCAATGCGGTGCTCACTGCTCACTCTGACTGACACACAGCTGAAGCGCAGGCAAAGAAGGCTGCGTCTCTCAGCATGCGATCGAAAATTTGTTGCTTTCATGTCTTATTGCACTTGAATGGTTGAATACACACATAATTATGTGAAAATGCCCATCGTGTTGAGCATTTTCATGAAAACACAGCCAGTCACGTCAAGTAAAAGTAAACAGTTGGGAGTAAAGCTGATATGTGTCAGTATGATTCGCTCTTAAAGTGACAGCAACCTAATATATCTGCTGCTCTCTGCCGTTAATGTTAATCAAAAGATTAAATAACGTCCTGCTCTTGATGGAATAACATTTGTAGCTTTGATAAGAATAAATTTAAATATAATTCATACAGTGAAGATGAAGCATTTTTTCATTTGATTATACAATTTCTGTACTATTTCTAACTAAATGTTAAATAAACCAATTGTACCTGAAAAACTTAGTTTAATTAATATTTTGTTATACTGTATTTGTCATTTTGTTTGTAATTTGCTTCTTTGTTCTTATTTTTATTCATAAAAATAAAATAACATAACATATCAATACCGTGATATATTTATATCATTATCGTGAAATAAGATTTTGGTCATATTACCCACCCCTAGTTGTGGCAATGGAGGAATGTCTCTCTCATAAATTCTGTCATCATTCACTCACCCTCAAGTTGTTCCAACCCTGTGTACATTTCTTTCTTCTGCTGAACACAAAAGATGATATTTTGAAGAATACAGGTAACCAAACAGTTGACAGTAGCCATTGACTGCTATAGTATGAAAAAATACTAACATAGTAAATGGTTACAGTAAACCGTAATAATGTCAATAATGACAATTTTTATTTTTGGGTGAACCATCCCTTTAATGTGATTTACACAAACTGGGCAAGTATCAGCTGGATATAAATATCCAGGGCCCAGCCCTAGTTGGGACTGATTATTTGTTAGGTCTGTTGTTCAAAGGTTCAACAAAAGGATGTTGAATCAGGAACATGTGCCACGTGAATAAATCAAAGTGCTAATCAATAACTTCTGAAAAGGTATATCTCACCTAATAAAAAAAAACTACCACCACATACTTGCTACCCCGCAAACGGTCTTTATTTCTCCAGATGCCAGAGCATGGTCAGACAGATGAGAAAGAGTGAGCAAGTGCAGAAGAGAGACACAAACAATATAGACTGGGAACATTAGAGAGGAAACAAGAGAGAAAAAGGAGGACAGCGGAACAGAGCCGACTGCAGCAAACAGCAAGAGAATGGTAATGGGAGCTGCTCAGTGAGGAGGTGGGGGAGCCATGTTAATATATTCAGTCTGATTCTCTATTCCATTTTAATTGCCAAAGCCAGGCAGCAGCATATGCAGAAATGATGTGGGAGTGGAGTAATCCCAGTCAGTCATACAACACAGACTGAGCCCCTGAGTGACACGGTGTTGTCGTGTGATTGACTGTGTGTGTGTGTGTGTGTGTGTGTGTGTGTGTTCCCACAATGTTTAATATCTGCCAAAGCTGCGGAATAGTATAATACTAGAGTTTAAAGAAATCAATATATGACGATAATTGTGTAATCAAAGCCAAGAAAACTTCAAAACGTCAATTTACAGTCATGTTTACATACACCTTGAAGAATCTACAAAATGTTAATTATTTTAACAAAATAAGAGGGATCATATGAAATGCGTATTGTTTTTTTATTTAGTACTGTTCTGAAGATATTTTACAGAAAATGTTTTTACATATAGGGCCACAAGACAAAAAAAAGCAGAATTTATAAAAACAATTTTTTTATCTTTTGTGGTGATGAAGTCCCTCATTTCTCCTGAACAGTTAAACTGCCCAATGTTATTCAGAAAAATTCTCCAGGTCCTGCAAATTCTTCAGTTGTCCAGCATCTTCTGCATATTTGAACCCTTTCCAGCAGTGACAAAAGGATTCTGAGATCCATCTTTTCACACAGAGGACAATTGAGGGACTCAAACTATTACAAAACGTTCAAACATTCACTGATGCTCCAGAAGGAAACACGATGCATTAAGAGTTGGGGGTTTACAAATTTGAACAGGATGAAGAGGTGTGGAAACTTTTCATTGGCCAGTTTAACACTAGAATGCTAGAACGACAAACAGAATGCTAGACAGACGGACCAAATACTAGACAGACGGACCAAATACTAGACAGACGGACAGACAGACAGACAGAACGCTAGAGAGACAGACAGGCCTTTAGATGGATGGCTAGAAAACGAAGACAGAGCATAGAGAATGCTAGACAGACAGATGGAGAGAATCCCAGACATGGATGGATGGACAGAACGCCAGACAGACAGACAGAATGCGAGACCGACAGACAGCTAGACCGACAGACCAACAGCTAGACAGACAGACAGCTAGTCCGACTGCTAGACAGACATAATGCTAGACAGACAGACATAATGCTAGAGAGAATGCTAGACAGAATGCTAGACAGACAGACAGAATGCTAGACAGACAGACAGAATGCTAGACAGACAGACAGAATGCTAGACAGAATGCTAGACAGACAGACAGAATGCTAGACAGACAGACAGAATGCTAGACAGAATGCTAGACAGAATGCTAGACAGACAGACAGAATGCTAGACAGACAGACAGAATGCTAGACAGACAGACAGAATGCTAGACAGACAGACAGACAGAATGCTAGACAGACAGACAGACAGAATGCTAGACAGACAGACAGACAGAATGCTAGACAGAATGCTAGACAGACAGACAGACAGAATGCTAGACAGAATGCTAGACAGACAGACAGAATGCTAGACAGACAGAATGCTAGACAGACAGACAGAATGCTAGACAGACAGACAGAATGCTAGACAGACAGACAGAATGCTAGACAGACAGACAGAATGCTAGACAGACAGACAGACAGAATGCTAGACAGACAGACAGACAGACAGAATGCTAGACAGAATGCTAGACAGACAGACAGAATGCTAGACTGACAGAATGCTAGACAGACTGACAGAATGCTAGACAGACTGACAGAATGCTAGACAGACTGACAGAATGCTAGACAGACTGACAGAATGCTAGACAGACTGACAGAATGCTAGACAGACTTTTTATTTGCTTTGTCTGCAGAGGAATAAAATCAGAAGAGCGCATGTGCACCTTTGGAGGAACACTGTCTCTCACCATCTTATCTCTGGTCATAAGTTTGTGCAGGTGTCTGGTCCAACCAGCCTGTTTAAACAGCATCATTACACACCACTGTTGACAAAGTGCTTGAGCCAATCAGCTTATGGTTACATGCTGCTAAGGAAACGCACACAAACACACCTGGAGAGGGATGCTGGCACGGATCAAGTCTCTGTCATCACATAGAGGGCTCTCAAGAGACCCCTAGGAACAGTTGTTTTTATCTGGTCCATTCAGAGCCAAATCAGAGAGGACAGAAGCTTTAGACATCAGTGCCACAACAAATCCAAACAACTAAAATCACGTTGACAGCACACAGCGCTCTATTATCTGATGCAACACTATAAGCAAAAGGTCATAAGACCAAACCCACAAAGGAATGAAATCCCCCAAGGAGAGAGCAACGGGATGGTGTGGGTAGTCCATATCCAGCTTAAATAACTTCACGTCAATCAGTTTCTTTCCTCCTACGCCATTAACCTCAAATTCATATTTGACCTTTAATTACAAAGTCTTTTCTCCAGCTAACTTTCACCCTTAAAACTTTTGGCATCTCACATGTCCCATAATGATCTACTCTATTAGTTGCCTGTCCATTAAAAAAAATGAATCAATAAGCTTGCAGAAACCACCCTACAACAATGCGCTAATGTCTCGGCACCACTCCCCTGTTAGGTTAGAAAGGTTCATCCGCCTTATTCATCTTGTTTCTCTCTCGCTGTGTCTTTTTCTCACTCTCTCCTGCACCTCCATCACTCTGTCTTTCCAAGCCCCCTAATGCCCTTGTCCAATCTCTTTCCTGCAAAAATGGACCAATACAAATGAGCAGCTGCAATTTAGCAACAACCCAAAGTAATTAGAAACCCATTACCAGGGTCACCCAGAGACAGCGCACCCACATACACCAACACAGAGAACACTCTCTTTCTCTCTCTATCTCTCACACACACACAGCAAACAAACATGAATGCAGAATGAGCATGAAAAGTCACGGCATAACTGCACAGCTGTGAGGCGTGGAAGGAGGCTGTGAGTGAAGAACTGAAGCACTCAATCAACTCTTTGCCATACACTTCCAGACTTCTGCATAATCAGAGCAAAATGAGTAGTCTAGCGTAGCCAGAATTTAGAGTATCAGCATAAAGTCTGGACCACGCTGAAGATTGTTCTGGTCAAAGGGTCAGGCTTTGGCTGATTAGCATGGTTTATATACAGGTGCTGGTCATATAATTAAAATATCATCAAAAAGTTGATTTATTTCACTAATTCCAATCAAAAAGTGAAACTTGTATATTATATTCATTCATTTAATTTCAATTTTGATGATTATAACTGACAACTAAGGAAAACCCCAAATTCAGTATCTCAGAAAATTAGAAGATTGTGAAAAGGTTCAATATTGAAGACACCTGGTCCCATACTCTTATCAGCTAATTAACCCAAAACACCTGCAAAGGCCTTTAAATGGTCTCAGTCTAGTTCTGTAGGCTACACCATCATGGGGAAGACTACTGACTTGACAGTTGTCCAAAAGACGACCATTGACACCTTGCACAAAGCGGGCAAGACACAAAAGGTCATTGCAAAAGAGGCTGGCTGTTCACAGAGCTCTGTGTCCAAGCACATTAATAGAGAGGTGAAGGGAAGGAAATGATGTGGTAGAAAAAAAGTGTACAAGCAATAGGGATAACCACGCCCTGGAGAGGATTGTGAAACAAAACCCATTCAAAAATGTGGGGGAGATTCACAAAGAGTGGACTGCGGCTGGAGTCAGTGCTTCAAGAGCCACTACGCACAGACGTATACAAGACATGAGTTTGAGCTGTCGCATTCCTTGTGTCAAGCCACTCTTGAACAACAGACAGCGTCAGAAGCGTCTCGCCTGGGCTAAAGACAAAAAGGACTGGACTGCTGCTGAGTGGTCCAAAGTTATGTTCTCTGATGAAAGTAAATTTTACATTTCCTGTGGAAATCAGGGTCCCAGAGTCTGGAGGAAGAGAGGAGAGGCACACGATCCACATTTCTTGAGGTCCAGTGTAAAGTTTCCACAGTTAGTGATGGTTTGGGGTGCCATGTCATCTGCTGGTGTTGGTCCACTGTGTTTTCTGAGGTCCAACGTCAACGCAGCCGTATACCAGGAAGTTTTAGAGCACTTCATGCTTCCTGCTGCTGACCAACTTTATGAAGATGCAGATTTCATTTTCCAACAGGACTTGGTACCTGCAAACAGTACCAGGAACCTACAAACAGTACCAGTACCTGGTTTAAGGACCATGGTATCCCTGTTCTTAATTGGCCAGTAACCTCAACTGACCTTAACCCCATAGAAAATCTATAGGGTATTGTGAATAGGAAGATGCGATATGCCAGACCCAACAATGTAGAAGAGCTGAAGGCCACTATCAGAGCAACCTGGGCTCTCATAACACCTGAGCAGAGCCACAGACTGATCGACTCCATGCCACACCGCATTGCTGCAGTAATTCAGGCAAAAGGAGCCCCAACTAAGTATTGAGTGCTGTACATGCTCATACTTTTCAGTTGGCCAAGATTTCTAAAAATCCTTTCTTTGTATTGGTCAGAAGGAATATTCTAATTTTCTAAGATACTGAATTTGGGATTTTCCTTAGTTGTCAGTTAAAATCATCAAAATTAAAAGAAATAAACATTTTAAATATATCAGTCTGTGTGTAATTAATGAATATAATAATAGAACTTACAAGTTTCACTTTTTGAATGGAATTAGTGAAATCAACATTTTGATGATATTCTAATTATATGACCAGCACCTGTACACATACATACATACATACATACATACATACATACATACATGAAGTTAATTTATGTATGGGTCATTGACAAATAAGGTTTTTAAAAAAAAAAAAAAAAAACATAATGAAGAATTAAGTTTAAGTGATAACAGTGAGATTATGTGGTTTTTATAAATCAATTGGTACTGCTTTTGTCCTTTTTTTTTATTGTCACCAAAAAAGTAATTCCGTTTAAATCACAATTTCAGTTTTACCGAATGACACTTGGTTAAAACCAAATGACGATATTTTCAAACACATTTTCAAATGCTAATAGGCTAATATCTAGAAAGCTAGCTAACAAAAGGACAATCAAACATTTTATATTTAGTACAAGTTTTAATATATTACAACAATTTCCATGTTTTATAGGGGTTGTACCAAATGACCTGATGTTTCAGGACATGCGTATAAGAAAGTGAAAACATAAATTTTTCAAATTGTTAAACTAGAGTTAGTTACTTTGCTTCATGACCATGTGGTCCTTCACAGGTGTCTGAATGATGTCACATCCTGTCACATGATAGAAACTGCATGACCTATTCCAAAATGGTCCCTTTATATTTTACTCTGAATGACATCAATGACATTTTTACGGACATTCTTTCTAATAACAAAGTAACGCCTTCCATGCATAATTTTAATACCATTTTGCACTATGTTGATATATAATGTTATAAAATAATACCAGAATAAAAAAAATTATTAAGATCCATACATTAAGATATTTTAAAATCATAAATGAACTGGCTATATAGGCCTCTGGATGGTTAAACCAAATGACCTTTTGACAAATGCATTTTAAAAAATTCTGAAGTATGTAGCAATTAAAACAAAAAAAAAATTAATACAAAAAGTATGTATTATTAAAACCTTTTGGATTAAATAAAAGAGATCTAGTTGTTGGATATCATATCTTTGTTGTTGTTGTTTTATTATTAAGGCATTTGGACAAAATGACCCATCACGTCATTGACCCATAATGAGATAATATTATTATATAATATTATTATTCTCATTATGGGTATATTAATAAATATATATTATAATAAAATAAATGTAAATTAAGAAACTGATTATTGAACAAATGTAGCAAACATCATTTATAATAAAAATATTGACTTGAAATGACTAATATAAAGACTTGGCAATAATCCGTGGCAATATTCAAGAGACATCTGAAACTTGTATCGTGAGCACTTCCTGTGTTATTTGCCAATTCATGAAGAATCGCTTGTTTGTTTTCCTCACTTGTTAAGTCGCTTTGGATAAAAGCGTCTGCTAAATGACTAAATGTAAATGTAAATGTAAAGAAACTCAGCATAATTTGTAGTTTGTCAAGATGACTTTTTCTAAAAGACATTTAATACACTATGACAAAAATAATTTGTGATTGATTCAATCATTAATTTAGCACAGGTAAATTATACACATTTTATTATACTACAGTACAGTATGTTCAACCAGTGCCAGATTTTTCATGCTGCCTTTCATGTCACAGCTCAGGATAATTTCTAATGAAGGGAGCCAATCATATTGCCATTTTTCTGTACAAATGCATCAGACAGACTGTTAACCGTCTAAGAGAATGACAGGGAAACAACAAGCCAGAACTGACAGAAATAATTTAGTACTAAATTGTATTTTACCACCAACTCCCACTGTGCTCAGATGTCTTATTACTGTCTCTGTCTTAAGACTTTCTGATCCAAAGGAATGACAGAAAGATGGAGGATATATCAAATTATGAAAACATGATGGTTAATTATGGGCAGGTGGCATATTTTATTACCTTGCCAGTGGCATGGAGTGACAGAGTGGAAGAGGGTAATTGATCTTAATTACTGTGCCCAAATGAAGGTCATATCATCGACACAGAATGAGACTGGGGGACAGAGGAAAGACCAGCTGCATACAAATATACAGCTGACTCTGATTGTCTCAGAATCAACAATACAAATACCAGTGATTAAAGAGAGTGGATAACAGGAAGGTTCAATAGGAACGAGGCTGTTACTGGAGACTGAAATGGCTTGTCAGGAAAAAAAAAAAAAAAAAAAAAATCCCACCCTATTACTCACACAAAGGAAACAAACTGAAAAAGTACTCGTCATTCACATGCTGTTAAAAAAAAACAAAAAAAAAAACATGTGTGGCAATACAGACTTCTTTAAAAGCAAAATACAAGCCACATGATAATGCAAATTTCAGTCAACTTCATGGATGGACTGGATATAGCAAGAGTGGGAGGTGTACTATTAGTTTAATTTAAAAAAAGCAGTGCAGGTGCTGTAATAAAAGGGTAGATTATAAATTCAAAAAGTTCAAAGGTTTAGGGTTTAAGCAAAAACTGATATATTATTAATATAATATTAAATTAATATAATACATTCTACAAAAATTATAATAACAACATAATATTGTTTTACTGTATTTTTTGAGCACTACTCAACAATCAATCAATTTTGCTTTTCAGTGTTTCTTTTGGCACAGATCATTTTATTTTTGATTTATATTATTATATTTGTTTCTCGCAGTTGCCCTTTCACATCGGTATACATTTAGGTCAATACATCTATATGACCTCCCTGACACAATGTCTAAGTTATTTCAAATGATCAAATGTTTTTGATGTTGACTGATGTTCCATCTAATTATTTCAGATCATCACATTATTAATAACTCATCATATATAATACATATACTAAACTATACATATTAACAGACTGAAAAGAGTGAGACTGATACATTTGGCATTGGCGTAACGTCAAGGGTCATGATTCAATCTGGCTTGCTGCTAATGGTCAAGTTTCAGATTTGAAGCGTGTGTGAAGACTTGATCCCGGACCAGCGTAAAAGCCAGTGAGACAGCAGAGCAGGTGGGGTGTAGAGTGACTCAGTATGAGGAACAGAAGGTGGCTGCTGGTGAAGGTCTTGGCATACAAGCCCCACTACTGGCTAGAGAGCTGGAAATCAAGTTCATTACAGTCATATGCGTTTCCAAGGCCTCTCGCTCACAGCTGGGTTGCCACGCGATGCCAATTGTGAGCCGACAGCCTCAATTTCATGCGACAAGATGGACATTTATAATGAATGGAGCCCTAGTAAGTCTGCACAGGCAGTCACGCTCTAAGAATTCACTAAGCTTGAACCAAAAGCAAAGACTGAAATCGTCGAGAAAGGTAAGGAACACGTGTATCCATCCGAGTGTGCAGGTGTACATGCTTAAAATTCGAAAACATCGGCTAATTCTTTTGAGCTTTTAATAATCACTTTACCCTTTCAAGCACAATATAAATTCAGTGAATATATTTAAAAAAAGTGATGGTGGCATCAAAATGTTTTAAAAGAGTCACTTTGAAAATAGCAACTTTTCACTATATTTCTTGGTGTCTTTAGCCTCTGGGATGAATATAAGAAACAACAAAGCACTTCCCTCCTCTCTCCAAGGCACACTTCTATCTGAGCTTTTTACTAAAATGAGGAGGGATTCCTTTAAGATACAATCCCACTGAGAATCTTACAGGTTTCAAATGGTCTAAGATGAGGATTATGTCTTGCACATGTTTTTTTCCACACTGACCTTTTAACAGCCAGAGTACAATACAAATTTTGAGTGTTAATTAGTGTTATAGGGCTGCTGAACAGCGCCCCACAGTTAAGCAACTTTAATTGCATTTGGCCACACAAAATGTCTTCATAAATGTCAACGAATATTTAGCAGAGTCATTATTTTGCAAAAAAAAAGCTTATCTTCTCAGAATCTAAATGTCAGACAGTCAGGTGACCAAAAATAAATTTTTATATACGCCAAGTTTAATACACACACACACAAAGATCATTACATTATGACCAGCTTCCTAATATTGTGTTGGTCCCCCTGCCAAAACAGCCCTGACTTGTCGAGGCAAGGACTCCTCTGAAGGTGTGCTGTGGTATCAGGCACCTTGATGTTAGCAAGTTGCGAGGTGGAGCTTCCGTGAACCAAACTTGTTCCATGAAAGGTTGTACATGGTCTGCAACAATGCTTAGGCAGGTGGTACGTGTCAAAGTAACATCCACATGGATGGCAGGACCCAAGGTTTCCCAGCAGAACTTTGCCCAAAGCATCACACTGCCTCCGTCGGCTTGCCTTCTTCCCATAGTGCGTCCTGGTGCCACGTGTTCCCCAGGTAAGCGACTCACACGCACCCGGTCATCCACGTGATGTAAAAGAAAACGCGATTCATCAGACCAGGCCACATTCTGCACTGACACCTTTCTATCAGAACCAGCATTAACTTCTTGAGGAATCTGAGGCACAGTAGCTCGTCTGTTGGATCGGACCTTACGGACCAGCCTTCGCTCCCCACGTGCATCAATGAGCCTTATTCACCCATGACCCTGTCGTCGGTTCACCTCTGTTCCTTCCTTGGACCACTTTTAACAGATACTGACCACTGCAGACCGGGAACACCCCACAAGAGCTGCAATTCTGGAGATGATCTGACCCAGTCGTCTAGCCATCACAATTTGGCCCTTGTCAATCTCGCTCAAATCTTTACGCTTGCCCATTTTTTCTGCTTCTAACTCTATCAACTTTGAGGAAAAAATGTTCACTTGCTGCCTAATATATCCCACCCACTAACAGGTGCCGTGATGAAGAGATAATTCACTTCACCTGGCAGTGGTCATAATGTTATGCCTGATTGATGTACATTTACATATAAACTGTAGCTTTAGCTACTCATTAAAGTAGTTAAGATACAGTCAAGCTATCCTTCTGAAAAAGTAGTTAGCTACACTATAAGTTACTATCAATAAAAAAATAAATAAATATGTGTGTGTGTATATATATATATATATATAATACATACATACACACACACACACATATACATACATACATACATACACACACAAAGAGTAGCCTATTGTTTTATTTTATAAACTATCCAAAGATACCCTACTCACAATTCTCAAAGTCTGTATCTTAAACTGACTGTCAAATTGCAAAATTGCTACAAATGTAACATCAATACAAGAACAAAATGTATGAAAATTAAATTGGATACACAGGAGAGTGTCAAAAACACACATTAAAACAGCACATGCAGTGATGGAGCTCATTTACTACGAACACTCCAAGACGCGATTCATGAGCTCCTTGCGTGAACACAGTGTGCTTAGCTCTGAAACCGATTTAAATAGATCACAGCTATAACAGATATTTTGCCAAAGCAATGGCGCAAAACACAACGCTGGTGATCTTTTAGGTTCATTATAAAACTGTGGTAGGACAGATTAAACTATGATAGGTCATCATTGTAATTAAATCAGAAATATATATTTGATATAGGCTAGTGCAATTAAGCCGGATAATTAACCAATTTAAAAAAGCCATTATTCACCTGTATGTGCTTGACGTGAACTATCAACCCATTCAATGAACTGTAAAGCCACAAGATGCGTGATATAATAATAGATGGCGGTAATATGCAATTTTAGTTTCTATCTAGTAAGACGACGCCAAAGCGCTGCTTCAGACTCATCACAATGCAAAGTAGAATGTAGCTTTCGCTCACACCAAAATATATATATTTGTGAGGCTCAGAGAGGTCTTGAGATGTGCAGAGACAAGAGACAAAGAGACACTCACTCTGTGATCTCCTCAGTAACTGTGTGCTCCACCTGCAGACGGGAGTTGACCTCGATGAAGTAATGTTTGCCATGTTTATCCACCAGGAACTCCACTGTGCCTGCGTTCTCATAACCGACCTGAGGAAAAGAGAGGAAATGTTATGAAAAATAACTAAATAATACATTATATATAAAAGTATATATATATTTTAATTTGTTTATTTATTTATTGGTAAGTGGTGTGATGCCCTAGTGCTGTAGCACACAGTCTTTAAAATAGTTATCATGTGAAATCTCCCATTAGACAATCAAATATATTTAAGCATATCTTTAGTTGGACCTCAGCACTATTTCTGCACAATTAAAGTGCATTAAGTCCAAAATGAGTTGGTCCAATTTAGCAGACTTTAAGTATACCACTTTAGTATAGTTGTTGTTTGTTTTGTATGAGTGTAGCATTTGTTGAAACCTTGCTACCAAACTCAGATACATGACCGAACAACTTACAACATATTTTTTTCCATTTTGAACAGTTGAGCTTGACATGCATTTAACAGATATTTGCAACTACCTCCAAATTCATTTTTGTCAGACAATAGTTTATCTAACAATACTCTCTCCAAAAGGAAACTGGATTTGTAATGGGACACTACAAATATTACTACTGTAAAATCATAGTTAATGATTATGGGATCTTATGTAAATTTATTACATTTGGTTTTTATTTGCTTTATGGCAATTGTGTCTAATACCATGTTGCCATTTTATTGCAGCAAAAATTATAATATTTTAGAGCAAATTATGGTAAGTTGTTGAAACGGCGGATTATTAGAAAGGCACAAAGACAGCAGGTTGCCTCTTACTAGGCCACATCTTGACACACACCACATAAAGCCCAATAGGCGGTTCCATAATCCTGTCCCCAAATTTCGCTGAAGTACAATCCAATTCATCCTTGCCAAATTTGGATACACACTGCCTCTCACACATTCACACACACAGACGTATAGCATTTGGAGAGTAAAGCATCCTTGATAACTGGCTGCCAGCACAAACTGAGATCAAACAAGCAACCCTTCAAATTCCTGGCTGATATTCACACTCACACCCGCTCAAAAATCTCGCAAGCCCTGTGAGACCGCGAGAAGACATGAAGACGTTCACTCTGACTTGAGAACAATCTTTGTCACACTCAGACACACTGAAATACGGCGAGCAGATTAAAACTATTAGGCCGTCGCAATGAAAGAGATGAAAATAAACAAGACACAGTGCCCACGAGAAGAAAGGTACAGACAGGTAATTAAATGCGTAAAACGAGAGGAGGAAAGAGAGAAGGACAGATGGCATTCCACCGAGAGGACTAAAGAGGGTGAGAAAGAAGGAGGGAGAGAGATGAGTAATGAGTTTCACAGCTTGATACAATTTCTAATTACTTCACAATATCCATAGCATAAACAGGGTCTGCGGACAGGCTATGGCAGGAAACCGGAGAGGTCAAAGATGGAGGGACATTTCTGGTGTAAGAATCAAAATATGGATTATGACTGAAAGGAGAGAGATGAACAGAAAGAGGCCTCGACAGAGCTGCAATCTAAATTTAAATTAGTGGAAATATGGATTTTTAATAAGCAGATAAACCCATTAAAAAAAAAAAATACTACACAGTACAACTGTACTTAAAAATAAATGTTTGAGCAGCAAATAAGCTTATTAGAATGATTTCTGAAGTAATGACAAAGCTTAATTTTCAGCAGCCATCACAGGAATAAATTCAACCAGTTGTTTCAAATTGTAATATTATTATTATTAGTTTCTGTATTTTTGATTAAAGTAATGTTGACAGTTTTTTCTTCATTTTATATACATATAGATAACCACAAAAACATCAAATGTAATTCTAATCCCATTTTATTATTTTTTGTCATGAAACAAGAATAGAGATCTTAGAAAGAACTTTTCTCACAGACAAGGAAAGTAAACTGTAATACTGCCAGGCTCCAAAAATGACAGAAAGCAGCATTCAAAATTCATAAAAGCAGCGCTTACTACTTGTGTGGCTATGCTGAAGTCTTCTAAAGTCAGAGGTTTCTATGATGACCAGTCTGAAAAATGCGTTTACTGATTATGTCGTCTCTGGTGTGTAGATATTAAACTCCATTATGTAAATTAATTCACAGTTGGTCACGTGAATGACAAAAGAAATGGTGTTTCTCATAAAACCTGGTGCAAACATTTTTTGGAGGTGTGAAGTCAGTGAATAATGAAATTTCGGTCTGTTTCTCACTCAAAGACATCATAAGACTTAGAATACGGGTCATATGAGTCAAATGAACTACTAGGTTCACAGTCTAAATCACTTATAGCAGCAAATCCATTTCCCTCATATTCAAAAGAGCTTGTGTTTTAAGGAAGAAAAAAAAATATGGGATTCTAATAATCAATAAAGTCAATAATATGAACGACATTATGGTGAGAAAACGATATCCAAGTGCCTTTAAACATTCAATTTAGTGAGAGTGTGAGAGTAAAGAAACAAGCAGAGACGCACGACTTATACAATCACTGAAGTTAAACAGCGTTATGTAAATACCCTCGTCTTTTACTGATGATTAGCAGCGAAGATGCATCATGTTCACAATCAACCTCAGCTTGCCTCAAACACATGCAAACAGCGTTTTTAACAGTGAGTGTTGACTGTGGGTCTGAAACCACATCAAGGCTGTGATCCCCAACCTGTGCTTCAGGCACTGTGGGTAGAGCAGCTGTCTCCATGGCAACAGCTGCCATAAAACAAAAAAAAAAGAAAAGAAAGAAAAAAAGACATTAAAACAGGGGAGATGTTTCTGTCATGTTAATGCCATTTAATTCCACATCCTGATGTCTGACCAAACGCATAAAAAAAAAGCTATAACAGTGACCACAACAATTTAAGCAACAGCCCCATGAAGGACAAGGTCAATAAAATGTGCGCAACAAAATTGGTGGAGAGAGTCTTCTCAGATATTCCTTCCACGACAACACGGTTTTCAATTTATTAAATTACAAGGCTGAATATCATGGTTTCAGCATGGAGAACTGAAAGGAAAAATTAAATTGATTATTGAGAGGAAATCTGTGCCAGCAAATACTGCTTTAAGCTCTCGGAGAACCGACAGGGACAAAAGACAGACATCCAGAACAGAACAGAAAAAAACAAAAAAAAAACAGCATGAAATGGCAAGAGCTCTGAAGGACATGAGAACAAAGCCACATCCTCCGATTTTATTAACAAGGACATGGATGAAATATCTCATAAGTCTGTAGTATGTAGTTGAGACATCCTACAAAACAGGTGCAATTTCTACATGTAAACAAAATTTGTAGTCTTTATTTAAATATATACTGCATGTGTTAACCCTAGCTAATATAGCAAAGGAAAAGTTGGGAAAACAAAATCAATTCTAACATTGTGTGTCAATTCTCTCTTTTAGTTGGCATGTCCACAAGTTATGGCTCAACCCTGTTACCATAGTATTTCTGGAGTGTCCATTTACACAAAGTTCCCACCTTGTTGGCAGATGCCATTTACATTAACTCTGCCCAACATGGTCTAATTGAGCCAGACAAAATTACAAAAGAAACCCCACAGGAGCAGTGGTGTTAGCCTTTGACGTGACCGAACAGAGCTCGAATCGGCCTTTTCCCATCGCATATCACCTCAGAGAATATTTATTTCAGCTAAAAATAAATGACGAAAATAACCGAAATGTGGAAATCAAGCAGCAAATGTATATTTAATAGTGGGAATAAAGGGTTTAGGTTAGGTGTACGGGAAGGCTTTAACTGTTACCAAAAATAAAGCTGCATGCTATGTTAGCCACTTGACAGACATGGTGAAAACATTGTACACGTGGAAAATCAAGAAAACAAGATTCAAACAATAAGCCTAACAGTGTTGAGCAATATAATATGATAAGTTTGTCTATAAAAATGCATCCAAGCAGTTGTTCCCTATCTAATAAATCATAATATATTAAAGCGTCTTTTCCAAGGTTTCTGAAAACTAAATCAAAGGTAACGTGGGTATGACGACACTGATAGGCGACGCAACGAAAAGGGATGGGACACTAGTTAAAATGTGTGTACGCAAGTACACAAGTCAACAAAATATACAACACTGTTCTAGTGGTTTTGGATATTTTAATCCAAAAATCATACGTAGTGCCTTTAACTCATACAACTTGTCTCATTGAATACTTAAAATTATACATTATCAAATGAGAAATTTCAGCTGTCTCATACAATGACCCAGTTCATATTCTTATGGCTAGTGCTGGAAACCTTGTTGAACGTCTGCTAAATGTCAGTTCAAGTCATGTTTGCCCCAACATGAAGAAGGGGAAACATGATCACACATGACATTTCCATTTCGGTGACATACAGTGCTAATGATTAAACACGAGAGTGACGGGCCATTTGGTTCTTACAGAGTCGAGTGAAAGTTCTGCCACGCTTCAAAAACAGAATTAGACAATTAAAAGAGCCAGGGAGAATTTTCTTTGACATTAAAGACGGAGCCAACGGTGAGAGAATAGAGAGATACATCCCGCTGTTCTTAAGAGAAAAGCTGTACTCAGCAATAGAAAATGAGATTGAGGGGAGCTTCAAGCGTCTAAGGGAACATGTCAAAAGCTCAAATGAGGTTTTAATGCTTGCTCTGAGAAATCTGAAAGCCTGGCCATCTTCTCCATTTCCCTCGTCCATATGACGGAACAGATGGAGGAGAGATTTTAGCGCTCTCTCTCTCTCTCTCTTTATCTCTCCCGCTCTCCTCCTTCACCAAGTTCCCTCACTTCACACAAACAATACTCCATATCTCTCTCGCTGACTCGCTCACACACACACATAAATGCTAATGCATTCATATTCTGCAGAACGCAAAACAACTGACAGCAGAGAGTCCAGACGGGGTGAAAGACGGGTGATCGGCGCGGTATTTTATCTGTACGTGTGTCTGTTGAATTCAGAAGTGGAATTCAAAAGGAAGTCTACACTGATAATACACTGAATGAACCTTTTCAATGTGGCAGCGGATTCCAGCTTCTCCAAACGTAATCACGCATGTTTATTCAGAAAAGCTATATCTAAAATTGCCTGCAAAATGTTAATGTCTTCAACATTACTATAAAAAGCCCACAATGTGCTTGAATTTTCATGAATAGTCAAAAGCTTTATTAATACTACGCTAGATATGTCATGTTTGTGATTCATGCGAGGCAGGTGTGCAATGGCGCACATAGTAGGATGTAGTGTATCTGTGCGTGGACATGATTACACAAACAAGTCAACAGAAATTCAAAAACTGCTACCAACCATGAAATGAATTACATTTCCAGAGTGAAACGGGGTTCTGAAACCACTTGTAAAAATTAGCAAACGCTCCAACACATTTGTGTGCCATGCTGCTAAAATGGGTGTTGCAAGTTCAAATCCACTCAACATTTGCTCCATTTCCAGTCTTAAAGGGATAGTTCACCAACAAATAAAATTTACTCACCCTAATGTCATGTAAGACTCTAAGGTATGTTGAAAAAAAACATTGTGCCCTACTGACTTTCAATGTGGAAAAAAAAAAAAAACTGAAAGAAAGAAAATCATACAAGTTTGAACGACATTACAGGTTTGGTGGGAAAATGTCTCTTTTTTTTTTTTTTTAGGTGAACTCTCCCTTTAATATGAATAAAATGGCAAGTGCATTAAACAAACACAGCATTTGAAAATTTCAAGGAATTCTTCTATTTAACACCAGAGAATTTAATTCAACCTTCAGTCAGTTCAAGAGTAATCAATCTTTTCTTATAAAAACAGGCTTTAATATGCTCTCTCTTTTTCTTTCTGTTCAGAATGACCCTTTCACTCACAAGGTCAGCTCATCGGCACAGGCACATGTTAATAATCAGTCAATAACCCTCTTTTTAAATACAGCCCTCCAGTGTAACTCAAAAACTCTTCAGAACGTCAAATGTAAACACGCTGGAGATGAACACGTGTGAGGACAGCAGGGGGTTTCCATTTACATTTAGAAAATTGGCAGACATTTTTATCTAAAAATGACTTGCTGCAAATCGCACATACGTGCATGTCCTCACTGGCATTTGATCAAAGACGTAGCAAAAGGCGCCTGTCAAGAAATCACTTTTTTGATTTTGAGTTAACAGTCAGTTTGACTTGAGTTTTCAACTTGTATAAATGTCACTCTAAAATCAGACTGAGAAACCTACTTTCATTTATGTGTGATTCAGGAGCACAATACTGTGTAAATAGTGAAAAGGGTCTGTAGCTTGTTATATATATATATATATATGCTCTATATGGAAGTCCTGTTTATTTGGATGCTTTGTTCAGAAATTATCCAAAATTGTTGGATTAGCAAGAGCATAAAATTGTATTTTTTTCCTATTTTGAAATTTAAATACATGTTGACAGGTGCATGCTGTCATATGTCAGCATTTACTCTCAAATGAGCAAGTAGTAACCAATAAGGACACCCACATTTGCTCCGAGGTAAATTAACCTCACTAAGTTAACGTTAATGCATTTACTTATTGATTCAGGTCAAAGCAGAGATCGCATTGCTCAGGAGTCTGTTGAAGAACCGCTCTATGTTTACAGCTGTGATCACTTTCAAAAATAATCTTTTTGGCTATTACAATACTTTAAATTAAAACAATTAAAACACAGAATTTAGAATTTCATGTAATTTAACTATTTCTTATAAAAAATGCAGATATATATGAATGCAATAGCATTCATTCCAGCCTACTTAAAGGGCACCAATGATACCTTTTTAACAAAATGTAATATAAGTCTCTGGTGTCTCCAGAATGTGTCTGAAGTTTCAGCTCAAAATAGCCCACAGATCATTTATTCTAGCTTATCTACACCCTATTTGAGTGTGAGCAAAAACACTGTGTGCGTGTGTGTCCCTTTAAACGCAAATGAGTTGCAGCTCCCGGGCCCCCTTTCCAGAGGAGGGCGGAGCTTTAACAGCTTGCGCTTCAGTTCAGGCGCGCAGATGGCACTAGGGAAGGGGGGGACATGACCCCCCCAAATTCATAGTGACCAGATCCGTCCCCCGCCCTCACTATCCCTACGAAAGGCGACAAAAATCGGTAAAACAGAGGATTAACCAGTGTTTGCACTGTCTCCGAGTGACGCCGGGGCGCGAATCTTTTTTTCCCAGGATGGTAGGGGGAAGGTCCTGCCTTTTTTCGACTCTGATTGGCTAGAAGGGTCTCCTCCTATTGGGTAGGAGGCGACAAAGGCGGACCTCGTGCCTGAATGAGCGGTAACCATAGTGATCATATACAATTTACGACTGAGCCGAGTCTGTGATTTTCTGAACTGGAAAAAAAAAAAAAATATTCGACTGCAAATGCCACATAAAGGCAATGAAGAGACAAAAAACAAACAATGCAAGTATCCTATGCCTGTTGACTTTCCCAGATGTGGCAGATTAGATTTGTTAAGGGGAATAACTAGTCTGACAATAATGGCAAGAAGGCTTTTGCACTTAGCAAACACAGCAAAAACAATTTATCGTCAGGAAATAATGTTTTATCTTAACATTTAACCCATTGTACTGTATAAATTGACTGAGGTATGTTCATTGTCGTGTAAGCCACTATAAAAATAATAATAAGTAAATTTGAGTGGTGGAAGGTTTATGCAAACAACAAAGGCCTACATAAACGTTTGACATCTTCATCATGATTTTTTTATTGTACGGAGCAACGGAGGATACAGATTCTTAAATTGTGGACAATGAAAAACATTTCTTAATATGTCATACATCATTTGAAAGATAATTCTAACCTATAAATTGCAACAAACTTGTAACACAGAAATACATTTTTTTGGTTATTGTTTTTTTTGCACATAGGTTCTTTGCTTTTTTGTTCATAATGATAGACTTTGTATGCTGAGATAAGCAGATGTTTCAATAAAACATACTTTGCTGAAGACATGAAGTTTGGGTGGGTGATTGGCATACTAGTCAAATAACAGTCTGATCATAAATTGCTGGTGGTGATCAGGTTTGTTTACCTTTGTTCATTTGCTGTTTATCCATGATTTCAAATAAGAATCCCTCAATGGTTTTTTTTAGTGCAAATCATTAGCCCAAATTACGCAAAATAACGAATTGAGTTTAAATAATTTGCTGACAGCTTGATTCCCCCCCCCCCCCCCAGTTAAAAAATCCTATCTGCGCCCCTGCTTCAGTTGCTCAACAACAACAAATTGGATCGATTTTCAGTAACGGTGTTCAGCCTTACATTGTTGGACACTGATGGAGAGACAACTGGACGTTTTGGTACGGTTAGTGTATAAATTCATGTAGTTGCTGTGGAGTTGATTCAACTCATCGACTAGCATTTTACGTCATGTTAATCTTTTGTGCAAATCCAGAATTGAATTGACCCTCATTTGTGAAGCAGTCCGGCATTAAATGACGGCATGATAACAACACTCTACTACAACAACTCTTCCTTTTCTCTAAAGCGGCCCGACATGGCCTCGCCCCCCGTTGCGCGTTCCCGGGGACAGGGTTGATGTAAATTTCCGGGTTTTCATGTAGTCCTTAAAAAGCAAATTCTGTAAAAGAAAATGTCTCCCTTTGCACTGAACTTTGAGAAACGGAACTTTGCAGATGTTATTTATGCTCAAACAGCAAAATTACACACTAATTGACATTAATAAAGTGAAATCATAATCAAGGAGCCCTTGAAAAGAATAATATCCAATCCGTTTTACCCCTTTATGAGTAAATATTACTGAAAATCACATTTTCTTTCAGAACTTATTTAAAGCTTGTCTGAGTTAGGGAGGAGCGTATCAAGAGAACAACTGGCATGGGTTGCTGTACAGCTTCAGATTAACCCATAATTTTTTTATAGCCTGTTGCCAAAAATCTTTTGCCAAATAAAAAGCACCACTTTCTCATTTCTCTGCCAAATAAACAATTGAGAGGTTCAAACCTTCCCAAATGCCGGTGCAGGCAGTCCATATGGCTGCTCAGACTGGCATACAGAGATCAGCCAGATGAACATATGAAAAAAAAACTCCTGTAATAATGAACAGATATCAACGTCAAGACCCATCTGGATATCATCTGAAAAACACCGAGAGGTTACAGCACAAGTAGTTTTACGATGAAAACGGTTATCAATAAAAGTGTCGGATTGCTCTGAAGATATTAAGGAGCTTTGTTACTCTTTTAAGGCAGATGCTACAGTGTTTCTCTAACAGCTTGTCTGCCGCAGCAATAACAAACCATTTTTTGGTCTTGGCGTATGTTTATGCAGTGAAATGGATGGATGTTTGATTATGCGTCTCAATTCAATAGCACAGCAGCACCACCTGCAGTCTAATTCAGTGTACTGTATCCTCAGGTAACGCATAAGACCTCAATTTCGTCACATATTTTTGTTTTCTAAAATACTTCATCCTGGCATTCAGAAAAAAACAAAAATCATTTACATGTCATAATGTTAAACTAAAACATACTGTTGACAGAAATATGAGTAGAAAAAAAACACCTGTATGAGTTTCTTTCTTCTGTTGAATACAAAAGAAGGTATTTTGAAGAATACGATCAACAAAACAGTGGATTGATCTCACTGACTTCCATAGTTTTGTGTTTTTCCATACTATGGAAGTCAAAGGGTCCACTGTTTGGTTACAGACATTCTTCAAAATATCTTCTTTTATGTTCAACAGAAGAAAGAAAGCCGTACAGGTTTGGAACAACTTGAAAAAGTAAATGATAACAGAATTTTTATTTAAGGGTGAACTATCCTTTTAACAATAACAAATCTAGAAAGAATATGATTGCTTGAAATCATGCAAATCACAGTCAATATCCGGTATTCACCCGCTTGACCTGTGCAAGATGAAGCTGAACAGTGAATCAACACTGTTAAACTGAAGCACTTTGTGAGCGGGTTCATTAACGCATCCTGTATGACGCTAATAATATTACAGCTTACATCTGATCGAATCAAAGTATCCATGTAATTTTTTGTTACATATTTAAATATTAATATTTCTTTCAGGTCAGTAAATGAGTAAAATGACTAAAATAAAAGACTAAATTCTAAGGATGTCTTCATCAAAAGACTAAAACTAAAAATGAACACTTCTAGTCCAATGCATTAAGATTTTAGATTTAAATGGGTGTTTTGGGATAAATAAATTATTTGGTGCATGAACTTTTGTCAAAAGTGACATCTGTATTTGCATACATTTTGGAAAAAAGCCGGTGAGGCCATCTGTCAGATGTGTTGACTCGTACCTGTCGAGCGAGATTCACAGAGTCAGCAGTCAGTCTGTCTCTGAGGTGTGGGTCCAGCTGTGAGGCCGGTGCGATCTCCACCACCTTCTGGTGTCTCCTCTGGATTGAGCAGTCCCTCTCGTACAAGTGAATGACATTGCCGTATTTATCGCCTACACACATTGCATTACACAGAAGTCTTAAACCCATCTGGCAGTGTAAACAAACCCATCTGCTTGTATTTCTCCAAAATATAACAAACAATCATAGAACTGATCAATAAACACTATGCAAATTAGTAGGCAACAGAGCACTGCACCATTCTGTTCACTGTTGACAACAGTGTGCTATATACAAATATCCAAATATGTTTTATTTAACTGCCAACAATTTATTTAAATAAATCAAATTTGTTGTTGGAGGTCGAGTGCTTCTTCAGGGACAATGTCTGGGATACAGATTTAAAGTAAAAATCATTTACTCACCCTCATGTCATCCATGGGACACAAAAAGAAAATTTTCTGGTTGTTCTTTTGCAAGCAATTACAATGAATGAGGATTGAAGCTTTAAAAGCACTAAAATATTATAAAAATATATCGAACTTCCATTCCATTTTATTTCTTCTGAAGCCATTTAAGAGTATTTTGAAATATTACTCATTGGAAATCACTCGCACACAGAATCATTCAGTAGCACAGGAATGTCTTTTCAACACTGTTCTTTGATTTATCAATAAAATAGCTTGGAAAATTAAAAGTCCTAGCATTCATTTCTTAGTTACTAAAAACTGCAGCTTCACTATTAGTAGAGAGACGCTGCCGTTTCATCACTAATGCGTTCATAGAACTGTAATCTTTACTGTGCTACTTTATCTGTATCCGATTTAGAACTAACGGAAATATGTTAGAAATAAAATGACTGAAAATTCTTCATGTAAACACCTCAACCAATTCGACTGAGCTCGAGCTAAATGAAATTACAATTCGACTGAAATGGGTGGTGTAAATATTTAATAACCAGGTAAATGGTTCAAATGTGTAGAGCAATGATGCATACGTTTTCTGAATGCGTGCATATACATATATTTATTCTTTTGAACCGGTCTGGGGAAGAGACTAAATGTTTGCTACGTGCCTTTAAAAAAAATGTCATAAAGGCTGAAATGGCAATAGTACCCATGGCAGCTCCGGCTATATTAAATCGCAGTGACTTTCTCAGTTTTTGAACGTGACAACTGGGCACAGAGAACGCGCTGAAATTTTGTTCTTATTACCCATAATCCACATGTATAACATGAGGAGATTAGAACAGCACTTTCAGAATCTGAAACTGGATTGGATTCATAGGGCAGTTGTGGCCTAATGGTTAGACAGTCTAACTGAGGTCCCCTTGAGCAAGGCACCCAACCCCAAATCACTCCCTGGGCACCACAGGAAAAATTGCTGCCCACTTCTCTGGGTGTGTGTTCATTGTGCATGTGTGTGTGTGTGTGTGTGTGTGTGTGTGTGTGTGCTCAATACTCACTGCTGTGTGTGTGCACTTGGGTGGGTGAAATGCAGAGCACAAATTTTAAGTATGGGACACCATACTTGGCTACACGTCACGTCACTCACTCACTATTCAGATTATGAGTGAATGAAAATTAGTGAAATGTAAACATGCCTACTGATCCAGTCAGTATTTAACAGCCCACTGAAAGGGAAGATTATCAGTGAATGATGACTAAAATTTCAGTCTTTCCTCACAAAAACTATATGGCTTCAAAAGACAAACAAGTCATGTGGGCCATGTGGGAAAAAAAGTTATGATGCCTTTGTGCCCTTTATGAAGATTGACTGGCTTTTTTTAATTAAATGCATTGAAAAGAGCAACATTTCCTTTTGTGTTTCACAGAGAGAAAATCTTACAAGTTTGAAATGACATGAAAGTGAATAAATGATGACAATGTTAATTTTGTTTAAAATATTAACCATTTTTATAAGAATACTTGATTTGCAGTTCTAGACCAGAGACTGGCCCAACAAAATCCTACAACAAACAAACTCACTTACCCAGGATCTGCACTTCGATGTGTCTTGGTTTCTCAATGAACTTCTCAACAAACAGAGCTCCATTGCCAAAGGCAGCCAGGGCCTCAGAGTACGCTCGCTGATAGTTCTCCTCTAGTTCCTGATCACACAAACAGGGTCAGTGCAAATACATTCATACATTTAATACATTAAATGTGTTCCAATGCCCTACAAATCATTTTACTCTCAGACACGATACCTCATACTCTTTGACCACCCGCATTCCACGGCCCCCGCCCCCGTATGCAGCCTTGAAGATAATGGGGAAGCCGTAACTGTTGGAGAACTCTTGAGCTTCCTGCAAAGATGAGATAGGAGAGGATGTTCCAGGTACCACCGGCACACCTGTGGGATGACCAGAAAAATCTTTTTTTGGACACGTACCATAGCATAGCCATGTTTTTCTTTTATGTACCATGTAACTACAATGATACAATACTAGTTTAGTAGAGAAATTTGAGTTCAAATGCATTTAAAATAAAATAACACTTAAATTCTCCATAGGGGAATGAATTTTTAATGATAAATTGCATTAATTATAAAGTGCCCAATCCTGTTCCTTGAGGTCTACCTTCCTGGAAAGTTCTGCTTCAACCCTGATCAAACACACCTGAACCAGCTAAATAAGATCTTCAGGAGAACTTGAGAATTACAGTTGTGTTGGATCTGGCTTGGATTTGAGGCCTGTTGCATGAAGCTAGCTGAAAAAATGGTTTCAGAATAGGTTTAGATCAGGTTCAGTGGACTCACAACGCTCAGTATAAACATTCTGTCGGGTTTGATCCAGAGTTTGCGATCAACTCTGAAGCATGTGCACCTGAAAGTGTGACACGTGCGGCAAACAGCCAATCACAGAACATGCAGAGCGTCCGCTTGATTCACTTCTCCAGAGAGAGACGGCAAATTCTCTTCTCTTCTGAAGTTTAAAAAAATCGTTATGAAAAATATGAAATTAAATGCGTGTACGGAGCAGGAATAAACACTGCTTCTGCAGTGAAAGTTCAAGAAGGCAGAAAATATCTGACTACAACCAATGCAACTGAATCAAAGAAATAGACCTAAGGGTAATAATTTATAGAGGTTAACAAAGAGCTCAAAAGAATACACGTAAGCTTCATTTGAATGAAAGCTTGTATGCATTATATTTATATTAATTTAAAAGCAAAGTGTAATATTAATTGTCAATTAATAATTATATGAACATAATATATTATTACATATATATATATATATATATATATGTATGAATTTCATAAAATTATAATTCATATAATATAAATATAATAAATCATTAGCAGCGAAAGATAAGCAATTTTGTCTCTAAATTTCTTTCATTCTAAACTGATTTAATTTGGAGCGAGAGATAAAGGGGCAGTGGCTTTATTGCATCAGATATGCATCTCTTTATTACGTTACTCACAGCTGATTGGTCCAGTTTGGGTCTGCGATCTCTAACCCAGATTAAAAGATATTAGTTGTGTAGTGTAAGCTACCATAGCGGTGAACATCACTAAAAATCTTCTTACTTCTTCAGCCCGAAAAGTAGTTTTGTTTTTTTCATAATCGTGTTTAATTCACAGAATTCATAGTGAAAATCTACATTTCCCACGATTTTGCAAAGAAATTAACAATCAGAGAACTGGGATGAGCAAATCACACTGGGATGATCTCTTCAGCACCAACCCATTCCCATGAAGCACTGAAAATGCTGTATAGTATACATTTGTATAGTTTGTATTTTAGTTTATGTATAGGTAAAACATTTTTATATACAGAATATTTATAGTCAAATCTACCAGTAGGATAGTTCGTGTATAGGTTTATACTGTCTCACTTCATTGTTGTATGCCTGTATATATGCAGCACTGTTGTCCTGTGAGGCACGACATTTCCTTCCACTGTATGTCCCCACATGTAGCGGAATGACAATAAAGCTTGACTTGACTTGACTTGACTTGACTTGTCTCTCTACAACAAGCGTGCAAAACATACGGCCCACAGGCCAAGTAACTTTTATCTACCTTGTTAAAAAAAAAAAAAAAAAAAATGGTTACCAGAATAATTCTGTAAACGTACAAATAAAAATGTGAACCCATTTACAAAAAAACCCCTACATTTTAAAAAGGTAAATGATTTATAAGCAATAAGCAAATATTTTTGCAATAAAAATTGCAAAATAAAACATTTAAATCAATAGATTGGATTTCTATTTTTATTTTGATCTTCATTTGCAATGCTTCATGGGATTGTAGTTTTCCTAATTGAAGCCATTGAGTACCAAATTTCAAATAGTTTTTGGCTCCAATCACAGTTTGTAATGTTGTAATGTGATTCACCTAAAAACTGGTTGGTTTAGTTCATGGCTTTGGTTCAATGTTTTAACAAAGACAGTTTTAAAATCCCCAGAGGAAAATCCTTCAGGAACCAAGGTGCTTAAAATGTGGATGGGCACTACTGCACTATAGTCAACAACACAACTGATGATACCCTGTGATGAAAGAGAGCAGGGTAGATGTAAACTCTTTACCTGCATTGATGGCAATAGTACGCGCCTCAACTTTGTCCCCCATCTTGCGCACCACATCTGGGGTGGGGCCGATAAAACGCACTCCAGCATCCATACATGCCTGGGCAAAATCTGCTCGTTCTGAAAGGAAGCCATAGCCTGGATGGATGGCATCTACATCATTCTCCTGCCAGGTACATATTGTGAAAATTCCATTACCACAAGTATCCTGTCACAATGAATCTTCGTAACCCATATTCAAATGACAGATGTATTATCACATTTATTATTCAGAATGACAAGTGATAACTCAAAAAGAGGAGATTCATATTAATTACGGTTTCAAAGTTTGGGGTCAATACATTTTATTTCTTCTTCAAAATAAATGACTACTTTTACGATGCATTAAATCGGCTAAAATAGACAGTAAAGACATTTATAATGATACAAAAGATTTTGATTTCAAATAAATGTTTTCATCAAATAATTCGGGGAAAATACGGTTTCCATAAAAAAATATTTAGCAGCACAACCGTTTAACATTGATAAGGAATGTTTCTTGAGCAGAAAATCAGCTTATTTAAATGATTTCTGAAGAATCATGTGAAGGCTGCTGAAAATTCAGCTTTGTTATGACAGGAATGAAATATATATATTAAACAGAAAACTGTTGTCTTAAAGAGATTTCTTTCAAGATCTCTTAATATCATACCAACCCCAATGCAATTACACATTTAGTGAAAGCTTTTATCCACTGCGTCTTAAGAGTGCTCACGGTATCAATTTATCAGCATGCATTCGCTGAGAAAAACCCCTGACTTCGTTGCCAGTAAACCTGTACTTTATTACTTTGAGTCACAAAGTTATAGACAGTTTAAAAAAAAAAAAATTCGCAGTAGTGACTTCCTTCCAATAATATAGCCCAACTTCCTCAACTGACTGAAAGTCTATTGTTTCTTGACCTGTATTTAAGGTTAACCGATGTAGAACTCTTAAACAAGTCATGACAAGATGTTAAGAATGTTTCATGCGCTTAACACGAGTCATTTCCTAAAACACATATTAGGTATAGTGTTGAAATGATAAGCTGCTAAAGCAATTTATTTCTTTATTTACTGATTAAGCCAATAACTGACTAACTTGTCTATTGATTGTTGCCTAAGGTCTAAATCAGAAAATTAGATGTGGGAGAACAGCTGCCTGTTGAGTGTTATTTTATAGCTACGCTACCGTCTCTACTTGGCAGCACACTCTGAACTCTTTTGTCAGAAGACATAATTAGGTACAATTACTGCTCTTTGCAGTACTGTTTGTGCTCTATCTGTCCAATCACTGCAGGCTGTATGTGTACTTCACAGGTCACACGATCCTAATCTTCCATTTCAACACACGAAGATATAAGTCGCAGGTGCTAAAAACATGTGAACAACACACTGCTGTTTTGAACCAAACCAAGTCTGGTTTTTGACCCAAACAGAGAGTCAGTGTGAGAGAGTTTTGTGATGGAACTGTCACTTACCAGGATTGTGTCAGCACTATATCCTACATTTTAATGCCCTGCAAATGCAAACTTTTGGTTTTCGGTTCAGCCAGCTAAAATTACCTTGCTGCCAGGCATAGATGAGATTGTCGAAATAGTAAGAATGACTTGGGAGAGTCTTGGTAGTATCAGTAAGTAATAGTAACAATGAGTGCTGCAATTAGTAACAATTTACTGCTGTCTTGGAGTTTCCTGAATAATTATAATATTTGTAATTCCTAGCTATTACTGCATCTTTTCTTTGAAACAAAAACGTATTGGATGAAAAAATACAAATACATAACAATAATAATAAATAATATATTTAAAACAATTTAACAGATAAAATGTTACACAAACTACCTTTCAAAAGTTTGGGGACAGTCCTTTTTTTTTTAAATTAATACTTTTAATCATCAAGAAATCATTAAATTGATTGACAGTGACATAAAAAAAAATTCTAATGTTATAAAAGAGTTCTATTTTAAATAATTGCTGTTCTTTTGAACTTTTTATTAAAAAGAATACTGAAACCACTAACATATCATGGTTTCCACAAAGGATATTAAGCATCACAACTGTTGTTTTCAGTTGTAAAAATAGATCCGATTTTACTGTATTTTTGTTCAAATAAATACAGCCTTGATGAGCATAAGAGACTGCTTTCAAAAACATTAAAAAAAATGTCACTTTTGAACAATAGTGAAAAATACATTTTAAATGAGAATTGCCTAATTGGACATAAATTCATTTAAATTTTTTTGTGTTTGGAGCCAATAAAAAAAAAAAAAAAAATCAAAATCAAAATCAGCAGGGCAAGTAGCAAACTGAACTGCTATACAGAGGATTTACAGATGCTCTTTACAGAACCCACTTGAGTGCGAGAAAAGTCTGACCTTGGCCACTTTGATGATGTCTGGTATATGCAGGTACGCTGCTACAGGCGGCAGCCCCTTCCCGATGAGGTAAGCTTCATCTGCTTTTTGCCTGTGCATCTGGCCAGTGTCCTGTTCAGAGTAGACGGCCACTGTGCGGATCCCCAGCTCTGTGCACGCCCGAAACACCCGGATGGCAATCTCTCCTGTAAAGAGCGTTTCACGAATTATAATTCATGAGTAAACAATTAATCCATGTCATGTATTTTAATCCCCGAGTAACAACAGAAGACAGAGAATAGTTATGTTTAGAATAGCATACAATACTACCATACCACATCTGTTATTTCTGCAGAAAATAGTATCTTAAATGATATTTTATGGATGCCTTGACTTGTAAAATTGTGTCTGATTGCAATAAACAGATACAGTTCACAAGTTTGGGATCTGTAAGATGTTTTAATCTTTAAAAAGCAAGTCTCTTTTTTTTTAAGTGTTCATTTTAACAATTTTATGTACAACATTTAGTATTTTCTGTGATGGCGAAGCTGAATTTTCACCATCATTACTTCAGTGTCACATGATCCTTCAGAAATCATTCTAATTACGCCTGCTAATTTGCTGCTCAAAAACATTTATTATTATCAATGTTAAGAACAGTTCAGATTTGTGTGGAAATTGGTTATTTATATATTTATCAAGTGTTAGTATATATTTTTTCTAAATCACGTGAATATAGCCCATGTCAAAAAAAATTTAAATACAAATAAAACATAAAATAAACAAATCTTTTTTTCTTTTTTTTTTTAAATCTCAAACTAATGTTTCGATAACTATATCACTTAACATAAGCAGCACATATTATTCCTACGCAGTATACTAGTAACATTCAGTACACAGTCGCTGAGTCGCTAACACACCTCTATTGGCCACCATGACCTTTTTGATGGGTTTGTACTCCAGTGTCTGGGGTGCGGTATGGGTGGAGCGGGTCATGCTCCACATCCTCCTGATGGCCAGCAGCCCCAGGGCAGAGCGCTGTCCTCCCACCAGTAGCAGCATCTAGAGAGCGAGAGCCAAAGATAGGTGTTACAGAAAGCACTTCCTGTAGTGATAAATCCATTGAATGTTATCTGCATTTGTAAAGAACCAAAGTGATTACTAGTCTTGTGTTCACACAGAAGCTCTGGAGATAACGAGAGTCAACACTCGAACTAAAGGGAAAATGAGGTCAGGGATAAGAATGCATGAGACAACAACAGAATAAGTCTGATATAGTACAAATGAGTGCTGCAAAATATATTGACAAACAAATTCACAAGCACTTGGACAAAGAACAAAGGCCGTCTTTAAAAAATGCTGTAGTTCAAGCAGATCCAGACGTGCTGCATAGAGTAAAAGAATGTTATATTGCGATCATATTGCCTGTGGATACGGCTTCAAAGGCCGAGACTGAACACCTGAAACAACAGCAGAACTGATTAAACTCAGTGGGAAACACTGAAGGATCAGAGAAACTATGAAACCTCAGGAGACAAAGGCAGAACTGACTGTACAACAGACGATAAAAGCAGGGTTGCCAGGTTTGTGTAACAAAACCCGCCCAATTGCTATTGAAAAACCAAAAACCAGCCCATTGTGTTCAGGTGGATTCCTTGAATGAATTAGAGTACTCAAATATATCAAGTTAAGAACAATTAGCAGTTCTGCTTACTTAAACTAACTGCCTCAAATATTTTGAGTTTTGTCAATTTATTCGGGTTTACAGTGCGGCAAAAAAATTGTGTTCCGGAGGGGTTCGAATCTGTAATTCAGTGGGGGGTGGTTTGTTTCAACCCGTGGCAACAGTGTAATAGCAACCCAATTGCGCAGGAAAAAAACGTGGACTTGGCAACACTGAATAAAAGGAGATTCATTTGTGCAAAAGTATAAATCTAATGAAAGAGCATGACTAATCATGTGCATCAATCAAAAAGTAAAATAGCCCACTTGGCTAAACTACTACTAATCTGTTGGACAACATGGACGAGTGATTCTGCAGCCATACAGATGTCACAAGGCATAAACCACCACTGCATCTCACTTTATGTTAAAAAAAAAAAAAACTACTTACTAACTGCACAATAACAAACAATTTATGGAATTTCAAAGCCATTCTGAAAGGACGCTAAAGTCCTTTAAATCACAGTTCAATTGGTGAACTACAGACAGCAAGGCAATGCAAATACTGACATGCAACTAAAAATACTAATGATAATTTATGCTATATTATTTGTCTAAAAAAAATGTAATTAAACACTAAAATTTGAACCAATCATTTTAAAAGCTACAATTTATTTTACGCACCAAAACATAGTAATGTAGCAAAAAAAATTGAATATTACATTTATAGTCACGATGAAACAACTGGCGACAGATCTTTTCTTCCGCATTGTGACATACATCCAAGCAAAATGGATAATCAAAAAAGTTTTTAAAAAATGTAGGGCGGTGACTTGGTTCTATTCCATCGGTTGTTGATTGGAGATGGAGGCGGATCTGAATGTGATTGTAAGAAAGAAGCAGGACTAAATGATTGGAGAAGTCCGGCACACATCTACAGAGAGAAGTCGGACGTTTTCACCAGAAGATCTAATTATGAAAAATTAAAAAAAAAAAAAAAAAAAATATGAATTTTTTTTAAAAAGGTCAAAACATATTAAATAAGAAAATAAGAAATCATTCATGAAAATATCAAGATTCATTTGGAAAAAATATGAATTTGTATTTCATGCCAATTTTATCGGTGTTACTAAATTAACAGTTTTAAAATTAACTTTATTTAGCTCATGAGAAAGGTAAACTAAACTTTAAAATAAAAGAACAGAGCATGCACAATTAAATATCGACAGATACCAATATAGCATGCATTCCTAAATACAACCTTTGGTGAAATCGCTCTCTGTTCTCAGCCCTACTCGAAACAATCACTTGTATTTACAGTCTGCCATTGATCACACTTTTAAAAGATGGCGTGATAAGGCATTGTTTTTCAGATCTTTTCACTGATAATTCTTTTGCTACTTTCATCAACCTTATATCCAAATATAATTTACATACTAGCGGCTTCGATTTAGAGGTCTGCTTTTCTGAAGAGCTTTGGTCCGAGGCCCTTGTTAGAGTTAGTTCTACCTCTGCATGTGGCCGATTAAGTTTGATTCCATTTAATATCTTGCACGAAATTCACTTTACCAAAGTTAGACTCCACAAATTGTACCCAGAAACAGATCATTCTTGTATTAGATGCTCCTTTTCTCCAGGTACATACATTTTCAGTTGCCATAAACTAGCCTCATACTGGGCTTCCTTTTTTGACTTCTTTCAGGGGCTTTATACAATTCTCTCTCTCCATGTCCTATAATAGGCATCTTTGGTGCGTCTGTTTTCTCTTCTCACTAAACAACAAGCAGATGTTATTGCTTTCCCCTCCCTGGTTGCAAGAAGAAGCCTTTTGTTAAATTGGAAGCATCCAACCCCACCCTGAATTAGTTAAAAGATCTTATGAATGTCATTCCTTTCTCTGGAAAAACTGGATGTGACCCAGGGCTCAACTGAAATTCTACAAAACCTTCTAAATTTCTTTGATTCTCTGACCTCACTAGATTCTGATTACGTTTGTTCAGTGTGGGAGCACGTTTGTATCTATGTACGGTACAGTTGTTTGCATGCATGTAGGTATACTTATTTTTATTTATATATTTTCCCATTTCCTAAAAAAAAAAAACATGCATTTTATAGGTAGTTACATACAGGGATGTTGCAAAAGCGTGCTCAAAGGTCTACCTACTGCAAAGGAAAGGTATTTGCACAGCATATGGAACCTCGGATGAAAGGGCAGAGGGAAAAAATGGATATCTGCAAAACACAAAATTCCTCTACAAAATCTAAGACTGCTTTCTTATGGGAACACATTTAAAGTGTTCCATTTCACTCCAACTCTTCTTTGGTTACAGAGTGGTTCGACTGTTATACTTGTCTTCTCCTGAATAAGGGACATTCCTCTGCCAAAAATCACAACAATACAGTAACTGTGTCCTGCCTGAGAGAGAACCTGACACTGACACATGAGTGCCGCAAAGGAGACACAATTCGTGTAAGGGTTCAGGACTGCGTGGAGACGGGACAATGTATCGGATTGAATTCTGCATGTGTAACGGGGCATGTAAAACAGTGAGGGGTGAATTAGTGCGATTTGGTAGCAAAATGATCATCGTCAAAATGATGCAAAATATCCTCCTGACTGGGTGGAAGCAGGTGGCTTTAAAAGAGATTAAGTGTGGGCGATTCACATGAAACCTTTTATCCAAGAGTATGTTTTGGCATGGCCTGTGGCCTTGGTGTATAAAAATAAAAAAGAAAGAATTGTACTGTACTCAAAAGAAATGTTACTAATGCACAGAGGTCCACTTACAAACTGACTGAACGCCCAACTTATGAGAACACAGAGCCATTTATTTGCCAATAGAGAAAAAACAAACCCAGAATATTGCCTCCAAACTTTCCATTACACAAAACATAAGGACAATCCAATATTTTAAAACGCACAATAAACAAACAACTTTCGTCACGGATCATTCCAATCCCAAAATGCACCACAATGTTTTCAAAGCAGTCTGTGTGTCACTCACAAAGTATGTACATCTATATCTCAAGCAATGGGAATTGGCTGATGTGAAATGGGCTCAAAAGACAGGCAGCCTGCATGATGCAGCTGCTTTTAGCTCTTCATCGGTTGCCACCATGTGGCTGAGGATGACTCCAATATATCCCATAGTTCAAGGGTCATCAGGTTTCTGAAGATGTCCATAAGCGTCAAGACACCTGCTGCTTTTCATAAAACATGTTCAGTGTTACATAACTGTATAATGTATAACAAAAATCTCAGCGAGGGGTGAATCTCTGACTACGACAATATTAACAAGAACAAATCCACACAGATGTCACCAAAAATGAAAACTAGTCGATGAAGCCTTGAACTTTTTTTTTGTTTTAATTCATCATCAAGATTTGCATTAGAGAACTTCATCTCCTTGTTGTGTAACTGGTCACTGTATATTTTATTTCTTTTTAAAATCACATTTTGACCTCACTAGTTCATTTTTAACCAATTAAAAGTTTAAATATTTTACTTCCTCCTTCAACCTCTGTAGTGAAAATCATGTTACTGATGTCCAAATTACTGTTAATTTCTTTATTTGTAGTAAACTGCCCTATTACGATTTTGGGCATCATAGGGGACAGTTGGACACGGTCATGCCTGGAGGGGGATTCGATAGATGGAAGTTAAAATTGTCATGGACAGGTGCCAACTTGAAAGTGAATCTGCGCAATGAATAACCACTTTCCTGTTTGAAAGCTTCAACTTTCCCTTTTAAAACGGACGTGCAGCCACGAAGTGTTTATGTTTGGCTTTGTGGCACAGAATAGTTTATAGGTCAATCAAGTGAGCCAAATCCAACAGCTTGTCCAGTTTGATTCATTCATTTGGCACATGGGTTAGCAAACAGAGCAAAGCAAGAGAGTGCAATGCCCTTTGGTCGCATGCTGCACGACTTCAAAAACAAACTCCATCATAAATGTTTACTGCAGAAGCCACGACTCAATGAAATAAAATGTACTTAAGATCGAGTTAACATACCATGCAGTTAATGCTTATTAGGGCAGCAAATTGCGTTCATACTTGCAATTTAACACTGCAGTCTCAAAAAACGCGTATCATCTAATCTAATGAACATAAAATGCGAGAATGCGGTCTTACCTTCTTATTCTTGCCTCACGGCAGTTGCGTTCTGATGTCCAATCCTGCTCCCTGAAGAAGGAACGTCAAGGCGTAAAAACCTGCGTAAGTTCAGTGAATATCAATTATACGTAGCGATCGTGGATACGTAGTGAAGTAAATGCGCCTGGCCTGAACTCGCTTATTTACATCTCCTGACAGTATTATATCGCGGCAGATGGGTTCAGACTCCCCGCTCTACGTGTAACTCGTTAAAATTGTTTGTCGAAGTTTGTTCAAATCGTCTGCGTTGGCTTGTCCTGCCACAAATCAATTGAACACTCTCTTTAGTATTTGGCCCGTTGCAACATTTTTTTCTTGAATCAATAAACCACCCATCTGTGTGCTGTCAAACTATTGGTGTATGTTCCAAGACTGGCGTCCCCGCCCACGTCTCACTTGTCATTGATGTGATTGGTTGTCACTGAAATTGGCGGTGCCCTATTCGTTCTGCGTCACGTCAATCGACAACAGCTCTGTATAGGTACCGCTATTGGATGTTTGGAGAAACCTTGGGTGTTGTAGTTCCGTGACGGGAAAAAACTACAGATGGATAACTGCAGACTTTGTTATGTGGTACTTTCTCTTACCCTCGATCGTTTCTAATTTCACACATCCCAAAGTTATAAAAACATCTATTAAACTATTTTGCTTGTAATTTGTGTAATGAATGTGTTTGTATGTATGTTTATAATTGATACAATGTGGACATGTTGATATATTCAAAATAACAAGGCCTAATTTTGCCTTGTGCAAACAAATGAAAATGAACACAATAGATATACATTAAATGCACTTCTCTGTCTCTCTTACACTATTTTTAATAGTAAGCCCATGCAGGTTTACAGTTATATAGGCAACAGTGTTATGAACAAAAAGAGGTAATTTAGAAACAGAGGTCCAAGATGTTTATTTAGCAAGAAAACCAGAGTTCTGCAATGGAATGCATAACCTTTCATATTATTTTTTTTTTTTTTACTATATTAACTTATGGGCAGAGAAAGAGAAAAAAGAACCAGACCATAAACTTAGATCTTAGAAGAAAAGAAACAACAACATATAAAGGTCATAAAAAACATAACAGTAGAATAAATTAACAACTGGGGCAGAAGATGCAATACTACCACCATAATGTATGTGATTCTACCATTATTCGCCATGTGTTTAAACCTTAACCATTTGTTTGTTTAACGGTCTATACAGTTACAAAAAAAATGTATTTCATTCAAAGCGGCATTTCATGGCAGCATTTGCTGCACCAACATGGCAGACGCAGTCTAACTAGATGACAGGTATTACGCACCGTCCCAATCATCACTGTGCGTGGACCACAACTACAGGACCATGGAAGAGAAGAGCATGCCATTGCTTTAGAGAAATTATTCTTTAAAAAAAAATTCATAAAATGCAGGTGCTATGGAGGTATACAAATATATATCGAACAGCCTGCAGGAAGTATCAGCACACAACTTAAATGTAATATTTTTCCATAGACAGAAATGGTCCACTGACTAGGACACCAAATGCAGCATCAAAATGTAAGACTGTAAATTATGGTGAAAACTATTCTACATCTTCAGTACAAACTCCACACTAATAGAGCTCAAACCAAACAACAAACCTCTCTACACCAGTCTAGAACAAATAGGTGGCAATTAGTGAGGAAATGGAAGTTGGAAGGAAGGTTAAAGACTTTCCACCATGTTTCTCTCAAATAATACAAAAAGGGGCAAAACAAGCAGACTAACTAAAATAATTGGTCCCCAATTAACCATTTCTGGATTATTCTATGTTCGTCTAATTTCCTTTATTTTGTTATCTTGCACATTAGTTATGCAGTCCCTAAAGAACAAGCCCTATACCAAAACGTAAACTGTACTGAGTGGCTCCACTTTAAATCCATCTACAAGCACTCGCTCAGACACACAGATCTACATTTACAAAAACAATCACACTATGACATGGAAGTTTGAGCCATTTTGTTATATAAAGCCCCTGATTATCCATGAATGGTTATTCACCATACAGTTCTAAGACCACTGAGCAGAGGTTGCATGAGAAACATGCAGTTAAAGGAGTACTAGCAAGTTAGAAAAAGAGGCAAGCTGCAAAGAAGAAAAAACAAACAAACAAAAAAACCACAGAAACATGCCAAATGTAAACAAAGCATGCATTGCTCTTGTCCATATAGTATGTCACAATCTTTAAAATATTGATACATGTGTTACACGGTCGTTATCACCATCATATATGCAAGATTTAAACTTTGTGGTAACACTTTACAATAAGGTTTTATTGTACAATTGACTACATTAGTTAACATGAACTAATTATGAACTGCACTTCTACAGCATCTATTAATCTTTGTTCATGTTAATTTCAACATTTACTAATACATTATTAAAATCCTGTTTAGTTAATGCACTGTGAACTAACATGAACAAACAATGAACAACTGTATTTTCATTAACATTAATGAAGATGAGTAAATATAGTAACAAGTGTACTTCTCATGGTTAGTTCATGTTAATTAACACATTAACTAATGTTTAAATAATGAACCTTATTGTAAAGTGTTACCTACTTTGTTGTGCATGTAAATATTTTCTTCCAAAGAAAACCAAATTATGTAGGAAAAAGATTACAGGAGATCGTTAAAAACAAGCAGAGCAGAGGACTGTTCAAACTAAGGGAAAGTAGAGGAGAGCAAAACTAAATGGAGAGGAGTAAGAGATTGGGTTGTGAATGCTTGTTGAATGCTGACAGTGAGATTGCTGCCCATTGTTTGGTCTGCTGTGCTCCATTTGGTTTCCAGTTTTACTTCGCTGTCATCATCTGGACAAACTCTGAAAAATTGGGGAGGAGGAAATTAAACATGAAAAACTACAAAAATCACAATTATTCTGTAAGAAACAAAACTACAATCAAATATCAAACTTATTTTTTTTAATATTATTTTTTTTTTTTTACATCCAAATGTGACCCTCGAATTGTACTAAATGCTTGTACCACAAGTTTTTGGCGTTCACGCAGACAATACACTAACGTAGAAAAAATGTGGAAATACCTTCGTAGTTGACCTGGCCATCACCATCAATATCTGCCTCCCGGATCATCTCATCCACTTCCTCGTCTGTAAGCTTCTCCCCCAGATTTGTCATGACATGACGCAACTCTGCTGCACTGATATAGCCATTTCCATCCTGTAAGGCATTAGTCATACAGTGAGGAAAATATCATTTCCCATTTTTTTTCCCTAAAGAAACACCTTCAATAAGTGAAAACTATTCTAACCTTATCGAAAACTCTGAACGCTTCTCTGATCTCCTCCTCGCTATCTGTGTCCTTCATCTTCCTGGCCATCATAGTAAGAAACTCTGGGAAATCAATTGTTCCATTGCCTGAGGAGGGCAAGAAGATAACCGATTTAGAGAAGAGCTACAAGTAACGTGGCATTATCTGTGGAAGGGCTTCCTCACCATCAGCATCAACTTCATTGATCATGTCCTGAAGCTCTGCCTCTGTAGGATTCTGGCCCAAAGACCGCATAACAGTCCCTAACTCTTTAGTAGTGATGGTACCATCACCGTCTTTATCAAATAAGGAGAAGGCTTCCTTGAATTCTGAGGAGAAAAAAAAACATAGATAATGGGTTGAATATTGTACAACTATTAGCACATCATATTGTTAGTTTTTAAATGGGATAGTTCAACCAAAAATGAAAATTCAGTCATTTAATCAACCCTCAAGTTGTTCCAAAATTTTATGAATCGCTTTCTTCTGCTTAACACAAAAGATGATCTTTTGAAGAATCTAGTTAACCAAACAGTTGATGGACACTGCCTTCCATAGTAAAAGAAAAAAATACCATGGCAGTCAGTTGGGTCCGTGAACTGTTTGGTGTATGACATTCTTCTAAATATTTTATTTCGTGTTCAACAGAATAAAATAATTCATACAGGTTTGAAACAACTTGAGGATGAGGAAATGATGACGGCATTTTCATTTTTGGGTGATCTATCCGTTTAAGGTAAAGGTTCATCTTTTATACCAGCAATCTGCTCCTCTGTTAGCTGATCAGCCTATAGGAAGAACACAAAAAAGTAATTATTTTAAGCACAGGTCCAGAGAGATAGCACTTAGATTTCAGTCTGAAGCTCAACTTTATTTATTGGCTATTATTCTGAACGTGTCAAACACGTGATAGCTTGTTTTACACGTTTGATGATGTCATTCGTGACTACAGCACCTAAATCGCTGCTCTGTGAACCAGCAAATAACAAAACACAGTCACAGCAGCCTACATTGCTCTATTTTACTATTAGCATTGTTTGTATTGATCTATAATTTGGTTCACAGTTAGAGTCCAGCTGAATGAATTAGTGCGCATGCTGTGGAAAACAAGCATGTTGCGACCGATCCGATATATTAGAAAAAACCGTGGACTATTTCTGCGACAGGGGACGACAAGGGTCCTGTCTTATGTAAATGAGCGCGATTTGTACATCAATTTTCAAGCCGCTGCCTGCTGACGGCGACTTGAGGCGAGCTAGCAACAGTAAATCAGTCAAGGAGGATGTGCTAATATAGCGCATTTTATGCTGTAAACGTCTCGCGCCTATTTGCAATTATAGAAAGCGCTGACAAATGGCACACTGCAGGAGATAAAGCCGTTTACTCAACACTGAGAAATATGAAAATTGTGTGTAAGCAGTTTAACTAATGTTAGCCCTGGCTTCGCGCGCTCTTTCAATAGAATGACGGTTAGCTCGCGAGGAGCTAAGCTAACAGTAGCCCATTCACACCTATTACTTCGCCATGGAGGCTCAGCCATTTTTGTAGCTACGTTGCACTTTAACTATTAAAATAAAGTGTTATAAAAGCTTACTTACCATTGTATTTAAGTGTGAACTAGGTTGCTCTAGATGTAAAGAAAATTTGAAATCCAAGCGTTTGCTTTCCACCCGTGCGATTGTCAAGCACTATCTTTTGCTGCTGTTGTGCGCCCAAATGTCAATATCACTACGCCTTGGTGTTTCGGTCCAAAGTGGGACGTCGCACGCCTTGACAACAAAGCGGTTACTATGGTCTTCCTACGCCGAGTAGTCAAAATGTTTGAACCCCAAATAGCACTGTGAAACTTTCCCGTTTTCGTTTATTAAACCGATATATCGTACGGCGTTGTTTATCGACAGTAAATTTCTATTTTAGGATTATTCATTTCAAAAGCCGTAGAAAACAACGGTGGCTTTCAGGTTTGAATGGACGGTCCGGAGAGTTTATATATAGAAGTCTGATAGCACTCGTCAGCTGACCTGGGAAGTGTATTTTGATTGGTTTTCAGCCACCTGCAATGCGTCAGGGAGTCCTCGAAGAGAGCAGTTCTTAAAGAGACAGGCGCAGGAAACCGAGTAGTGCAGTCAGTGTATATAGCGCTGCAGATGCAACACTGGCAGCATGTCATGAGCAAGAGTCTGTTGTAATAATTACGCCCATTTTATGGCCGATACAGTGATTTTGAATATACCGTTAAGAGAAATAAAGGCAAACTCAAAAATATTAAACTAGAAAGGGACCATGACATCTAAAAGTGGAGGTTCTTGGTTAGGTTTGTGGTCCGAAGTGAGTAATTGACCTAGAAAAGTTTGAGGTGTATAAAGGTAGATGATATAAGGAGAAAATAACCCCTTCATCAGAAAATTTCAAGTAGACATTTTTTCTTTTTTTACATTTAATCAATTAGCAGACAGCTCTACCAAAAACGGCTTAGAAATTCTAAACTGTACATCCATCTTTGTGAGGAGTTGAAGAGTCTGTTCTCAGACCTCATCCATACTTGAGACAATTTCTCTCATCACTCAAGGCATTGAGCCCATCTCAGTAGGGGTTCATGAATCTGTAATGAGTTAAAATAGCCAGGTGAGACTGAGCTCTCTATATACATAATGAATAGCTCTAAATAAAGAAGCCGTCAGTTAGAGACACCTGATATCATGCCATGATGGAGACAATGAGAGCTGCTCCATTTTATGGTGGCAGATTTGAATAATTCAACCATGTCTCCATTGCATCTCATTATGGTGGCAACACTTATGAAAATAGAAATCCATGTGAAATAACAATGACAAACAACCAAGATGAATTGCTCCACTTAATTTAATGTCCACAGCTTTCATTTTCATGCATCTTTTACATTGAAGAAACACCCATGTAAGATTTACTCTAGGACAAGTGAACATTTTTTCATGTGCAGAATAGCACTACATTTGAAAAACTAAAATACATTTTTAAAAAAAGGTTCAAGTTAAAATGATTTTTCTTCCTATGGAATGTATGCAAGCTTAAAGTTGTTTAGTAGTCATGCAGTGCATGTGATGCATTTAACAGAACAATCTGATGCTGTATGCCAGTGTTTATGCACTAAAAAGGACAAATATTGTAACAGAAAGGCCAAATCCATGTCCTCATACCAACTACAAATTTAAAGTGTGCCTTTAGGATGTGTATGGAAACTTCAGCATTAGACCCTGTTCTGGCTTCACCTCTAGTTGTGCAAGTGTAAGCACTTTACCCTCATCTTTACTATCAATAGTACTAAAAACTACAGTAGCATATTCAGGAATCTCAGCATGCTTCAGCTGAAGAGTGACCGTTTCATTTGAGTGCCAGTTGAGTGCAATAAGGTAGCGCTCATTCTGGTCCCACCTTCGCACATAGGCCATGGCAAAGGTCGAGCTGAACAAAGGCAAGTATTCTCCATGCTGCAGAGAACGCTCCTTCGATCTTTTTTCACTCACAATCTTGAAGAATTTACGGAAAGAGCTCATTTCATCCAGCTTGTTCTGTAAAGCAAACAATGAAAATTTTATTAAATTGCCACACACAATATTGGATACTGTAACTCTGGAGATTTGTACACAAGCTCCTTACCTTTGCAATCAAGGTGTAGTCAGTGAAGTTCCACACCATGGTTGGGTTTTTGGTCAACTAAATGGAAGGATAACACAACATTTTAGGATCTGCTCTTGGAAAACACAAGGACCTACTGCCCACTCTTGATGATAACGTTCATTTGACTTGCCTCATCTTCCAGTCCGATCTCATCCCCATAATTTAATACCGGTGTGCCTGGCAGAGTGAGCAGCAGCAGTTGACTCAACTTGACTTTGGCAAGCCCCACTACTGAAGCCAGGTGTCCAGCGACACGCCCACCGATGTTCCAAGCCAACTGGGTCTGATTGTAAGTGGAATACAAGTGATCAACGGAACTGGCAACTTCCAGAGCAGATGTGGACCTTAGAGCACCAGTGAGGAGCAGGTGAACACCAGTTTTGTTCAACACAGCAGCTATGTCTTCAGGAGAGAACTTCTCTGTAACACCAATTAAGACCCTAGAAAGAAAAATGTCAGGAAGATTGAAGTCATTTAATAAAAAGAAAAAAAGAAAAGCATCAAATGGTGCAATTTGGCTGGCAACACGGTTTCAAACCAATGAACAGCCCACTAAAGTCCCCTTAACTGGAGTACAGTTTGTAGAAGTTGCTACCAACTACCACAAGATGGCTCCTTTACTTCACAAGAAGAATGTAGGAGTCCATTCATCAAGACTTAAGCAAAAATCAACTGTGGAGTGCTCACTTTTTAGTTTTTCCATCAGCTTCTGTCTGATTGTGGAAAAGGCCTTCTACATCCCTCCAAAGGGGTGCAGTGGAAACCTTCTCGACATCGTAGAAGAGGAATCCGTCAACACCTTTTTCTTGCCAGTGCCTCAGAGCAGGCTGAACAGACAAGGATCAGAATTATTACTATTGATAAAATTGATAGTAATAACTTCTTTATTGATAAAGAAATTATCCAAAAGTTATCTATTGCTCACAATCATACCCCAAGTTCCATAGTGCTGAGAGCATCATCGTCAAACCAGGGCTCTTTCCCTTTATAGTTGGGGGTAAGGTCCAAAACAACAGAGATACCTAGGAGTAATCACAAACATTTAATTAAAGAGGAGCAAAAGATTGAAGAGGGGAGAAAACAAGAGACTACATCTGATATTTGTCATGATTTTATAATTTAATTCTCGTGTGTAAGTGGTGCTGGTAAACCAAAATACCCCCAGAAAGAGGGCAAGACGTCCTTACTTTTTCACTTATAAATTTTCACATTTGTTTTACTTTTGTTATGCCTTTTTGGAAAATAATGATTTTCTATTTTAATATATTTTAAAACGTAATTAATTCCTGTGCTGATGAAGCTGAATTTTCAAGCAGCCAGTCTTCAGCGTCACATAATCCTTCAGAAATCACTCTAATATGCCGCTTTGGTGCTAAAGTAACATTTTAAACTTATGATCAATGCTCAAAAACAGTTAATTTTTTGTAGAAACTGCGATACATTTCAGGATTCTTTAAAAGTAATTTATTATGCACTCAAAATAATGTTCTCAGAAAGTCCTTTAAATATAAAACCATCATACAATACAAAACAAATACTTTATTTTATATAATAGTATAGTCAACTCTAGCTCACCTCTTTTGTGTGCAGCCTGGATCAGTTTTGTAAACTGCGCCGCATTACCAGCCTCTTTAGAAATCTCAGTCAAGTTCAGATCCTCTGGCTTGTCGGCACTGGACACATGGATCGGCCCTATGATAAGACCCTTCACCTTCACCTCATCCATTGCCTGAACCTTTCCAGCCAAACCTGTGGAGAAAAAAAAAAGAAAAAAAAAGGAAGAGAATCAGATCATATACCACATTCATGCTAATTCAAACTTCACTGTATCTAACATTAATCACAAAAAAAATATTATATTTTATATATATATAAATATACACATTCACACACTTAAAGAAGATCTGCAACCCTTCCTTTAAAATCAGTTATATTCCCTTAATATAGTTCACAGACTAATATGAGCTGAGTAAACAGGATGGCATGCAAGTGAATGAGGGAGGAAACCAGATTTGTCTATTCAGCAGCACAAAGAAAAAGTAATTATACATTTAAACATCTTTAATACCTAAACTGACCCAACCCTGCAATGCATTATCACTCCCTCCTTCCCATAAGACCCAATTCAGTTGAATGGATGTTGGCAGTCTGTTTTTACCTTCCAGGTTTGAAGCAAAGGATTTCACGTCCCCAATCTGGTACAGTGGTCCATAGTTCCACCAGCTCATTTCAGGAAGGGGCTTGCATCGAGGAGCTTGAATAATGATGGCAATAGCACCAGCCAGCATGCCCAGCCAACCAAGCCAGAACAGAATCAGAAGTGCCCAACGAACTTTAACCCACCTATTCAAAAACAGACGACAGTGATTAAATCCTCCGATTTACTGCAAACTACAAAATCCACATCAAGAACTAACTGAAAGCAAATGTTTAACCATGGTGCATGTCATACCCTGGTGTTCCGGCAACTTTCATGAGTTCTTCTTTGGATAACCCAGTGAATTTAGCCTCCTCATCTGGAATCTTCACCTTCACAATTCCATTCTTCTCACTTACAGGCGAGATGGCATAATTATTTCTAGCCTCTCCCTCTGTAATGGGCTGCTTCTCCTGCTCCACCTCATTGAGCTCCACATCTTTCATATCCACTTCAGTATTGTTGCTCATTTTGTCAGTTTATGTTGCCTGACCTGGAAATAAATTTAATTACATTAGCAGCAAGCACATCAATAGGTGCATTTACATGGACCATTGTAATCGGTTTAAAAGTCCATTCAAAATTAAAACGCTCCATATAAACACCTCAGTTGGAATAAAAATGCTCAAACCGAACGAAATTGTAATCGGTTTGAGAGGGCTGGCATAAACCCTTCTATGAACTGAACGAAACAAAAATTCTGCCATGTAAACGTCAAGAGGTCGGGGGGTCATCAGAATGCACAATGGAGGCAGGAGAATCAATCTGGAGTAAAACTGAAACACCGTGGTGACCTTAAATTCTTATCTTGAAATTTTAACTTGCCTATCCAACTCTCGAATTTTCAAAAAAAGCTCTAGAATACTGGAAGATTGCGTTCAAACATCCTTTTTCCCAACATTGGCAATAACGAAAATGTACTGTCTGATAACAAATCACTTTTTTTCCAAGCAATGGGAGAATCAAAATATTCTTTTTGTTTCTGATGATTTGCTCAAGATAGCCTTCTTTCTTTTTCTGATTTTGCATCTTTGAAAGGAGATACATTTTCAGGAAAAGATTTTAATAAAGTATTAGCAGTTTAATTGGTGCGCATTTAAGAATTGGCTGTTTAAACAACCATCTTCCTTCACTTGCAATCAATGGCGTTAATGTATTAGATTTTTAAAAAAAAGGGAAAAAAAAGCAACAACTTATTTTGTAGAAATGCTCTTTAAACTCAGAGAATCCTCCCTAAAGCACAATGTAAAAGGAGTATCTGATTTAAATAACTTAAGGACTTTTCCTCACAAACTTTTCATCCTTAGTAAAAATTAAATACCTCCATTTCAAAGTTGTTCACAGATATTACCCTTGTAGTTAAATTGAGCTGTTTTTCCTGAAAATATATCTTCTTTATGTTCCTTTTGCAATACTGAGGAAGAATTCCATTAATTCTGCATTTTTATTTGGTCAGAAGTTACCATGTTAGTTTTCTGCTGCGGTAACAAATGACAGAATCTCTTTTTTTTTTGTCTGATTTTCATTCTAAGGATGTTACACTTCATTATACTGTTTTACTGATTTGTCTTCTGGGTAAATTTCATTTTCACAAATATATATTATAGTTATATACATGTGTGTTGATTTTACTCTATTCTGTTTTGTTGTATTTTTTTCTCACTGTTAATATTTGAATCCTTGTTTTGCAATTTAAAAAAAAAATACATTTAACAAAAACACTGAAGGAACTCGGTGTTTTATTACTGCTTTTATATCTGCTTTTCTGCTTGCACGGTTATCAAAAAGGTCAGCTTCCTGTCCCCGTCTTTTCCTCATACCTTCCAGCAGTAATATGCTACAAATTTAAGCTCTTGCTTGATTAAGAGCAACACTTTACATAAAAATAGCACGCATAAGCAATAATGGAACTCCACGTTGATGTTGACAGGAATAAACGCTGGCAAACAGGACAGGCTAATGTGCGCATGTCACAAAATTCATTCCGATTGAAAGACACGCGTTCAGGCAAGACAGACAGAAGGTTGCATCACCTAATCAATTCACGCGGACAGATGGACAAAAAAGCGATTTATGACAGATGTACTAATACCACGAATGGCACGATTACACTAAGGCTTTTTGTCAGTCTAGAAAGACTTGGGCTCTGCTAGAAAAAACAACAGTTAATCCAAATTAAGCCTCCAGTGACGGTAGACATAGCAACCAAATGCCGGCTGCCAGATCAGCATATCTGCGCTCATCGAATTTATTCAAAAACATATATAACTATAACTGCCGTAAGGCTAAATATTGTTTTTCTGAGCGTTCATTAAATATTACACTATCGATCCGTTCACCAAGTTTTCACAGGAAACTCAAATGTTGATGTAAACGGTAGTGTGACATTTTGAAAACCGGATTGGTCCAGTTCTGTTTGCTGTTCACGGACTCATTCAGCTTCAATCAACAGCGGTTAGCGGATAATAAACAACTTAAATCAGAAATATAACAATGTTATAGTCCTTTTAAATGTAAATAAACAATAATGTATGACTCGCAAATATCAAGGACGCTGGCAAATTTAGGAACTACACGAAATTAATTGGAACCAGACCAAATCTTACCAGCAGCACTGTAATACTGATGAAGTCCTCGTTTAAATAGTCTGTGATGTATAAGAAATGTCCTGGGGATGTTCGCTGGTGTCTTGTGCGTGAATTCGCAGGGATGCTCAAGCGTTTTATAAGGCAAAGATGGTCTGAGACGCGTGTCTTTTCGTTGCTCCGCCCACTTTTAAGGGCGAACTGCCGAAAACCTGTTTTCAAACTAGTGAAAGCCGACAGTATTTTCTCACATCGATTTTGAGCAATTCGTTTCAAATAACCTGTTCCTTTGCATCATGAGAAATCTGTCCGATAATGGGAACAAACGCATAATTCCAGTATGTTTTATTTGTATTTTCTGCTTCATTTTTGCTTTTTAAATCGGTTAAAGTCATTTTACTTTCTTTACATCGTATTTACCCCTATTTAAGATCCTATTCAAAAGAGTGATTCGCTTACACAGTGAATCGAGTGCAACTGGCACAGTAAAGCTGAAGCAGTTTGTTACTACTGTTGTCAGTTATGTATATTTTTTGAGAATCATAAATGTGTATATTAGTATTATATCTGTGTCATGTATTGTATCTCAACCTGCATTTCAGGCAGAAAAACCAGTTTTGTAGCATTTTAGAAAGTCCACCTTAAAGGAGCCTGTCATTACTACCCAATTCTTTCTCCTCCCTGTTGTTTTCGTGACTGTATTTCAGGACTGTACAGACCTCCAAAACATGTTTAGGGGGTTGAAGGTGTTGAGTTTCTTTCCAAGAAAGATCTTAGAAACAGCATAATACATCGTAAACAGGAATCACAATGTTCAGTCAGTTCTTCAGTGCTCTACCACCAACTCAAATTGTATTACAACCATGATGTATTTATAATAGGTTTCATATGTAAAGTGTAGCCTAATTTGTTTGTTGTTGAATGTATTGTAAAATAAGACCACTAAGTGAAAAATTGCTCAAAATATTCAGTGTAGGTACTTTAAATATACTGGAATTATTCGACCAAAGTTTTGCTCAACCTTTACCCTGAATATGCTTTGGTCATTTAAGCAGTTAAGCCAGATTAAATCCACTGAGCTCTTATTTGAATTTACAATAGACGGAATACAGTGAAAATGCTTCATCAGTTGAAATAGATTCAAGAGCACAGATTGAAAATAATAATAAAAAAACTAAATTAAATGTTTAAAAATCTTGAGGTTTTAAACTCTTTAATAACTTATGTTGTCCTTTTTTACTGATCTTCTGCACTCCTCGTGATAAAAACACCCATTCAGTGCAGTACAGATCTACGCCTCAGAAAAACATTCACAACATACGGAGGAACGAGCTTTCACGTGTCTTCTAAAGCTGAAATATGATCGAACAGCAGGACCTTAAACGCCCAGAGAACACGTGCTGGTATTTTGATTTGAGAATACAGAATATTTCACTACAACTTTGTCTAACATGAGCATGGGTTAATATATTATTTTTCTAGAAACACAAAGGTTTATTGTGTAATTGTCTGGATATTTGTAGAGCACTTTATGTGCAACAAACTTTTTGCACTTTTTTTTCAAATAGGGAGACATAAGTGAGCATAAAGTGGAGCATAACATTCAGAATGAAGCTCCTCCCTCAGGTCTCAGATATCATGTAAACACATCAGAGCACATTGTGTCCACCGCTCATTAAAGACACAAGGCTCTGACCTGTAGCTTGCAAGCAGGGATAAAAGTTGTCTTCCGTTTGGTTTCTCAAGAAACTGTAGCTTCCTATCAAGAATACATAATCTCATCATTCCTTACTTGTATGTGTTAATGAAATCAGAGAAGATGTGAAGGTAGTAAAAACCTGAGAACAAAAGAATATGAGTGCTAATTTGCACTGTCCTTGATCATCTCATCAGAAATCAATCAATCAAGCATACTGGACGGACTAAGCCGATCAACATTACACAAAGCCTTGAGTGGACGTAGGAGTGGAAAAAAAATACATTAATTTCAACAACACTAAAGTAAAACAAACTGGTTTGTGGTGCAGTTAGGGCTTTAGTAAACTTTTCCATTTGCCAAAACACTGTTTGACTACGTCAGTCACCAGTCTTTCCATTCCAGGCTAGTAGCCTATTTGCAGCACCAATTCTTGGACTGGAGTCTGGGAGAAGACATAGCTTCATGATCATGTCATGATGGTTATGCATGATCAACAAAAGACATCTAAAATATTCACTCCAAAATTTGCAAAAATTTGCAAAAAGTAACTAATTCGTACTGGTGAGCAAAAATGATAACACTGTCATCTTAGAGAACAGTGCAAAATGTAGTATACTAACCAAATAAAGCACTTTGTAAAAAAACAAATAAAAATGATGCATCAGTTCTAATCAGTGCAAATGATGAGATCATACGCATAAATCAACAACTGTTTTCCACACATTTCTACTAGGTATAAAAATTCATTTGTCAATTTTGTTGTTCAGTAGCCCCTCACTGCAGAACACACAAGATCCAGGGGGCAAAGACGGGTATAAAAAGTGGGAGGAAGTGGATCCAGATCCACGGGGTGAAGATGGGTAGGTTTAGATCCAAGGGGCAAAGACAGGTAGGTTTAGGGATACGTAATGTGGGAGGAATTGGATCCAGATCCAGGGGGCAAAGACGGGTAAGTTAAGGGATATATAAAGTGGGAGGAATTGGATCCAGATCCAGGGGGTGGAGGTGGGTAGGTTTAGATGCAAGGGGCAAAGACAGGTAGGGTTATGGATATGTAAAGTGGGAGAAGTTGGATCTGGATCCAACCTCGTGCCCTGGATCCCGTGTACTGCAGTGAGGACCATCTGCTGTTGTTGGAAGTGTTTTTTAATGTATCTCTGCCCCCTGGTGTTCATGTGAGAAGTGTGCTCTCTTCCAGACCTTACCAGGGCTGTGTTCAGCCACGACAAAACGTTGCAAAATGTTTTTTTTTTTTTTTTTTAAAGAAAAAAAAGAAACGTTGGTGAGTTGAACACCCTGTTCTGATGACGTAAGAGTTGCAACTATGGCAGCTGAGAACTCTGTGTTCTTTTTGAAGAACTTTCGGAGCCTGATGGAACATAAATACATGTTTAACCATCTCATGCATGAATTATGGAAAACATTAGGCCTATCTAGATTTTTTTAAAGATTCTTTTTATTACTTTAAAATGATGCTAAAACTGAATTCCATTTTCATTTTTACAAAAATCAGTTTTATGTAAAAATGATGTAACTGTGCACATATGGGGATAATGTGCAACAAGGGCGTAAAATGGGACACAAGGCACAGCTGACAATATGGATTATTGTGTTTTTTATGGCATGTTATGCTATGTTATCATCTCGGTTATTAGAACCAATAATATTACAATATAATAACAATAGAGCACAATGTAGGAAATATGATGGTAGTTATACATGCGGAAACCTATAGGCAAATCATGGAAAACTTTATTTCTCATAATTTCCACTGTCCTCTGGGATATTCTCTATATTCTATACCGAGTCCCTGACCTATGCTGTCCCTGTTTGGAAGGCTAAATGCAAATTTGCCTCCACATGTACGTGTAAAGTTGCTATTTAATGACATAATATGTCATTTTGAATAGTTATTTATGTTGATATATTAGTTAAATGTGTATAACAATATAAGAAAATATAGAATAGATATACTGTCAGGTTACAGAAATCAGACTTTATGCAATCTGACTCCACTGATGCATGTCGTCCACAGTGGACAGTTGGTTTTTGGTGTATAAAAGCTACATTTTACTCTAAATTTCAGTTTATAGAAATATAGATACTAATATATATATATATATATATAACCTCTACTGACCTCCTTGTACAAAAGTTTTCAATAGCACATGGCTTTTGCTGTCAGCCATTAATGATTAATGGTGTCATCAAGCAATGAATATTTAGAATGGAAGATAGTAGCCACAGTAATAATATTGCTGTAAATCTACTAACGCTGCCCTCAAGTGGTTTGGAGAAAATTACAGTGATAAATGAACTATAAATGGAATTTAATTAACTGTCCACACATGCATGAAAGGGTTAATACTACAAAATACGCTCCATGTTTACAGTCACTGCCCTTGCTGTCCAGAATAAACATCCCAATCAAGGGAAGAGATTTGTGGAAACTGTGGTTCCTAATTATTGCCAAAATTTGCCTCGCATTTTATTATATTTTTTATCACCTGGTAATCAATTCTAATTTAAACTATTTTAGTTCTGGTTCTTACTTTTTTAATGCCTTGTATTTTCTTTCTCATTTTTACATATAGCACTTAATTACCATTGAGCATGAAATTTGGTATATAAATAAACTTGCTTTGAAATAAAGCTAAAAATATAAACAACTATATCATCATATTCATATTTTTACTATAAAACTCTTATGACAAACATGCCCTCTACTATCTTCAATTGTTGCATTTACTGAGCTCCAGCGGACACATTTGTAAACGACTTTACTTGGACCCATTGTGCTAGCTGTCTCTTTAATACCACGTAGTTTATATAGATGATGCTGCTTATTGGGCTGACATTTTTGACACACCAACCAAACAAGAGAAAACGTCTCTGGCTACTCACGTAACCATGGTTCCCTGAGATGAAGGAACGAGACATTACCACGCTATGGGGTTATCCCCTTCCTTTCACAAATACTGAAGCCTGACTGCATCGCGTCGGTTAAACAACCGGCCAATGACGTGAGAGCACGAGCTGGGGGTGGAGCCTTCCACTATAGAAGACCAACCTGCCGCATGACAAACATCCTGAATTGACATTCCTCTAGCCCAAGCCCATGAGGAAGCCTCACTCCTCGTTGAATGAGTGCGGAATCCGAAAGAACAGATTTCACGCTTGGAAGCATATTCTAGCGTAATCCTCTCCACAATCCAATGTGACAGCCGCTATTTCGAAACCGGTAGCTCCTTAATGCGGCCTCCGAAACAAACAAACAGCTGCTCCTACAGTCTAAAAGGACTGGGCCTGTCTATATAGGTGTGCAAATCACAAACTGGGCATAAAGCATACGGTGATGGCACAGAAACCTGAGTAGCAAGCGCTTGCAGCGATATGACCTTTGGGCAGAAGGGACGCAGTTGACAGGCCCCCCTCAGAAACCCTGCTATTAAATGGTGTTTTCCAACCAAGCGACTGTCAATTGGTAAATGGAAAACCAAGATAGCAGCCACATACACTTTTAAAGTAGACCAGTCGAAGGAATATTCGAATAACAGATACAGCACAGCTGGCTTTTTCTACATTTCTCACTCTACACTATGAAACAAACCCCCCTCCCCATTTCAGAGAATATAAGCACCTGCTTGAAGGGGCTCTTCTTTACCCGATTGTAACCAAGACTCGCTGAGATACATCTAGTGCTCGCTCTTCGCTGACCTGCCAAACATGCAGGCCCCAAAGCTCCTGTCTGGGGTGCCACACCAAACCCTTGGCCTGAGATGACAGATCGCTCTGCAATGGGTTCAGCCACGGAGGAGCTGTTAGAAGCTCCATTAATTCCAGAAACCATATCTGGTTGGGCCATTGCAGCTCCACCATCAGCACAGACATGAGTTTTATTGGAGGAAAAGCATATTTGCACCCCCAGGGCCAGTGACTCGAGAGTGCGTCCCCTTCCAGGGGGGCATTTGTTGGCGAGATGGCAATGCGCGTTCTCTGAGATAAACAAGTCAATCTCCGCTTGCCCGAACAGACTCCAAATCAGCTGAATCCTCTGCGGGTGCAGACTCCATTCTCCGTGCACTGGGCCTGCTGCAGTTCTGACTGTCTGGAGCATACACTGCCCAGATAGACAAGAGGTTTCTGTCCGCCCAAAGAAGGAAATGCTGCACCAGGCTTTGAAGCGAGTGTGCGCGAACACCCCCTTGATGATTGATGTAAAACACCACCGTTGTGTTCGAATAAGGACATGGTTGATCATTGGAAGAAAGTGCTGCAAAGCTAAAAATACTGCCTTCAGTTCTAGACCGTTTATGTGCCACTTTTTCTGAGCGCTCGTCCAAGTGCCGCAGGCTGAACTGCCATCCCTAACGGCACCCCGGCCCGTCAACGACGTATCCGTAGTGATTACTTTCCTGCTGATCAATCTTCCGATCGAGACCCCCCCACTCGTACATCACTGTGTTGAACCAGGGGGCTAGTGTCTTCCTACAGTCGTGCATCTGGCCACTGTGCCATGCACTGCATGGTACGTATAGTTGTAGCCATATTTGAAGCGGCCTCATACACAGAAGGCCGATCTGGCACAGCACTGTTGCTGCTGCCATCAGCCCCAGTAATCTCTGAAAGCATTTCAGAATCAGCACTCTCCCCGAACAAACGAGGCAGGAACGCAAAGTCTGAGCGCACTCCTGAGAAAGACATTTGAGTCCAAGTTCATTCCCAAAAACTCTTTGCTCTGCAAAGGGGCAAAGCTTGCTCTTCTGCATATCGACTGTCAACCCAAGACTCTTCAGATGGTTTAAAAGTCAATGCTTGTGGCTTTCTAGCACATTCTGAGATTGAGCTATAATAAGCCAATTGTCCAGATAATTCAGAATGTGCATTACGCTCTGTTTGAGAGGGGAAAGAGCCGCATTTATACACTTTGTAAAAGTTCTTGGAGCCAAAGCCAGCCCAAATGGGAGAACTTTGAATTGGTAAGCTCTGTCTTCGAAGTTATCATTTTGAATGTGCGCTTTGCCAACCCACGATTCAGTGATCTCAAATCCAAAATATTGCGAAGACCCCTTTCCTTCTTGGGAACTAGAAATTTGCAACTGTAAAAACCTCTCTCTCTGAGGTCTGGTGGCACTACTTATATCATCTGTTTTGCTAGGAAAGAATGAATCTCTGCTTGCAAGACTGGCCTGTCTCGAACCGACACTTCTGATTCCATCGCTCCTCTAAAGCGGGGTGGTCTGCGTGAAAACTGAAGTGTATAGCCGCTCGTGACCGTGCTTAACACCCATTCTGACACTGCTGGCAATGCCCACCATGCACTATCAAAGTGAGCGAGCGTAGGAGAACACTCGCACAAGTGACAGGGGAGCACACGGGGCTTGCGCCACACAGGACACCACTCTGTGGTAAGGATCACGCTTATAGTGTGCGAGGGATAGAGAGGAGTAAAAGAGCTCTGATTATGAAATACAATTGTTGCAAACTCTTTTATTGACAACAACATATTCACATTCACATTTGACACTCTGTCATCTGAAACGTGCAAGGGGACAGGATTAACAGGAAAGTCAAGGCAAACTCTCTTGCTTGGTGGCTGATCTGCGTCGAAGAGCAGTTTCCTCCTCAGGACACTCCCATCAGGAACGCAGCCCGGATTCTCTTTTTGGGAAACTCCCCCAGTTTGTTGCCGCTTGCTGAAACCCTGTTGCACACCGTTTCCATTTTAACTATACACTTAAGCATGATACTCAAATAAAATTCAGAGACCCTTTTGGATTCAAGAATAATATATGCTGATATTATGTAGAATTTTACCTATTTAATAATCCAACCATTCTCAATAATATCCTTAAGCCCTATTTAAAAAAAAAACAAAAACAATGGTAATACACCATGTGCAAATGCTTAAAATGTAGGCTGTGTATATGCACTTTATGTTTTTTGTAATGTGAAGTCAAGTTCTCCAAAAGATCATAAATCACATATAATAATAATCATCTTTCAACGTTTGTGTTTTTTGTTTGTTTCCACCAAATAACCACCTGGAGCCACCAGAGGCCGTTGTCTCTTTGAGCAGCAGCATTATAAGAGCGGAAGTGGCGAGTTCGTTCTAAAGGCGGGATCAGGAAGCAGCTCTGTGTGGGTTATTTCGGGCGCATTGAGTTTGTGTGTAGCGCGACTTCTTCGGATGAGGATCGGAATTTGTCTATGAAAGTGTGGAGGTATGCTATAAAATGTGCTGTATTTTAAGTTGCGACTGCAAGTTTCTGTATGGGTTCTGTTGTGTTCGCCACTTAGGTTTGTTTTTACTGGAGCGGGATATCGTGTCAGCTGTCGTTGTGTGGCGCTGAACGCGAAGAAATAGGCGGGACCCCAAAACGAAATCTCACTCTTATAAACTGCTTATTGTCATCATAATCACTTAGTTATCTATTATCTTCCCCTCGTATTATTGATAGTTTTATTATTTATTTCTTGTGTTTGTGTAGTTTTCACTTTCCCTTTCGCAGTGGTTCAGTGTCTTACCTTCACTTTCCGTTCTCGTGTTCGGATACAATATTTACTATATAATAAATGTTTTTTTAAAGGGCTCCTATGTATCCTGTGTGGCTGGAGATCCGCTTATTTGTCAGTAATACACTGTAGGGACATTTTACTTTTTAACAATGACTGAAAGTATGAGATTGGAGTTTTGTTTTTTATACGTTCAGTATGTAGTATTTTCTTTTGACTTAAATGTAGTTTTGTGCTATTAAGAAAACGTGACTTGTAACCCATTATCTTTTCTCCTCTTTTAAGCCATTGAATTCCTGCAACCCTCTCTAATACAAAACAACAATGTCGTCAACATCGCAAAAACACAAGGACTTTGTGGCAGAACCCATGGGGGAGAAGTCTGTGAATGCATTAGCAGGAATTGGGGAAGTTCTTGGAAAGAGATTGGAAGAGAAGGGCTTTGATAAGGTGAGATTTACCAAGATCTTTCATGTGTATATATATACAGAAGTCAGCCCTTTGGTCATGATACTGACACGATTCATTTTTTCTTTCACTTTCATATTTCTTCCTACAGGCATATGTTGTTCTAGGACAGTTTCTGGTGCTGAGGAAAGATGAGGAGTTGTTTCGGGAATGGTTGAAAGACACATGTGGAGCCAACGCCAAACAGCAAGGCGACTGTTATAGTTGTCTGCGAGAGTGGTGTGACTCTTTCCTGTAGTTGATTCTTCTGTTGTATTTTCACCCTCCCCTCATATGTATGGTCAATACCTTTACCTCACACTGTTAATTAGACTTTTCTGACATTTATATTTGGATGTATTAATATGAGCTCTTAGCCCAGAATTGTAGAAGCACTAGAAGGGGTACACTTGTCAAATCATCAGTGCTGCTTTTCTCTCTCCCGCTCTCTTTTCAAACATCATTCACACTGGGGCTTTTGTTTTCGTTCACTGACACAAAGTATCCAAAAATCCAATAATCGCATGCTGTTCAGTTCCAGGCTGTACATCAGTAGTGCAAATACACATTCGCTGGGCACAACACTTTGTTTATGATGATGCCATTTGCTAGTTTTAACTGGTGTTTAAACCGCACTGCGAAAAAGGTTTTTAAGGTTTGTGAGCTCGTCACTGTTCTCTGTGTTGACAAAAGGATCCCATGCTGTGGAATTGCCATATGGTTTTATGCTCCCTGACCCATAAATTGCCTTAATAAAAACATGGATTTGTTTTAACTGTGCATGTGTACCTCAGGATGTGTCCGGCTGATTCATTCTGTGTAGTGTAGCCAGAAAGAGACCTTTTAATCCAGCTCAATCTGTTGTTACAAAAGTGGAATTACCTGTTCATGCTCCATAAGAGGCATTTGTGTAATTAGAGCTTTAAAACCTTTCAAACATTTTATGTCTTTAAGAATTAAGTGTTCTTGCAAGTTTTTTTTTTAAAATGCAAACCAAGGCTATATTTTTGACCTATAAAGTAATATTGTGATATATTACAATTTAAAATAAATGTTCTTTTTAAATGCAATTTTTTTTTTTGTGATGGTAAAGCTGAATTTTGACTCCAGTCTCAAATGATCCTTAAGAAATCATTATGATATGAAGATTTAGTGCTCTAGAAACATTCTTTAACAAAATTTAAAACGGTTGTGCTGCTGTGGAAACAATTTTTTTTTTTTGGATTCTTTTCATTTAAATGTCATTGCAGAAAAGTATTAATTTTTTTAAAATATTGATTTATAACTGTAGTGTCTTTTTCTCCTAAATCTCAATAAGCTATACACAAGTGTGGCGTGTTTAAAAGTTTTATTCATTCCTTCATTGGATTCTGCAGTATTTTAATTCATTGCTTGGGACCACAAGTTTTTGACAGATGTTCTCTTGACATTTTTCTTCAACAGTTCATCTTTTGAGCTAATTTCCAACTCGTAGAAACTAGATACCACTTGTTTAAGTGGCCAGGAAAATTAAATTGTTTTAGGGCATAAATATCATTTTACAAACCCCTTTAGGAGGTACTGGTAGTATTTTTGTGTAGGTATTCGCATCCTCACTTTCTCACAATGATCTAAAGCTTGATCAGTTAAAGGGTTAGTTCACCTAAAAATGACTCGCCCTCATGTCATTCCACACCCATTAAGACTTTCGTTCATCTTTGGAATGCAACTTAAGAAGAAATCCAAGAGGTATGTGACTCGCCCAGTGACAACAATTTAACCACTACATTCAAGGCCCAGAAAGGTACTAAAGACATCATTAAATTAGTCTATGTGACTGCAGTGGTTCAGCCTTAATTTTATGAAGCGATTACTCTAGTGGGTGGCAAAACAAAAATAACTATTCAATTTCTTCTCTTCTGTGTCATTCCTGGAAGAAGCTGGAAGTGCTGAAAGTAAACAGTGTAGAAGAACTGCACACTGAAAGTGGTGGTTAAATTGCTGTCTATGGAAGAGTCAGAGAGCTCTCGGATTTCATCAAACATATCTTGATTTGTGCTCCCAAAATGAACAAAGTTCTTACACTTTTGGGTAATTAATGTCATCCAAAATTTTCAATCCAGTAAATTTTTTGGGGTGAACTAACCATTTAGCCAGAAATGTCTAGCACATATTGCCAGCTCAAAAAAAACAACATTAAAAAAATCAAAATATACATACAGAATTTGAACGCAACAAATGTTTGGAATATAATAAAATTTTAAATAATTGAAATATCCAGACCCACACCTATTTCCTTTTGCTTGATTAAAAAACTGTGTGCTTGCATATTTGTATCAGTGTGTCATTTGATCTGATCAATTTGCATTAATCTTGATGGTTTTTTGTCCCCTTAAAAAGGAACAGGGTTTCCCAAAAAAAACAAACAACAACAACAAAAAAAAAACCCCAAGAAGAATAAAAATATCTTCAGAAACATGATTTTGTAAATATTTGGTCGCTGTCAATTGCTAAAATTTAGAAACCACTTTGAATTTATTGAACCTTAATTTGGGATTTATTTTGCTGTGTCGTGTCTCGTGGAGTGTTGTGTTGTGTTGTGTTGTGTGATGTGCGTACACAAATGATCATTATTATTTAAATGAGACTAATCCTGCCCCTCCTGTGTCCTGCTCAGAGGAGAGCACAGAAGAACTTTTTCTCCCTGAATGGGTTTTCTGAAGTGGGCACAGGGGTGATGAGAGGGTCCTCGCATGCATGGGCATCACAGTAGGCCATCAAGTCTGCCGCTGCTTTAGACACCTGAGAATGCAGGATAGATTGTCAGTCCTGCATTTCAAAGCACTTGGATAGCTATAAATTTCCAGGCAAAGACCCTCTACGTGAATAGGGTAAACATTTCAACTGAAATTCCCCAGTTGATCAATCAGTACATTAAGACAACTGAAGCGAGTGATGTGACATGTAGCCAAGTATAGTGTCCCATACTTGGAATTTGTGCTCTGCATTTCACCCATCCAAATACACACGCAGCAGTGTGTATTGAACATACACACCATGAACACACACCCGGAGAAGTGGCAGCCATGAGAGTGGAAGAGAGTGCTGTTCATTCACTCCCCACACCTACATTTCCCGAGACTCGAACCCATGACCTTTAGGTCACAAGTCCGACTCTAACCATTAGGCCACAACTGTCCCTTGTTTTGTATTACTAGTTTTATGAAATGCTGTTTAAATATGAAAATAAGGCATTATTTAATTAAATACACAGTCATTTGTATACATTTTCAGAACAAATCTGAATAATTTATTAAGCTAAGTTCAAAATTCATTCCAATTTCATTTTGTCGACATATTTGGGTTAAAGTTTTTTACAGAAGGGTCTTTTTCGATATCTCTTTTCATCACTCAATAAATCAAAATGTTAAAAAATGTTACATAAAATAGGTGAATGATATATGAACAATCCCTCTGTAGTGTTGGGCGTAACACATTACAAGTAACGCGAGCTATGTAATCAGATTACTTTCTTAAGTAACTAAAGTAACACATTAGTTTTAAATTGGGAAGAAAATTCTGGTACTGTTTCAAATAAGTGACGCGAGTTACTTTATTTTCCCATTTGACCTACAGCTCTCTCGTCCCCATGTTGAGAGAAATCAGGAGTGAGGTGCAGAGGTCTGTGTGAACAGCTGCTTATTTTAGTTCAAGACTAAATGCGAGCATGCATTTACTCATCTCACTTGAACAAAAAACTGATTCAGTATTCCTTAAAATGAATAAAAACAGTGAAATGGAAACTCAGAATATTATGTAAACCTACAACAACTAAATGTTAAATTACACATATATACTTTTTGTATTTAATCTCACTTTATTAACTGATGTCTTTTCTGCTGACCTACGAATTCAACCTCACTAATAAGCAAAAATGACTTTTAATTTTTATTTTTATTGCTAAAGTAAGTGTTAAACTTTTTTCTGCATTTCATTCTGTTTTAATCCAGAATGGCAGCACAGCTGAAAGGTTTGTTTGAACTGTGCCCTCGACTGTACAGGTGTGAATTTGCATTTCCTTCTGCCTGAGGCTTATTCATTTCACTTTTGGTTTGAAAGGGCCTTTACATTTGTCAAATATAGAACTTTTTTGTTGTGTTTTTAAAACAAAACAAACAAGCAAGTACAGCCCAGATGAGAAAAAGTAATGTAAATGTAACACATTACTTTCCATTAAAGTTGCTGTTTTTAGAGAGTAGTAACGCAATATTTCTTTTAACATTTCTTTTAAGAGTAACTTTCCACAACACTGTCCCTCTGCAAAAACCTTCTGAATATAGAATATAGACTAGAATAAACTGGAAGTTTCGGTATACCTAAATGCTACTGAAGATGCATAGTAATTCGAATCTACAGCCCCAAATAAACAGCAAGTGTAATAAAATAAATGCTTAAATGTGCATTATTGTGCATTATTCCACTGTAGTCTGAAAGAAGAAATATTATGGAAGCAAAATATAGGTCAAAATCTCAAAACTGACCAGTGCATGAAAAAACAATGGTTTTGACTGCAGTGCCTTGCCTTAATGAAGCTGAACATCTTTATTTTAATAATGAATAATTTAATACTTTAATAAATACACTTGACCTTCATTTCTCGCTCTCATTTTTAGGTGAAACAGAACATTGTGTGAGTGAAATGCAAGGTTGAGGTCAATGCTTAAAGACTGTTGAATGCTTCAAATTGTACTTGTAGGACACACTTTACCAGTGGGATTGTAGAAATAGGTCATACCTATTAACCTGATTCCAGATCTTTGATCACATCTGATACAAATTAGTCTGTTGCGTACAGGCTGGTATAATAAGGCGCATTTATAGGCATGCAGGATTACCACTGATCTGATTCTCGCTTGCCACATTTTCAACCCTCACCTTGATTCGACAAAAACTGGCTTCAATCTTCAGCTGTTCCACCAGCTTCCTAGCCTGACCGACGCTCATGGTGCTGTTCACAGGGGTGTCTCCTTTCATCCTGCCACATACACCAACGAAATTGCACAGGCATCAATGCAAAATCTCTTTAAAATACAGAAATGCACATGAGGCATCTATTCATTGTGTTTAAGAAGTTTGGGATTATGATATAAGCCAGCCAATAAAATGATATTTTTACCACTCTAATCTGCTCACATGTTACTACTATTATTATAGAGAATTAGGGGATAAATATACACATTTCGTGGTAATAATCTTCCATTAACATTAGTTGATACATTTGTTAAAGTATTAATTAATCCTTGTTAACATTATTTCAAAACAACAAAAACTGTTCACTGTTCAGCTCAGGTTCATTAAATAATATTAACAATGTATTAGGAAATGTTGAAATGAACATGAACTAAACTTAAAAAATAATTTGGAGTATCATTGTAAGTTCATGTTGTTGTCATCTAAAGAAACCTTACTGTAAAGTGTTACCAATTCTGTTGATAATGCACAGTCCCTCTCTAATGGAAGCATCTTCCTGCGGTCCAGGACTCTCATACCTCTCCTTCACTTCCTTTCTTTCCTCCCTTCGTATCATTTACTACTGCTTTGCTAAAAGCTGCTGCCCTAGAAAACCAAAACCTCACCTTGGAATGCAATGATCAACACATTTCATCAACCTGAAACCCTTAATTTCTAGGAGATGATCAGAAATTGTTGTTTAAATAGATTTAGAGCTATTCATAATCATCTAAATATCAATATATCTACCTACTATAAAATGCTCTGAGTAGCATTAATGATTATGAACAGGATTTCAGCAGTATATTGGGGAATGCCAGCCCCATTTTGCACATAGGATGTGCTTGCAGGGATCCATCACCACATGGAATATACCATATTATTCTGAGCAATAGCACACAAAAACCAGCCGTTTTGAATGTAAAGATTTAGCCATCTCTAGATGTGGAAATCACATGTTGCAGACAGCAAAAAACAAAGAAGAAGAAGAAGAAAAAAAAAAACTAGGCCAGATACAGAAATGACAATCACAGATGCTCAACCAGATCTCAGTAATCTTTTGGAAGACCCTTAAACATGATGAGGAAAAAATATGCAATGTGTTTAAATGGATCAAATGTACTTAAAGCAATGCATTTAAACGTATCAAGAGAAGAATTGAGAGTGAATGGAAAGCAAGAAGCATAAAAAATACCACAGGGCTGTATTCGTCTATTTTTTCTCATTCTGGGCCCTTTTTACCCTCTTTCCCCCCTCTTACCCTTGCTGTATTCCTCTTGCGGTGATATCTCTCCCTCCTCTTCTTCTTATTCCTTCTCTCTCTCTCTCTATCTGCCTGTGTTGTTGCTTTCAGTGCAGCCGGACCGCACCCTCATAGACAGTGTGGATGCTACCCAGTTCTGTACAGTCCAGTGCACTGCAATTCTGCTACAATGAACACCAGTCTCTTGGTACATGCACAAAACACCCCTCTGCAGTGAATGGAATGTTCCAGCCAGAAGGAGGGGGCGCTATTGGAGTTGATTTAATCTGAGCGGCGGCTCATACCACCTTTCCCGCAGAATGGGGGGGAGGAAGGGGGAGGGAAATGTAATGATGAAAAGCAGTGTATTAAGAAGTAAAATCTAACCAGATAGGTCGATATAGTCAAGATTCCTAATCATTTGATAGCGAGAAACATTTATTTTGTTCATTGCTGGTGATGCTGCTAATCCTCCTGAATAAGCGAGCCTTCCCTCTCACTGTTACCATGGGAACTGCTGCAGTCTCAGCCTCTTTGTCTTGTACTGTGGCACCATTTTGACTTAGTGGTCTCTCCCACCTTGGTTAAAATCTTATACCCCCCACATCTTTACATCCCTCCACCCTCCCACTGCATTCATTCTTACGTTACATTCACATTGTTGCAAATCTGCCCCCTAGTTTCCTCCTGAGACATGAGAATACTGTTACCTGAAATATTTGGTGGGGAAAGATTCTTATTGGTGCTCAGCAACAATACATTTAACGTTTTTGATTCATGGTTCAGTTCCACTGAAGGTGGAGAGAAGTTGACAAAAATCTTGTTTAAAACACTTTTATTATACTTTTATTCAGTATTCACGTCTTTATACATTATTAATAATAATAATAATAAAACATGTTCACACCATTTTCAACAAAAATAAATAGTTTGGGACATTTGGGATACGATTATTATCATCATTATTATTATTATCATGAGGTAAAAACATATTTTAAGTCACAAATATCAATACGTTTTCTTCTAACTTAAAACGTGTCTGGTAAATGTTAAAATGTATTGAAAATTAAATTAAATTTTAAATTCATTTTATAAATTGTATTTTATTTCGGCTTTTTAATTAAAAATGTGTCACGTCGTTGACACTTAGTCTATTATTTAGGTAAAGAAAGATATTTGCAACAAAAAATCGTTAAACAAAACAACAAAAACCAACAAAACTCAAAATAATAATACTAAAAAAACTTGATAATGTTTTGTATTTGGAATTTGACTTTTCTGTTTCAACGTATTTGAATCGCAGCACAAAACCAACGATGTCGCGCAAAAGCGTCGGACAGATGTACTTTGTACCTCTTCTGTTCCCGTACATGTGTTTCTGTCACACCAACAGGGGCGCCACTGAGTTCGACAGACTGTTGTTTTTCTCTGATCTATATACGGTCGTGGACAGCCGGATGCTATGGTTTTTGATTTGACATGATTTGGATATCAATTGCTCTGCCTTGAAATGCATAAATTATGCGTCATTCAACACATAACAGAGGAAAGGAAGAGAGTAATCGGTCCGCTGGAGTTGTATCATCAGTTTCTTCTGAGGCATAAGTATTTGTTTTGTCCATGGCGTATTTTTTAGGTAAACAAGGTGAGTTTGCTGTTTTCCCCCTAATGTAATGTTCTTAACTAATAAGACACCAGCATGAGAAAAACTGCGAAATGGAGACAGGGAGGCAAATGAAATTCAGTTCAGAGAGACACCTCAATAGTTGTAAAGGTGCAGAAGTGACTCTACACATATTGTTTTCTATTGCTTTGTTCAATTCGAGTCAGGCTGTCAAATGTGCAAAAATATTGTTCATCATGCAGCACTAATTGCAGGCAATTCATAGTGTGTTTGTAAATAATTCTATTTTATTGTTTCTTAGGTGTGTGTGTACATTAAGCCTTGTTTTAGGATTGCTCTTGGATTCGTTGTCGTGTTTTATAAAAATTATTAATGGTGCTAATTATTTGTACAGTTGTATTATATTTATTATATCCAATTTTAATATAATGTATGTGTTTAATTCTGTCTTTTTTCTTGTCCCCTTTTTTTAGGGCACCCTATGACTTCATTGACAACAACAGACAAACGAAAAGGCAAATTCATTTGGTCAGAAAAGAAACTGGCACGTCATATTCTCAGTAATAGAATGAATCCTGGATCCAAATATGACTTTCTGAATATTTGTTAATTTTGACATCATCACATTTTACCCCACTGTATTTTCAAACCATTAATTCTCACTGTAGATAAGCATTATTAGAGGAGTGATGCAGACGGGACAGATTATAGGATAGTGTGTGAGGGGGTTTGAATGAGTAAAGCGGGACAGACGCCTTTGTCGGCAGTGGGACGACTGTTGGGCAGAGACCGTGAGATCAGAGGACCTTCTTCTGGACGTGACTGTGAAGGACTGCTGGCTATGGGTGCAGCGATGGGACCGTTACTGCTTTGGCTCCAGGATGTGGCAGCGGTGACGCTGTTGAGAGCTCGCAGGACGCTTCTAAGAGCTGCCGTCCTGTTGTGCGTCCTGGTGCTTCTCCTCTGGGTCTCCATCTTCCTGTACGGAAGCTTTTACTATTCCTACATGCCCAGCGTCAGCTTCTCCACACCAGTACACTTCTACTACAGGTACAGACGCATCAGGAACATTCCTGTCTTGTTTTGCCAACGGTCTGTTTGCGCACGACTGAGTCCTTAATTAGTTTGGTCCAATGAACAAATACTGTTGGAGGCATTACTAGAGCCCGTAATGCATTGTGCATCACTAGAGTTTATTCTTCTCTCCTTCATTTCACTCTTAACAGGACAGATTGCGACGCTTCAGATTCAGTCCTCTGTTCTTTCCCCATGGCTAACATCTCACTCTTGAAGAATGGAAGAGATCAGGTACATCTCAATCCCGCTCAGATTGTCATACATACATGCATGCATACAATGGACCCGAAATATATCTGAATATGTAAGCCACGATTAAAAATGTATGAATGTCAAAATGTTTTTGGGGGATACACCACCAGAAAAGAGGCTCATGTAGCATCTGTACAATTTATAGATATGTTTTTACAGGGTTCTCCTAAACGAACCTTTAAAAGCTTTCATGTGTACATCATGTAACAAGCCCATTAAAGATGTGCAAGAAAAATGACAATACTTGTATATTAAATCATTAATATTACTGCATGAGAACAAAAGTGGATTTTCGGTCATATTTGCAGCTAATTTTATTTGCTTCCCTCTTTCTGGTAGGTGATGATGTCTGGTCAGGCCTACAGGATCTCTGTGGAGCTGGAAATGCCTGAATCTCCAGTTAACGAACAGCTTGGCATGTTCATGGTCAAAATGTCTTGCTATACCACTGATGGGACAGTCGTTCACTCGGTGGTCCGCTCAGTGAGTGAAGACCGCTCTCTCAAAATTCTCTGTTGTGTACTCTATGGATAATGTGGCTGTTTGTGTAAGATTTAGTCAGTTGTTGTGAAACATAACTGCAATTTTCGAAGTCATGCATCCAATAAATTAGGGATGCACTGATTGTTATATCAATAAGCTGATAATCATTTATTTATTTATATTACGGCCAAACTGATCAATTTTATTTAGCCTAAAAATAATATTAAAATCAACCATTTTGTTTTGAATTTAGGCACAGTATGAAAATTTGATATTCAACTGGATATTTTCTGAAGATTATATTTAATATCTCTAAGTTATTTGGGTTTTTAAATTATTTGCGGGGACTTTAAAGGTGCAGTTGGTGGTCTCTGAAATTCTAACGTTAGCCTGCTGGCATTGAAAGCATATGATTCCACGGCCCTGCAAATCGCCATCCAAAACCAGGGCTTCTCCAAAACACATGACGCACACACACACTGCTGCTCGGCAAAACATTACGAGATGGCGTTAAACTACTTCATGTTTAAAATTACATTCAGACCATGTAACATAGTTTTTGCTATCAGGATATGAGGAGACTTTCAACCATTTTAACAAGAGATGTTTCTGTAGAGAATCATTCTCGTTCACTGCTCCCTGCTGGTGGAATGATCTCCCTACTTTCATCAGGAACGCAGAATCCCTGGCAATATTCAAGAGACCGCTGAAAACTCATCTCTTCCGTGAACACTTGATCCCCCTCATATAAAATAAATAATAATAATAAAAAAAACCTATCCTTTCCTTTTTCCCTTCCTACTCTAGCTTATGGTACTGAGCAATGTATGAAACTTGTATTGTGAGCACTTCCTGTGTTATTTGCCAATTCATGAAGAATCGCTTGTTTGTTTTCCTCACTTGTAGGTCGCTTTGGATAAAAGCGTCTGCTAAATGACTAAATGTAATGTAAATGTAGAATCACCTATTGCACCTTTAAGTGAGCTTTAGATGATGGTAAATACAATCTAATTGTAAAAAGAGGTAAAATGAGCATTAACAATTAAATATCCTATATTAGTCGCTATTCACTACTTCTTTTCTCTTGCAACACGTACTTCCTGTATAATTTCCCTGTGTTGTCTGCAATCATTGGGGTTGTGTCTTATGAGTAACTTGCCTTGTCAATGTGGAAAAAAAGAAAGGAGAAATGTGCCTGAACAATACCTGATATCTTATATCGGTCTGTGTACACTAATGTTCACAAGTTTGTTTGTTTTTCTTGGATAGAAATGAATACAAGGACCCATTAAACATATTCAAAAGTGACTGTAAAGACATTTTAAAATGACTGTTTTTCAATATTGATAATATTAAATGTTTCTTAAGCATTAAATCAGTATGTTTTTTTTCTGAATTATCATGTCACACTAACATTGACAGATAGTCGTGGCCTAATGGTGAGGGAGTTGGGCTTGTAATCAGAAGGTTGCGGGTTCGATTCCCACACCGGCAGGAATTGAAGGTGGGAATTGTGAATAAACAACACTCTCTCCACCTTCGATACCACGACTAAAGTGCCCTTGAGCAAGGCACCCAACCCCCAATTGCTCCCCGGGCGCTGTCGCAATAGCTGCCCACTGCTCCGGGTGTGTGTTCACTGTGTGTGTGTGTGTGTTCACTACTCACCGCTGTGTGTGTGCACTTGGGATGGGTTAAATGCAGAGCACCAATTTCGAGTATGGGTCACCATACTTGACAACACGTCACGACTTTCACTTTCACTTTCACATTTATGTGCTTTTTGTATTGTAATGAGAGTTAGTAAATGGCAGTTTAAGTCACAAATACTTGTTCCTTGTATTATCTCATCAGACGATGCTGCACTACCGTTCTACTCTGCTGCAGACCATGAGCACGCTGCTGTTTTCACCCCTCCTGCTCACAGGTGTGTGTCCGAGCAGAAACAGCTCATCGAAGTGGAGCTCTTCCCAGATTTAAAATCAGACCTTGTAAGTTCAAGTATGAACAAGACTGACAGAATTGTGTCATTGAATGAACTTTTCTGGACAAAAGCCATGCGTTATATTGATCTGTCCTTCACAGTACCAACCTGCCATTGGTGCTGTGATCGAGATTCAGTCTCGCAGGATCCAGATTTATTCTGCCCAGCTCAGGATCCATGCCTACTTCACTGGAATTAGGTATTTGGATCAGTTTATTTGAGTGTTCAGGTTCCATCAAATGATGTCTCTACCTTACCGTCCTGTGATATTCTTCCCTCTTGCAACAGATACCTCCTGTATAATTTCCCTGTGATGTCTGCAATCGTTGGGGTGGCAAGTAACTTCACCTTCCTAAGTGTCATTGTGCTCTTCAGTTACCTTCAGTTCATCTGGGGAGGGCTTTATCCCCCTGAGCAGGTCAGAGTGAGGGTAAGATCATCTGTCTGCCTAATCTATTCAACCTTCATCCTATCACTCTTCCACCATGCCAGATGTCTGTTTGCATACATAGGTGATGATGGGAGACTCGACACGTCTTCAGCAGAGGAGGGAAGAAGCACGTAAACGCATGCACTCATCCTCCAGCACTCCTAGTAAGAACACAATTCGGTTCACACCTGATCACGTCAATTAAACAGCTCAGTAACTAATACACCATTCTTTGACTGTCCCCCAGTCATTACGTATGGAAGAGATGGCAGTGAGCTGGCAGATCCACCACAACAACCCAAACAAACAGTTCGAAACAAAGGTAAGCAACAAAGGAGAAAGGGGATGAAAGATTTCTGTGGTGCATTCTTTGTATAAACTGATTTATCTGCACATTAACAACTGAAGAATCATGCAAATCATGTTTGTTTGTGCAGGTGATCTGGACACTCCTAGTGTGATCGGGACAGAAGACCTGAACCAGCTGCAAGAGGATGAAGCTGGTAAAAATATTAACTTAAAGCATAAGAATAAGATACACTGCCTTTCAAAAGTTTGGGGTTGGTCAGATTTTCTCTTCTGCTCATCAAGGCTACATTTATTTGATCAGAAATACAGTTAAAACAGGAATATTGTCAAATATTATTACAATGTAATGTAACTAGGGGTGTGACGATTAAAATGTGAAAAGATTTCTTGTCGAGGTGAGAACATAATCTCTAATTTGCCATGACCAAGCATGAGGGTGAAATTAGGATAGAATATGTCAGCGCTACGTTTACATTACGCCTCCACTTTGTTTCGCTCTTAATAGAAATGATTTAATTCAGTTGGATAATGGTCGCTTCAGTTCCATTCAGCTCATCCAACACAAGCTGCAGACTCGTATGTAGTGCAGCAGGAATCAAAGTTCACCAATCACGTGACGAGATGACTGACATGACCATGGTGCACGATTCGTTGCACTACAGAGCCCAAGCATCTGATAAATCTCTTATCTTGTATAATATGCGCTCAGCACAGCCGTTCCCTATTCAGAGTACGAAATCGAAAGTAAAACAGGAGCACGCATTCAAATATGATTTAAATATCCCGCATTTTGAAAGCGGCTCCCTGCTGCGTGCAAATATCTCCCAATATGAAGGCTATCTTAGGCTAGGCTGTGTAGTTGTAACCAGCTCTTAGCTCTGTATCATGCTTGAAGAAAAAAAAATTGGTCACTATTTGATGACTTTGATGATGGTTGCACTTAATAAGACTAAGAGAAAACATGTTTTAATATATATATATATATATATATATATATATATATATATATATATATATATATATATATATATATGCGCGCATAGGCCAAAATATATAGAGTGGTTAACACAAGTAAACAGAATTCTAAATGAGGAAGGAAAAAAAACAAAACAAAAACAATCTTGTATCTAAGAAGTGTAAAATAATGAGAAATCAAGGTTATTCTGTCTCATGCACAGACAACATCACATAAGAACAGAAATCGTCCCATACACACAGGGATACATGCATTGTTCTTATTGTGCCGTTTATAAAGGAAGTGCTCATCCGAGACTGTCTGTGTCATCGTGTTGACCCATTCTTTTAGCTCTGGGGTTCTGGGAGTTTTCCAGTGTTTCAAAATGACTCTTTCAAACCCCCACCATGATCACTGCAAACTCTTCATTTGAAATATTTGGCATCTGCTCTCCCAATATACAAATTATTGATAATGGTGTTCTTCCAAGCCATTTACTCAAAATGATTAAAATTTTGTGTCATAAAGGCTGAATAATCAGTGTGACACTCCCAGATACTGTAAATAAAAGTACCTCTGTCTTTTTGACCTTTTCAACAAGCATTATTATTTGTCAGACCCACTCTGTTAAGTCTAAGAGGTGTCAGATAGAACCTGTGTATGATTTTGCAACTATTTTCTATTTTAATTTATATTAAAATGTAATTTAATTTTGAGCTGGCAAAGTTGAATTTTCAGCATCATTACTCCAGTCTTTAGTGTCATGTGATCCTTCAGAAATCATTCTAATATGCTTATTTGCTGCTCAAGAAACATTTCTTTTTATTATAAATGTTGTAATATTTTTGTGCAAATCATGGGACAGTTTTTGATTAGAAGTTCATAAGAACAGCATTTTATTTGAAATATAAATATTTTCTAATATTATAGATGTTTTACTGTTTCTTTTGATCAATTTAATGTATTCTTGCTGAATAAAAGCATTTATTTCTTAAAAAAAAAAAAAAATGAATGTAGTTTCACAGACTATTCTCAATGGTCATTGGTTAATGTCTCCTCCATCAGCTCAGGACTCCTCTACAGATGACGCTCCCATTTTCCTAGAGGCTCCTCGTATTCCAGAGACCAATTTGAGCGAGCAGGACCCAGGTCAGGAGCTGAAGGCAGCAGGAATAGGAAATGAGACTCAAGAAGAAGACACAACCCAAACACAGTCCTCAGACAACAGCCTTAGACAAAGGCATGGACCCTGGATGAGGCTCTGAGCTCCAAACTCTGGAGTAACCACATACGCACATGCATTCTGTTACATTAGAACACCTTATGTGACTCACAGCTAGCACATTTGAGACATTCATTTTGAGTATTACCATAAGAATTTTTCTGATGCATTTGGAAAACTGTTTACCTCGTGGCACTGATGTGAAGCTCAAAAGAATTTTCTTCTCTGCTGCTTTTGGTCTCCTTTACCTCTACTTCTTATGGGATTTGAGTTCTGCCACGCTTTAACGTGTCATTACTGAAGTCTGTGGTCACGATACCAGTTTTGCATGTAAAGTGTAACTGAGTGTGTAAAATATGTTAGCATTTGCATTTTATTTATATTTCTCTACATTCCTCTGCACTGGGATGTTCTTACTGAATATTTAACTGGGCTTAGCAGTTCCGTTCAACTTCTGGGCATATTAAAAACTATTTTGTTTCCTCACTTTCTATTATTTTAATGCAATGTTGAAAATGCAAAGCATATTTTAAGAGAACCATGTTACATATTATGGATAATAAGTAGAGGACACAGAAGTATAATTGTTTTGGTGAAAATAATAAAAGTTATTATTTATAATAATATAGAATATAGGTATTATATTTGAATTATTATTGTTTCTGTATACAGTAATATTTCAACTCCACATGAAAAACTTTTATTATGTAAGGATATGGCGGTTTTGCTTTTAATATTGAATTAAATTACATTAGTGGTTTATGCATATTTGTCCACTCACCAAAGATTCTTATTGTTTTGAATAGCAATTTTAAGCATATCAGTAGCTTATTATAAAAGGAAGAATGTTCATATTTTGCTCTATGTCTTTTGTGTGCTTATTTAATAAATTCGACATGAAAGCAGCCTTTCTCCATTCTTTTGCGTAGGCAGTCACTCATTAACTGTCACTAGGTGGCGACGCGGACGTGGTGCGCAAACAATCCACTGAGTGTTCGAAGAAGAGTGGCGCAGCTGCGTCGGAGGGGGATTCTTCTCGCACAAAGCTGTCAAGAAAGGATCTCTTCTGATTTCGCAGGCTTTCGAAGCGTTCATCTTAATTTCTATTGATTTCGTTTTATATACAAAAAATAGGAGAATATCACGTGGGAATCCTATATTTTAAGTTTAAAACAGCGTAAAAGCCCTCTTTAAAGATGGCGACAGCGGACGGCTCGCGCTACTATAATGGTAAGTTTGAGAAATTAGCAAAAGCGCTTTCATCCATTTAAACTCTAGACTTTTAATGAGGTTCATTTAACATTGTACACTACCTCTACGGGGTCTGTTAGTTACACGTTACTCTACAATTTACATAAGTAACCCCTAGCCAGCTAGCTTTTGTTTTTGTAGGTGAGTGATGTGTTTTTGTAGTTAGCAGCTAGTTTAGACTAACAGTAAACGCATTATCTGGGCTGATTTAGCCGTAGTTTTGTTTTATTTGGCGATTTTGTGAAAGTTACGGGGGACGGGGTTAACTGACCGCGTGTTGACAATGTGTGTCGAGGTCATGTTAAACTGCTATGCGATGTTTATTGTCAAATTTGTCAACGTTTCTTTTTGCTATGATAGTATGATGTAGAGAGAATATGGAGCTCACGTTCGGAGGAGGAAAAAACACTGACTTTTATTGAGCCAATAACATTTAGTGCACTTTTGGCCCAAATATAAAATTAAATGAACAGCTTGTAATGTAAATCAATCCCATTCTTATAATCCTATCAAAGTCTATTTGCATAAAACCATTCAAATATCGTTTTATATTAACAGTTGTCACTTTATATCGCCTAATAAAGGGATAGTTCTCCCAAAAATGAAAAAAAAAAATCTGTCATCATTTACTCCCCCTCAAGTATTTTCAAACCTGTATGCTTTCTTCTGCTGTTCATAAAGGAAGATAATTTTTGTTTTGTTTCTTCTTATTCAAGCAACAAAATTTACACTTTAGCCAATAACCAAGCAGTGGCACATTAGCGCTTGTCCGATTAGGGGTTACGACACATCGCTTGCATTTGTTAAAGACACGTTTTTGCACCTCTGACTCTTTCATCTTTCAGAGCATGATGACCGTGTCGGTGGACCAAAGCATCGCAACCGTAAAGGCAGAGGCCCTTTCAGAGCCCCTTTGTACAGCGATCAGATTTCTCGGCCAAGGCAGCGAGGTGGTCACAATGGTGGTGGTGGAGGAGGAGGGCCAGGTCCCCGGTCGAGACTGCATGATGATGATGGAGATGTGACCATGGCGGAAGGTCCACAAGACGGCGGCTCCCAGCGCAGATTGTAAGCTCTTATTATGCACAATTAAACATATTTTCTTATGTAATTGTCGTAGTACAACAGATTTGATACTTTCTTTCAGCAATCCATATGGCCGGCCACAGAATCGCCGTGAGGATCGCAATCGTAAAGGTGGACGAGGTGGTGGCGGAGGTGGAAATGAAGATAGAGGTGGCAATCGATATGGAGGCAGAGGTGGTGGTGGTGGCAGTGGTACTGATGGAATTCGCAGCAAGAACTGGTTTAAGATGACTGTTAGTACATTCATAGCACATGAATTAAGGAGTTATTAACACCTTAGGAGTTACTTCAACATGTTTATGACCTTCTTGCATTGTGGTTGTATTCGTGTCTGACCACAGATTCCTTACGGGAAGAAATATGACAAAGATTGGCTTCTTTCCTCACTACAGAGTGTGTGTTCAATGCCATTCCATGCAGTTCATGTAAGTGTACGTTAAAATATTTCCTCAGCACTCCTTAGAAAGTGTCAATTTGCTAAATCTGTTCTGTCTTGTCTTTTTTTGGTCATAGTATCACACTGAGGGCAACAAGGCCCAGTTTTACATCGAAGACTCCACTACTGCTAATGCGTTGTTTAAAGTGTCGCGAAAAATAACAGACAAAGATGGATATAAGGTAAAATAAATATATGCTTTCAGTGCACTAGATGACATATCTGCTTTCTTTCAGTGTTAATGATTTAGTCAACCTATTTTTTTCTACAATAGTAATCATCTATTGATCAGTTTATGGGTGCAAATTTTTATTTTAGTTATGAGGTTTGAGAATCTAATTTAGTGTCAATCTGTTGGATGGATAGGTGTCTGTTATCATGAACAGCTGCCCACCACCCACTTTGATTCACACTGATCTGAAGACCACAGATATGGAGCATTTGAAGGTGAGTGATGGTTACCTGCAGCAACCTTTAAGAGCAAGTTCTCATTTTATTTATGGATAATGTACGTATATCTGACTGTCTTCTGCAGCAATGCATGGCCAAACGCTTTGACGGATCACAGCAGGCTCTTGATCTGAACAACATCAGAGTTGACCCAGGTTTGACTTACAGAGTCATCTTCAAAACATTTATTCCGTTTGTCTTGTTGTGGGCTTTTGCTCAAATGTTGGTTTTCTTTTCCGGCAGATTTGGTTTCTCAAAATATCGAGGTCACTTTGAATAGGAGGAACTCTATGCTGGGGGTTATCAAAATAATAGAAGAGAACATTCCTGAGGTATGAAGTGACATTTTACATGCACAATTGCCTGAAAATATACATTTCTTCCAATAAGCCAGGCAAACATGTACTCTACCAATAAAAAGTTTTGGGTCAGTAAGATTTTTTGTTGTTGTTTGTTTGAAAGAAAAAACTTTTTATTCTGAAAAAAACCACGTTGAATTGATCAACAGTGACCGTAAACATTGGGAGGAGGAGGGGAACGTATCCACAAAAATATTAAGCATCACTGTTTTTAAAAGCTTTTCAGAAAATTCAGCTTTTGTCATCATAAGAATAAATAGGAAATTATATTTTATAAGGATATAGTTTTTACTGTGTTTTTGATCAAATAAATGCAGTTTTGGTGAGCATAAGAGACATCTTTTAGTCCCCCAAATGTTTGAACAATAGTGTACATATTCATATTCAACTCTACAGATGCAATAAAATAATTCCCCCCCCCCCCCCCCATTCACAGCTGGTTTGTCTGAACCTGAGTAACAACCGGTTATACAAGCTGGATGACTTGGCAGATATTGTCAACAAAGTTCCCAACCTGAAGATTCTCAATCTGTCACACAATGAGGTACAAATATGCTGTCTGACACCTATAGATTTGGTTTTTCCTGTAATCATTTCAGTAATGTGTCATTGTATCGTCTTGTAGCTGAAGACGGAGAGAGAACTTGATAAACTGAGTGGTCTGAAGCTGGTGGATCTCTCATTGGAGGGGAATCCTCTGTGTGGCCACTTCAAGAACCAGATCGACTATGTCAGGTCAGTCTTCTCGGTTATTTGTTGTCTGTGAACATAAAGCCAGAAAAATACTATACATAAGTACACATGCCAAGTGCAAGACTTGCAAACATTACTCGGCAGTAACAAGCCTCTGTGTGCCTCAAACTGTTGATCTGAAAGGAAATAAATAGTTTGCACTTATGTCCACCAAAGGACTCTGTCAACACTGACAGTGCAACTCTTACATGTGTTGCTCCACAAATCGCAATATGACCAATTTAGGAAAACGACAACACAATCTAGCTTACACGGTTACAAGTGTCTGCTGTTACGTACTTGCGTAGAGTATGTTTCGGGTCTGAAATAGAATAGTTGAGTGTTTGTGTGGTTGTGCACTCATGCACATGAAAGCATGCGTATGCATGGACATTTATATATAAAAAAAAACTGTGTAAAATACCCCTATAAAACATGGCAGCCGTTAATAGATCAAATAGGGATGCTTATATTGTGTGTTGAAAATTAAAAATTCATAAGCTGAGGTTCACACTGAATTTTTATTTATTCTGAATGAATAATAATTGCCTGGCAGGAGTCTGTGACATTTAAGATTTTCTTAGTAGAAAGTGTCCTCATTTTTTAAAATTATTATTATTATCACACTTGAAAACAATGATTATTTCTTAATAATTGCCCCTAATCATTGCATGTTATTCTAAAGAAAAGTTCCATCCACTGTAGTCATTCAGGCCTGCCTGTAATATATAGATGTATTAACTCCATTAACCAGTGAGCTCTTGGTTATTTTCCGCTAGTTCGATCATCAGGCATGTCATATTTACTTGTTCGTGTTCCAGTGGCAATCCAGAAAGCAGCATAAGTTTAACACCTCTGGTTCTTTTTATGGTTCTCACACCTGCTTTGCTTCATTCTTGCTTTTATATTTATTTAGTTTTTTTCTGACCTTTTTTTTCTATTTCTACCTGGTTGGCCCTGTAGCTTTTTGCACAGAACACAGCGATTTCTTTTTTTTAGCATATTGTAAATATGGTAGCATTTTAGCATAATGTACATTTCAGTAGTACATACTTCAGTAGTTAATTCAATTTAAGCTGCTGCTTCAACATGTGACCTCCCAGAATGCCGATGGAAAAGTTGGCAAAGAAGGACAGAACATAATCTTGGAGATGATGCTCTATTAAATACATTTGTGCTCCACCTTTCTAAAATGCTGGCACCCTCTTCCCTCCACCCGCCCTGCACATGTCTGACACCTGAAGTACTGCTGATGCTGTTTGGCCAGTGAGAGGCTGGTTAGCCAAAGACGGGTAAGATCCCACCTTTTGATTCAGGGACAACCTAAGGCAGGCACAGCCGCAAAACTGGCCACAGCCAACGACTCGGCGATAAAGAAGAACGATGACAGAAGATGAAGATTTGCTTGTGAGGAGATGTCACGGGTGGAGAAGGAGAGGGAAGGTTTTTAAGAAACCTTGAGCCAAGCACTGCTCAGAAACGTGAGCTTTGCTGCATGGTGCAAAATGAAAAATGAGAGGAGAGGCAATTCTCTTAGTCTCTCTCTGTTTCTGTATTCAAACTGAGGTGGAGGATAGTTGGTCAGACTGACCATTTTCATGATCCTCGTCCTAGAGCATGTTGGAGGAAAATCATCAATTCAGCAAAGACAAAACATTGAGAGGAAAATACTGGAGGAGGATCACGGGAACCTAGTTTCAAATATCCATTTCAATATGAATTAGACTAAAGTACAAATTAGACTAAATAGGAAATAGAATCGTAAGGTGTCTGGGCTCAAAAAAAGCTTCAATTACTTGTTTGAATAAATACCCTGCTGTTCTTAAATTTAATAGTAGGGTCCAAATTAAGTAGGCCATAAAACCCATACACCTTAAGGCACTCATTTGTTTTGACATATGATCTGTTCAGAGGCTCAGGGTTCAACTTTTGTACTTATCTGGTTTTATATTTGTTTATTTATTTAAATCTGACCTCCTTTTATTAATTTCCACCTCTTTTGGTGTGGTTTCTGGCTGAATAGTTGTTTTTTTTCACGGTCTTCTCCCTGGCTGATCCATAAATTTAAACCTCCAGTGTCCAAACACTCTTTTCCCCCCTATGTATGGCCAGATTCACTCAGATCCAATCATATTTATTTATATTTATTTTTTACCTAAATTCTTAATAGCTACTCATACCATTTTATTTCTCTTGTTGTCAGCTTGAGCAGCCTGGTTTTGCTTTATTAATTCGTAGATATTGAAGCACGTTATGAACAAGCATTTTAGTTTACTCTTAACAACTCAACATGCCAACATTTGTCAATCTGTATGTCAGTGCCTGATGATATTTGGGGAAAGAAAAAAACCAAAACCAGAACTCCAAAGAGTTTTGCCAGTAAGACCCACTAGTATTACTAGATTACAGGATATCAACACTTCCTAATTTGCAAAAAATTATTGACTGCCTGCTTGACTGATTGATTGATGGTGTGAATGTTCACCAAACTCTACCCGTCACAACACCCCACTGCCCCCATCGTTTGCCAGCCTGCTTGTCTGTGTTTCGGCCTGTAGGGGGCACCAGTGGTGAGTATTGTGGATGGGTAAGTACCATGTGCCGGGGATGGGTGGGAGTTACAGCAGGGCTGTGATTGGCTCATTGGTGGCATGGCTCAGATGCCCACGTTTTCATTCTCACAAGTACAAGACAAAATTGTTGCTCAAGAGTTATTCAACTTTCTCTTTGTTCAAATGAGAGGAATGGCTATTGTTTTTTGTTGTCGATGTAAACTTTGTTACATACACTATAGTTAAAATTTTCAGGGTCAGTAAGATTTTTTTTTATACATAGAAATTAATGCATTTATTAATCAGACACATTAAATGATTAATACTGACAGTAAAGATACCATTAAAAAATATAAATGCTGTTCTTGTTCATCAAAGAATCCTGAAAACTATTGCTGTTTTGCCAATAATATGAAGCAGTACAACTGTTTTCAACATTAAAAACTAAATGTTTCTTGAGCTGCAAATCAGCATATTAGAATAATTTCTGAACGATCATGTGACACTGAAGTAATGACTGCTGAAAATTCAGCTTTACTGTCACACAAATAAATGACTTTTGAAATTATATTCAGATAGAAAACAGTCTTTAATTCTAATGATGTTTCACAATATTACTCTTCTTACTGTATTGTATTTAATAAAAAAAAAAACAACTTTGTGTGCATTACTTTAAAAAAAAATCGTACCGACCACAAACTTTTGAACTGTAGTGTACGTAACGTTTTGTATGAAAATAAATTCACAGCATCACAATATCTTAAGCCTGATGGATATTTACCTGTAAGTAAATATTTCTCTGATTGAATACACTTTTTACCTATTTGTCCTTCACTTAAGATGGCTCGGCTCAAATTGGAGTGTTTGTATGGGACTGTTTTGTTGGTGCAAGTGCAGTTCATACTAATCTTGTTTTTCTTGTTCTGTCTTTGTGATTGTTGGACAGTGCCATTCGGGAACGATTCCCCAAGCTGCTCAAACTGGTAGGAAATCCACAGTGTTTATCTGTGGGTGTAACCTAACGTTGTTTTCTTGAGAACATATAAGTGTGGTAATCCTAATAATTGAAATAACTCATTGGCTTAATTGTATATTTGACATTGTTTGTCTGTTCATTGTTTAAACAGGATGGACACGACCTTCCGCCTCCAATTGGTTTTGATTTGGAGGTCGCTCCTGCGACTCTTCCCCCCTGCAAGGTTTGCTCTTCTGTTCTTCACTTTGAGATGCCCATATTTGACTTTCATTCTTAACCTCTGTCTTTTGCTTTGAACACAGCCTAGCTACTTCTGCTCTGAAGAGATCAAGACCATCATCCACTGCTTCCTGCAACAGTATGTATTTTTTGGTCTTAATACATACATTTTTTTTTATAGGGTTAGTTCACACAAAAATTACATTTCTGTCATTAATTACCCTCATGTCGTTCCAAACCCGTAAGACCTTCATCTATCTTCGGAACAAAAATTAAGATAGTTCTGATGAAATCCAAGAGGTTTCTGATTCCCAAGAGAAAGCAATGTTATTACCACATTCAAGGTCCAGAAAAGTAGTAAAGACATTGTTAAAATAGTCCACGTGACTACAGTGGTTCAAGCTTAATGTTATGAAGTGAAGAGAATACTTTTTTGTGCACAAAAGCAAAATAAATAGCAAAACAAAAATAATGACTTTATTCAATTTCTTCTTTGTCATTCTCCTGCGCTGTTTATGTTCAGCACTTCTTGGTTCTACATCAGAATTCCGGCTCATAACATTAAGCTTGAACCACTGTAGTCATATGGACTATTTTAACAATGTTTTTACTACTCTGGACCTTGAATTTCTTAATGAAATTGCTTTTTCTTGAGGATCTGAAACATCCTGGATTTCATCAAAAATTTGTGTTTTGAAGATGAACGAAGGTCTTACGGGTGTATCGTCACATGAGGATCCGTAATTAATGATAAATTTCATTTTTGGGTGAAGTAACCCTTTAAGTGTGTTCAACAAAATGTTTACCATTTGTCACCCTCCAGGTATTACAGCATATATGACTCCGGAAACAGACAGCCCCTGCTAGATGCCTACCATGATGGAGCATCTTTCTCCCTCAGCATTCCCTTCATCGTGCAAAACCCTTCAAAGTACAGTATACTTTATCTCTGTATCTGTCATCATCACCACTATTGACTTCTACTGAACAGTAATCGTGTAACTTTTTGTCCGCAGATATAGTTTAGGGGATTACCAGAAAGACAGTCGCAATATCAAGCGCATGAAAGACCCCAGTAAGTAATTGTTGAAAAATCTACAAATGTGGAAAGTCTCTAAATTTCTATCATCTATTTTCTCTGGGTTAGTTTTTGCCACATCAAGGTTCAATCACATTTTGAAGGAATTTTAGTAAACTTAAACAGAAGTGAAACTTCTGTTGGGGAACTTTTTCGCCATCACAAAATCTCCTGATTGCACAGATTCTTGTTGAAATGACCGGATTTCGGAGCAGCAGTAAATGTAGCCGCACCTTTAGTTTGTGTCCTGAATTCTGTGATGAGTTTTGCCATTTTCTTTCAGCAACACGTTTTCGCTTGATTAAACACACACGATTAAATGTGGTGGCTTTCCTGAACGAACTCCCCAAAACCCAGCACGACATCGCATCCTTTGTCGTTGATGTCAACACCTACACAGTGAGTTAAACTTGCAGTTCGGTTTGCTGGTTTCATATTTCACATTCAGATTTGTGGTTCTAATTGCTTGTCATTTCCAGGCTACCCTGTTGGCATTTACAGTCAGTGGAGTTTTCAAAGAAAGTGAGTCCCTCCATTTACAATGATTCAGAAACGGTAGCTTTACTCTGAGATGATCAGAGTTATGAGACCCATAACCTCATTTGTTTTCTTCTTCTCCTTTTTAAGTGGACGGTAAGTCCAGAGAAACACACAGAGCCTTCTCTCGAGTATTCATCGCTGTTCCTGCTGGAAATGGGTAAGATCTCGCTTATAAAAATTCAATTTCTTTGGCTTAAAAATGTGCCGCTGTTCATATCCTCACTGTAACCTACTTTCAACTTTTCAGCTTATGCATTGTGAATGACGAGCTGTTCGTTCGAAACGCCACTACAGAGGAAATTCGCCGTGCTTTCGTTGCTCCCGCCCCCACACCGTCCAGCAGCCCTGTGCCCACTCTGTCCGCCCCTCAACAAGAAATGCTTGCTGCCTTCTCCCTAAAGTCAGGCATGAACCTAGAATGGTCTCAGAAGTAAGGATACATGTTCGTTATTGCTCCTAGTAGATGTTGTCCTGTTTTCAGATTCATACGAAGATGGATAGCTTGTTAAGTCCAGTCTTGCTTATTTCAGGTGCCTACAAGACAACGATTGGGATTTTGACAGAGCTGCTCAGATCTTCACCGGCCTTAAGGTACGCCAGTGTCCCTTTCTCATGGTTGACCGTAAATCTAGAACATTGGATCATGTGTTCTGCATTCATCTTACAAGAGTCTCTTTTCTCTTACAGGCACAAGGAAAGATCCCAGATGTTGCATTTGTCAAATGAAGAGTTGTGGTTGTTGTTGTGGATTTTACGGAAACTCTGAACCACAAGGTGCCTTCCTGATTCTATCCTCCAATCAGCTCTTATTTTCTTTTCCCTGTAACTTTTTTTTCTAAATAAAGTTATCCACAAGATTTTTTTTAAATAAAATGTTTACAGAGCAAACTTTTAAGACGAATAGAGGAAAACAATTAAAGCGAACCATGAAAAAAATGACTCAGGAAGACACTATGACCAATGTGATAGTATTTTTTTTTTTTTTTTTGAATACCCACCCTCTCCCCTCCCGACTTTGTGGTTCGAGTTTTCTGTAAGTTTTAACTATGTTGTCTTATTCAATCTGAGACAGAGATGGCAAATAAAGTGTGCGTTCACTGTTTGTTGTGTTTTGTAAAATAAATATTATGGTCTTATATTCCAGACTGAAAAATTTAATCGTTTTTTAAGTGACCAAAGCTAAGAAAAATATGAAACTGTTTAATATGACAAAAGGTGAATGTGCCATCATGGGGCCAAACTGGATGCAGTCATGAGGAAAATGTTTATTGCAGTTTGAGTAACCATTACAGATTATATCACATAACCATCAGAGCCAGGGCTTTGTGCGTTATACAGACAAACTTGTGCGTTTTTCCCACCAAAACAGGAAGAATGAATTATTGCGCCAAGTAAACTAGTTCCTTGCATGGGTTTCCTCACAGCATAGTAGTGTTGTTGATTGTTGGGAATTTCCATTACATTATTTTTGGAATGATAATTGGTTAGTCGGGTCAGTTACAAGAGGGTGACTGGTTATACGGTGTAAACTGGTTACATTTAATAACTTAAAACTCAGTGAGAAAGTTTTTGGCCAAGCTGCAGGTCAGGCCAGTCCCATCAGGCTCCACATTGAGCTTCTTGACCACTCCATCTTCAATCAGCATGGCATACCTGCACACAAACACTAGCAGGATCAGCAGATGCAACTCATGAAAAGTTAAGTGTCACTTCCACTTGAAAACGTGATGTCAAGTTCATGTTTTGTGTCAGACTAGCCACTTTATGTTTAATGGTTATTTTAGCTGTACAAAAACAGGATGTTAAGCTGCTTGATGTTGCAAGCTTGTTTTGAATCATTAATTTATTGTGCTACAAATTAAGAGCTTTAACAACTACCATAAACAGTTCTGAACTTTGTCATTCTTCTATTTATTTCCCTATAGCAGCTAATGAATAAAGTCTCGCACATTCACAGAAAACAGCTTACTTCCACATTGCCCAATAAGGTGGATACCATAATCATGTTTTTTTCCAGAAAGACTGTCATCTCACCTTTGGGACCTCAAATTTCCAAGCACCTGGAGCAAGTGATCATTGTCCAGGAAGAGATCCACTGCCTGTATTGGGGAAAATATAAATGATGTCTATTTTAAAAAAAACATCTCAGACAGCGCTGAACATTTTGGACTTAAATTTAAGTAAAATAACACCAGATTTCAAGTCATCCAGATCTATAATATGTGCATTGATCAGCATAAAAATTCTAGAAATAGCCAATGGATGAAGGTGCTTCAAAAACAAGTGTTACCTTTGTGAATGCTCCTGTGGGATCAGCCAGCATCCGCACCTATAATAAATCAACCATTTAATGACTCAATAGATAAATCCTTAAAGAGACTAATTAGACCGTGTTTTAGTAAAAAAAACAGGTTAATGAAAGGGCGGAGAGTTTTCCCACCTTGCCGTCTGCTCCGTTCTCTTTTCCCCAGGCGGACATGACAAATACATCATTAACAGACACACAGGCGATCTCATCCACACCTTTGGACCTCAAATCCCCAGCCATCTGTATGAACCCTGGGAGATGAGTCTGAGAAAACACGAGTGAACGGAGTAAAGACAAACAAGACTGACACGTGCTGCAGTGATAGGATGAAAAGAGACACACTCATTCAAAACTGAACTTATTTTTCAAGTTAAGGTTTATTATACTTACTTCACAAACTTATGTTATTATACAAGGGTCTTCAACCTTTTAAGGAACCACTTGAGTGCCATAAATAACATGCTTATAGTACTATATTAATGTATTTGCTTATAACTTTAATGCACAAATAATTCATTATAAAGCCATTAAATTAACCATGAAATCAAAATTGACAATTCTTGTTTTTTTAAATGAAATATTGCAATATTTATGATATTCGCAAAATTATGTTTTTAATTTTTTATGCATCCTCATAAGCTTTAATCAAAATAACTCCCCCCTCCCTGTCACAACAGGTGAAAAAAAAACTTATTTTTCATATCATTAATGTACTGAGCCATTGTATATTATTTTATTTTAATGTGGTAGAGAGAATAATTTAGCTTTGGTTGAAGTTAACAATAATGTATTTTAATGCATATATAATACTCTGGGTTCAGATCAAATTCTGAAGTTGGAGCCCTCCCATTGGACAGCGTGCCAAATCCGCATAACCTTTACTCCATCTGTTCACATGTAACTGCGAACCCGTAAAATAACGGGAGACATATCAAAGTCCAAAAGAGCAATACCAACTGTCGATTTTATTGGTGCCAATGAGTAAATCGTGGGCTGTTGATTGCGAAACGTATCGTTTTCTGACGAGTCCACCTTCACTGTCTTTCACACATCCGTGGAGAAGCCACAAAAAGGCTCATCACCCCGACTGTTGCGTGAAGCACAGGGATGCATCAGTGATGGTTTGGGCTGCAATATCATGGCATTCCCTACTGTGCTTCATGGGCACAGCTCTGCTAAGGAGAACCAACTATTCTGGAGGACCATGTGCACCAAATGGTTCAAACATTGTACCCTGAAGGGGGTGCCGTGTATCAGCATGATAATGCGCCAATACACAGAACAAGACTGGTGACAGTGGTTTAATGAACATGAAAGTGAAGTCGATCATCTATGGCCAGCATAGTCACCACACATCCACATATTACTGAGCCACTTTGGGGTATTTTGGAGGAGCAAGTCAGAAAACATTTTTCTCCACTAGCATCACATAGTGTTCTGGCCACTGTTCTGGAAGAGGAATGGCTCAGAATCCCTCTGGCAGCTGTGAAGGACTTGTATCTGTCATTCGCAAGATGAATTGATGCTGTATTGGCTGCAATAGGAGATCCTATACCATATTAATAAATTATTGTGGGTCTAAAACCAGGTGTTCCAGTTTCATTCTCCAACCCCTGTGTGTTTATGTGTGTATATATATACAAAACTTAGCTTGAGATTCAATAATAATTGGCAGCAGTAATTCCAGCAAATCTCATATTTGTACCTTTGAACATCCGGGAGTGAACGCTCCTGGCACGCCAAAAAGCACTCCTTTTTTGCCTTTAAAGAGTTCAGCCATTGAGATGCTATTCCCCGGGTCTCCCTCCTGGACCTCAACGGCGGGAAGATGTTGACCAACCTTTAGAAAAAGAAGAAGAGTAGCATGAATAATGCAGAATAAAATGCATAAAACAGCTTCATTTCTTAATCCATTACTTATTAATGAATCGATTCACTTCTACTGCAACACAAACACCAGAGCTCTGATGACTTCCATGGTTTCAGGGATCATGTGCCGTCACCACAATCACCAACAACACTTTAATACGTTTGGACACACATGACTGAGTGATTCTTGTGATCTTAAAAACCTTAGGATCTGAAGTCTTAATCTTCAATGCTTTAAATTATTTTTATGTACGAATATAAGCTGTGACTACATATGAATTTATATACAAAAAAAAAAATAATAATTGTAATATATTTTTTTTATGCATTGAACTTGATAGTCAAGGAAAAGCAGCCAACAAGTGTCCAGCAAACATGGGAACTCCTTCATGGATCACTCTATACAAGGACCTGGAATATTTAAAAAACCCAATAAGGTGAATTCAGAAAAGTCAATCGGAATCATCCGGAATTCACCATATATTTAAGGCCAACATATTGTGGAAGGTCGCAAACCAAATATTATATTATTTTACATGAATTGTATAAATATATGAATGAATATTATTGAGTCAATATGGAAACTTCCTGTGATTTTTGCAATTCTCTAGCAATAAACATTAAATAGTCAAAAATACATACATATGTCCATGGACATTTGACTATTTAATGTATCCATCTATCTGTCTGTCTATCCATCCATCTGTCTACATACATACATACACATATACATATACATATATATATATATATATACATATATATACATATATATATCCTCTCTCTCTCTCTCTATATATATATATATATATATATATATATATATATATATATAGAGAGAGAGAGAGAGAGAGAGAGAGAGAGAGAGAGAGAGAGAGAGAGAGAGAGAGAGATAGATAGATAGATAGAGAGAGAGATAGAGAGAGAGAGAGAGAGATAGATAGATAGAGAGAGATAGAGAGATAGATAGTGAGAGATAGATAGAGATAGAGAGATAGATCGAGAGAGATAGATAGAGAGAGAGAGAGAGAGAGAGAGAGAGAGAGAGAGAGATCGAGAGAGATAGAGATAGATAGAGATAGATAGATAGAGAGAGATAGAGAGATAGATAGATAGAGAGATAGAGAGAGAGAGAGAGATAGAGATAGATAGATAGAGAGAGATAGAGAGATAGATAGAGATAGATAGATAGAGAGAGATAGAGAGATAGATAGATAGAGAGAGAGAGATAGATAGAGAGAGATAGAGAGAGAGAGATAGAGAGAGAGAGAGAGAGAGAGAGAGAGATTGCATAGCCTACATGGAAAACCTATCATTTAATATAGTAGTTTTATTTTTTAGTAAAATCTGTTATGTTACTGACAATGTTGTTGTTAGATAAAACCTAAACTGCGTTTTGTCCTCTCAGCGCATATTGGTTGAACAATGTTGAACAAACAATCGATGAAAATTTAATATGGTAACATCATGGTGTTCCCATAACAAATCGCGAACATCTGAGCGAGCGCGCGTCGCGTGACAGACGACAACGTCAGGCCTACAAGGAAATAGTTTACTTCCTCGACTGACGTCTGACTTTAACTGCAACATATTTGAATAAGAATCAGAAATAGGAAATCGACACTACAGACACATTATTATTCTGCTCACTTAATATCACGTAACATACACCCGTTATGAAATATGCGCAATAGAAAAAGCACATGGCCGCCACACTATTCCAGAAGCATCTAATGCGTTTATTTTAGGCACTGCGCGGCGAAAATAGTGCCAAGGTCGTGTGCAAAAGCGGACGACACTCTGAGTGAGCTGGTGAAAGTTCTTACCTTGATCGGCATTCTAGTGAGGCGTGTGGAGTGCAGCAGTCTGAGCGAGTGGGCGGTGCGGACGCCTTTCAGCAGCGCTGTACTGGAAATCATCGCGTTTTATACCAGCACAGACTGGCACAACAGCGCCTGCGAGAACACACTCATCCAGCCTCCGCCTCCGCCTCCCCGCCCCGGGACGAGGGATCTATCCAAGCACCTGCTTACTACTCCCTCTTAATTACTGTATTACTGTAATGAGGGTAAAATACTGCCATTAGGACAGTAATTAACTTCATCAATTAACTGTTATGCAGTGTGAGAAAAAAATTCTCTTACTGCTTTTCCTTGCCCATTGTTTGTTTTTATTAATGATTTATGTAACAGGTGTTTTTGTCAAGTACATTTCTGATGGAATTCCTTTAGATAATGTGTTTAGTTGTGTTAATGTGCTGGGATATACACTGTAAAAAATCCAACTTGCAAAAATTTGTAATAACTATCATCTGTTAGTTAACTGGACAATAAAACTAAAAAAAGTTGACTTAACAAGTGGAAATAAGTTGGTTCAAAAATTGTCTGATCAACTTAATTTGAATTGTTGACTGGACATACACATGCAAGTTTACAAGCACACTTGTTGGTTTGGTAAACCCAACTTGAAAAAGGTTCAAATGACTGGTTTTGTTGTGTCGGCTCAGCAAAAATCTATGTAAAAGTCAGTTTAACTATGTTTAATACATTTATTCAAGCTAAACCAAGTTTCTTTCCATAAACTTAAAAAGTTTAGTTTTGTGAACAAGGTTTTGCAAGTTCTAAAAAATCCTAAAAAACTTTTGCCAACTTATTATTTAAGTTAAGTTAGAAACTGCCCTCCCACTATAGCAAATACTAATTTTGGAAAATAAAATGCAACCATTTGTTCATGGGATAGTGTAGAATTTTTTTTATTTTTTTTTGAACTCACCATCTTGGTGGATGGTGTTTCCTTTGCTTGGCACTTCATTTATATTATTATTTTGTATTGAAATCACAGTTCATATATTTGTAAGCAACTAAACTTCACAAGCCATTTATATATAGTTATATATATATGAATAACATGACCATCTTAATTTATGAAAGTTTATGATCATTTAAAAGTTAATGGTAGCACTTATAAACACACAAACAGTTGGAAACTTAAGTGGATTGGTTATCAATCATCAATTTGTGACAATATTGTGTAATTGACTATACTTGAGTCACACAGACTTCAACATTCAGCATGCTAAACACAACGATGGTAACAATTCAATTACAGCGTACCAATTTCCAATAGTATTTTTTCGTTCACTCGACTTCAGACATTGAGTTCTACAGACCAAAAAAGTTGAATTGGCTCAACTTAAAAAGGCTTGTTGCACCTCTCCGCAAAACTAACAATCTTAAGTTAACCCAATTAAATATTTTTTGTATGACTGACAACTTAATTTCAGTCAGTATAACTGTTTCTTACAAAAGTTGAGTAAACTCAAAAAAGCTGTGCAGCGAGTTGCCTTGAAATTTTAAGTTAAGTTAACTTTTTATTTTTTACAGTGTATTTATGCCTTCAGAAGGGTAAGTTAAGATTTTTTTATTAAGATAACTTACGTTATCCCAAATGTTCCCAAGAATGTTTAAATCCAGAGAAGAAAGCAATTTTAACCAATCGGTTTCTGGTTTTATTTTGTAGAAACCATGGAAAGGACAAAGACGCTTTAATATATTATGTTTTAGTAGACAGGTGAACAATTATTTGGATACGTTCATCGACAGAAAACTAATCACGTTATAGAGCTCAACGCAGTAAGTCTTATTATTTAAATCTCGTTTTATTTACCATGCTTAATATGGAGTGTGCAAACGCACAGTAGCATTATAACAATTTTCAACACACAAATGTATTCAATATGACAAACAACGCTGCTTTACCACACATAAGCATGACCGGAAGAAGTGGAAGTGGCGACTGCAGTATAATAAAAGTTTGGCTCCGCTCGAGACGCGCGTTGCGCTAGTCTTTCGTTAGCGATCGCTCCTGCTCTGCTTCGTACATTACAGTAACATTAATAAACCGTGAACACGAGTCCCGTCCCAATTCTTTTCCACCGGCTGTAGATGTGAAGACAACACCTCCGCGATTCCGCGAAATCAAGGCGTCGTCAAGCTACACATTTGTTCTGAATAAGCGACCTCTAGTGGCGAAAATTTACATAGTGTCACTTTAATGATAACATTTTGAGTTTTGGCATGTTGCATCAAAAGGTCAAATTACATTATTATTATTTTTTTTAAGTTAATGTTGCTATTCATACAAATGGGTGGACTGTGGACTTAACTACTTAACACGATAAAGAAAAGTGACTTTAATTTGTCCTCGAAGATTTATTTCCTGGAAGGAGTATTATGTAATTGCAAAAAAGTTCTGTTTTAAATTACGCAACAATAAAGGGAAAATACTGTATGATGCAATAAGGTTGCTCAACTTCCTTGTATGCGTTGTCTAAAAACATTGACAGACAGAATTAAGTATTTACGAGATAGCTAAGTAGTATGGCTAAGAAATAAATGGGGGAAGTCATTCACCGGTCAATAATAATTTTTACATTTTTAAGAAGGTGGCATCATTCAGGGAGCCCAGAATAAGTAGACACCTGTAATGTTTGTGGGGAAAGTTGTCACACTAGATCTCTGGTTCTCATTTCTCGTCCTGGAGTATCAGCAGCCCTGCACGTTTTTGTGTATCTCTCTACCCGACACACCCATTTCAGGTCTTGCAGTCTCTACTAATGATCTCATGAGTTGAATCAAGTGTGATAGATCAGGGAGACATATAAAAGCTTTGAGAACTGCAGATGATTTAGCTTATCTTTAAATCATGAAAATACTGCTTTTTTTCACATAGCCTACACTGTTAAAAAATGACTGTAAATTTTACAGTATAATACTGGCAGCAGGGTTGCCAGCCAGTTACTGTAAAATTTACAGTTGTGTTCCTGTAATTTAATTTACAGAATTTCCCTGTATTCTCTGATTACAGTAAATAACTGTATTTCTTTAAATACGAAGGGTCAATTTACAGCAATATTCTGTAAATTTCAGTCAAACCAACACGTGACCCCAGAATGCATTGCAGTTTACAGCAATATGCTGTATTATTAAAAAAACAGCCAGCGGCTGTAAAATAATGCTGTAATTTTTACAGTAATTCATTACAGTGTACCTTTAACACAATAAGCCTATTCATTGCAATAAATCATGCTGGAAATAATAATCACCTGCAACTTGAAAGAACGATTGTTTCTGGTCATCTGTAATGTGTAAAATAAAATCACTGTTCTAACATTTTTCCTTCTCTAAAGACTTTTCAAATGATTTTTAAATTACCAAGGTCTTTTGGTATGTGATTAACACGAATTGAAGGATCAAACTGTGTTTGAAGGCTACTTTTTCATTAACAAGTTAACGTTATATCATATAAATGCAGGCTACAGAATATCAGAGCTAAACGCATAAAAATAATGCTTTAATACAGCGCGGCCTCGTGCACTAAAGGTGAATATGTAGCCTAATTATAGTTAAATTTTCCAAAATTAAAGTTAAATCTTTAAATGAATCAGAAATATTGTTCAATAATTGCTATGTCTACGAGTATACGGTTTATTTGATGCAGAATGGTTATACACACGGCTCCCAGCAGCCCCACTGCAAACAGACCTAGTGCTTTTTCCACACTATTCTGAAATGGCCTCACGATGGCGCTGTTTCCCCGCTGGTCGCGTGTACGAGGTTATACAGCGCATCACCATATGGGGGCAGTATTAACTACACATATGTGTAGGTGGTATAATGCTTGTCCGCGTGATGTTTCTCCCTCAAAGCACCATTTTACCGTCTGTCTCACTTAAAAGTATTTTTTTCATATACTCCATAATTTAATGCTGCGAAGAGAGATTATAAAATCGCTAGATTTATATAAATATACTTTTAAAGCTCTCGATGAAAGACGAGCACCAAAGACTTTACATGAAGGCTCATCGATTATCAATCATGTGAAATAAGCCTCAAATCTAAAAAATTGACTAATTGTTTTGGACCACATTAAAGAATAGACAGCATAATGACAAAACGACATAGAAATCCAATGACAAGTGATGACGCGTGTTAATTTATTACAAAACACATTGACACTGACAATATTTTAAAATACCTCTATTTTTCCTGTTGTTTTAGTGTTTGCTTTCTCTTCACAGTGATTCAATATGAACAAAGTTACTACTGCTGAACCACTGAGATTTACAAAAAAAAAGGAAACAAAAAAAGCACAGACATTTACAATCATTTGACTTCAACCCACACAAATACCAGAACAATAATATTAATAAACATCCGCAAATTGAGTAAAAAATAGATTTTTAATCTTTTAAATACAATATTTTGGAATACAAATATTGATTTGCTCTTTACTGTACTTATTACTATTGACTTTTATCACTAGTGTTACTGTTGAGGTTTGATTTACGGTATATGAATATACAGTAAAATGTGAAAACAAACATTTTGGTAAATTCTGGTATTGCTCATTTACATAAATATACACAGACACACAAAAACACCTAGCCATGAATTTAATTTATCTCTCAATCATGTTATGTTCTAAGTCTGACAGACAAAATGGCTTTATATAATGCTTACCATTATGAAAACACTACTGTAATATCATTATATTAGAGTTATTATTGACACAAACATTGACATATTTTACAGCTGTCTTTGAATGGACCCACTCATTCATGGTTATGTACACAAATCATGACATCCCAATGACCACTTAGGAGAGACATTAACTCCTGTGTATAAAAGAAAAAGAAATGTACTCAAATGTTTGGGAAAAAACTCCTATTTTAGCTTCAATAAACGCATATAGATTGGATAAGAAAATTAAACCATGTTTATTGAAATATCCCAAATTTCCCTTGACAGCCAAACTGGCAGTATTCTGGAGAAAAGAAGAGGAAGTTTTGCAGTGATCGACATACTAGTGCCTGAAATCTGCAATACTATATTGAACAAAACTGTCAAAAAAGAAAAAAAGACAGGAATATAATGTCCACTGGCTTTCATATGTCTTAAAGTTAGTACTTCAACCACAAAAAGAGAAATCTAAAAAAACAATTCAATACAAAACAGACATTTTATAACATTCTCCCAAATGAATTGCTTTATTTCAATACCAAACCTGAGGCCAAGCTTCATAGTGTATATGGAAAACCAAAAACTAAAATGCCATGAGCACAGAATGAGCAACAGCAACTCATGATCATTCAAAAGGCCTGAATCACAATACATCTCCTCAGTATTTTGAAGTAAAACTCTCCAGACCCAGATTGAAAATATTATAAATATCAACCGTGGAAGATTCTTTCCATCTGCGTCTATGACGTGTATTTGCAGTGAACCACCTTCAGAGGCTCGTACAATCATTGCTGCAAACAACATACAGTGAAAATCACTCTAAAATTGTGGCGTCACCTCTGAGGTCTGACTCTGTACGTCAGTGGTTTTCAACTTTAGTACTTAAATTGGTAAAGAGGCCAAAATGGCAACTGGCTTTTCTTCCTCCTGTTTTCATGTGTAGAATAAATAAAAGATAGCTCTGAACGGAGTATGATTGCATATAATACCAGACGAGCGTCTGCAAACAAACAACTACGAGGAGACTACGCAAACACATCTTAAAAGAACTGAACAAAGAGTCTCGAAGCGACGGCTCTGGTCGAGCCCATCTTGTGAGGTTCTCCCATTTGCATTTAATGTTGCTTTCAGTTCGAATATCACGGAACGAACCTCAGGCGGAGGCTGTCTGGCTGCGTCCATGTATAAATGGAGGATTACAATAAGGAACATAACCTTTCCGCTGAATAAATGAGAAACGTCTCCCAACAACTGACTCCAAATGGCTCAATCGGTCACAAGCAGGCCAGTGTCATCCGAAGAATCGAGGACGTCACCGGAATGTCCCACGGCGTCCAAACAAATGATCACAGCAAAAAAAAACTACAGTAGTGGCCTACAGGAGGAAAAAAAACTCTGTTTACCCTGATTTAGACGCACTGTTGGTTCAGTTCAGCATTTATAGTACCCACAGTCTCATGTTCAAACGATAATATTAATCTTTAAAAAAAACAATTGGCTATTATACATAGGACGGCCTGGTTTTCTTGGTTATGCAACTACTCCACTAGTAAATTTCTCTTCAAAGCAAGAAGTGGTAGGGCAGCCTCTCGTTTTTTTTTTTTGTTTTTTTTAAATGGCTTAAATCAAATGGGTTTTGAAATCTTTCCTATTGCTTACTGTAATATGATGTTGCAGTATGTTTGTAGTACCAGTGTACACCAGTAAACTGAAGTTGGTCTCTCCCTCAATAAGTCTTCACTTATGTTTTGCATATTCCACAAAAAGCTAGCGGGACGAAGATAGATAGCACTTGTAGTATGGCGAGTGCATTGTAAAAGACATGAACTTTACACAGTGCCTTTTATGCACCAATTTAAGGAGAAAAAGCAAGCTTACTCGCTCGATTATAATTGTAGTGATAGTGACGGTTTCGCTTGCCTACTATCAGTAAAGGAGGAGATATCACTGATTTGTATGATTCAAGTAAGAGTTCATATTGCTGCAGTCTCAGTAGGCGCCCTTGGCACGTAAATTTCTCTGAGTTTACAGTAATGGTTAGCTCCTAGAAACACTTATCAGGATGGCCGTGAAGTGACAGAATGAATTACATGTTTACATATATAAATATGAAATGTGTCTGAACTGACCCAAGCCTATGTCGACGTGGTACCCACTGAAAACAAATGAAGGAGAAAGACCAGTACTGGCGGACAGCTACAAAGCGTCTTCTTCATGTTCAACCCCAAAAAAGTGTTTTCTTTTGGCTTTTGTAGCCCTTGCACACACAAAAAGACTTTGGGCAACTTTTTTGCCCTTTTCTTTATCCTTCATCCATCGGTCATCTATTCTCTAGGGTGAGTCCATCATGGCCTCCAGCATCTCCAGGAAGAGTTTGTGCATAGGCACCCCGCCGCGGGTCTTGATGCTGTAGAAGGTGGTGAGGGCCCTGCCAGCGGTCTGCCTGAGGAGGGGCAGGGTGAGGAGGAGTCGTCCGGCACGCTGGGGGTCGTCTGGGCGTCGTTGGACTTCCAGCTCCAGCAGAGCCTGATGCAGCAGGTCCCGTAACTTCTGCACGGCCTCCATGTCCTCAATGTACACCGAATCTGAAGAGAGGGGAAGAAGAGGACGAGTGTTTAGACCTCATATCTAAATCCGTTGTGTCATTCTAGCGATGGTGCCAATTTTATTTATGCGAAAGAATGCAAACATTTGCGAATAAAACAAACATTTCTGTAGGAGAACAACTTCTCACTTCTGGAGAAACTAGTGCAAAATAAAAATGGTAACTACTAGGGGTGTAACGGCACACGTTTTCATCCCAAACCGTATGTCACGGTTCGGTTCATGCAATTAGTCGACAAATACAGTCAGTCACAGGCGATCCACGCTCAAACCAGAAGGGGGCGCACGCGGTAATACAACAGTGTTTGATAACCGCCACAACAGGAAAAAGAGCAGAAGAACAGCGCACACGTAAATGACTTGAACCCAAAGTCCACTAGGTAGTGCGCATGTGTCAAAGTACTGAAAGGCTCGCGCTCTCAACTGTGTGCGTAACACGGAAAAATAAGTAAAGGATAAAGGCTTTGAATGTTTAAATATAGTTTAAGTGGAGCAAATTGTAACACTACTAATGCACAAGTTTTATTTTTCATTCTGTTTATTTTGTATTTTGATAACATGAAATGCTTTTCAGTTTTGTAGCTGATTGTGACCAAACACCATTTATTTTTGATCAGCCCTGCAAAACAATGACCTATAAAGTGCATCGTTTACTGCTTAGAGCTTAATACACAAAAAGGAGGCTGTACTGTACCATATTGGGGAATAAATGTTGCTTCGTGAAAATTGCACAATTGTCTGTTCGAAATACAATAAGACCTAGCCTTGTGGATTTGTTCCTTTTTCTGGTAACACTTTAGTTTAGGGTCCAATTCTCACCATTAACTAGTTGCTTATTAGCATTGGCTGTTTATGAGTACTTCTAAAACACATTTTAAAGTCTTATTCTGCATGACTTTATTCTATATCCCTTAATCCTATCCAATACCTAAACTTAACTACCTTACTAACTAGTAGAAGTTAATAGTGAGAATTGGACCTTAAACTAAAGTGTGAACTTTTTTGTACTAAAACCGAGGCACCTACTGAACCATGACCGTTACACCCCTAGTAACTACTATTGAATTTGATTAAATATAGTACATTACAGTTGACTTAAGAGTGTGCAGACAAAACCGTCTGATGAAATTTGGTCGCAGATGCTTTATCTGGAGTGACAGGTCAGACCGTTCCGTGAGGTTATATTAGCCAATCATTCTGGCTTATCTAAATGATCAAAACAATATTTTATTTTCTTCTCAGAGTGAATTAGGACATTTTTTTAGCCTTTTCCAACTACTTTAAGGATTATCCCAAAATTTGAATAAATTAGGTAGATGTAAAGTTTGGTGACACATGAATTGGCAGGTCGAGGAGACATTTGACCAATAGAGATCTAAACATTACAGATTTACCCAACTTTGAATGCTAACATACGTTTACATATTTCAAACGTATTATTTTTATTTACTAAAATGAATCCCTAGAATTTGACATCATATTCATGTTCGTAGAAATTCTGCATGCCTTAAGGCCAGCTTTATGAGGAATACTGCAAGAAGCAGTTACAAATGAAGGCATGGAAGAACAATTAAATAAATCAGACACGTAAATGAATCTTGAGCTAATTATTACCCGTTAGCACATGTGCTAAAGGTCACTAACCCATGGAGAAGTCTGTTGGTGGGGGTTAATATTTAGCATGTACACAGATATGTGAGGCGTAAGGAAGAGGTCTTGGGTGTGTTCAAGATTCAAAGCATGCGACTCCCAGTATTTGCATAACAAATACAGATACTGTGGGTGATACAGATACGGGGGTTGAATTTATTATTTACAGTAATCAAAAGTTTCATGGGTTCTTCCAAGTAGGGGAAAAACTCGTACAAGCACACAGTGACAAGACAGGCACGTTTACGACACAAAACAGAATACAGTCTGGTCTTAATTACTGAGTGACTCAGACAGGTCACGCGGGTTTTGATCAGAGGGTAACCTGTCGGTCAGGGAACAAAAATAGAAGCGGAATGAATGAGTCATTAATAGGAAAATCTTGACAGGAAGCGCACCTGAGTTGGTGAGCGCGATGGCCTTCAGCATGACGAACTCCTCGCGGTCCAGCTGCAGGGCCCTGAAACGGCGCGCGAGCTGGCTGATGGCGGCATTGAGTTCGGTCAGACCGGCCACACGAGACATCTCCTCATCCAACACGAAGTCTTCAGCGAACACCACCTCGTCCTCACAGCCGAGAGAACGGTAAGCCACCCCCAACACCAACACCTCCAGCCATACAGACTGCAGCACTGACATCTGGTCAGCCAGTGACAGAGAGAGGAAGCCTGGATGAGAGTGGAAAAAGAAAGCGCTTGACGATACATGTCTAGTGGTGCAGAAAAAAACATGCTTGAAATGCACAAACACAGATGGTTCGTCTTGAATCGATGCAAAAGGTCAGTCAAAAAGACCTGCTACAGTCTTTTGTGTCAGTAACATTAATAACTTTTAAATGACGTGAAAAAGATAAAACCATTATTTTGGAAAAATGTATGCAATATTTGCTTAGTTGACATTAATATTGTTATAATGCTTTAAACACTATTGTATTTCTTTATATTAAACTAATTCATTTAACCTTGGTATTGAGATTCTGCAATTGAAATAGAAACTGCATTTGAAATTTGAATTCAATATAGTAATACATAACTGCTGGTAAATTTTGCCACTCATTTGCATGAAGCTGAACATTTCTCAGCTTTTTGACACTGTCAGCACTGTCAAATCCCACAATGCCCTGCGCAAGGCTCCTACAGAGACCAAGGAAAGTCCTGCTCATCTCAGATCTAGTGTACACTCACAGCGAGAGATGTGCGGAGACTGAGAGCAGGATGAGAGCTGTTGATGAGTACAGAGACAGTCTCTCACAATAGTGCTCTAAAATTAGGGGTCATGAAAATAGCCAGTGACTGACAAAAGCGCTCCTTCCTAGACTGAACTCGGACAGCAATTAGGAGAAAAGTCTTCCACATTCTGACTGTAGCTCTGACTCACCTGCTCCAGTTCCCTTCAATTATAATCTTTCTTTAGGCACCTGCTCTTTGTAGACAGGTGTGATTGATCAGTACTTTCCAGCCGAGCAGAAATGTGAGCGTCATCAAACATCATTGATTAACAAGATGCTAACTGTTTTCTAGCTGGCATTGTCATAGCCTCCTGAAATGTTAGCCTTTTATCAGCACATAGACCTTATTCGCAACAGCAGAGAGACTGTGAGGGATTGACAAACATCTCTTCAAAGGGTTGTACGGTTATTTAATGCGTTTTTGGATTGTTCTGCTGATGAAACACTGCAAAAATATATTTCCAAGGAATTTCAGTAGACAAACAAACCCCATTCAAAATGAGCTGTGGAAAATTATAAGCGATCTTTATACAGCTTTTTCCAGCAGATATCATTGAAAACTTAAGTCTATCCATCACAGCGTCGCTTTCATACCTGTCATGGTGATGCTCTAATCTATTGGCATCTGATCTGCTTTCCTTTCAAACACCAAGTATATTAGTGGTATTTTGCTAGTAACATTTTTCTCAATAAAAAGCATCAGTATAACTTGATCAAGAATTTGCATGAGTTTTTTTTTTTTTTAAACCACAGAGGAAAACAAGAAGAGAATATCTGCTACTTTTGGCACAGATTGGAGGCTACCTTTGCAACTAAAATTAGTACTAAATTCTTACGGGGGAAAAAATTAGCCCGTTTATCGGAAATTGATTAAGCCATAATAATAGACCATGAAAAAATAGCAGGAAATAGACTAATTATACTAAGACCAGAATAACAAAGCAGAATATAAAAAGTTTACAATATTTGCTAGGTTTTTTCTTTCCAGTTTTGATGCCACTAAACTGGCAAACTTTGGTTTTCTGATCAAATCCAGTGACTTTTTTCAACCTCTATTAAACCCAAAAAACTATGTTTCCAAGCAGACTCATTTAAACCCCTTAGTAAGCTTACTTTCCAGCTTCATGTGCAATATGAATCAGACAGTGAATCATGTCGTCAAACATTGAGACTATGTGGTAGTTTTACTTTAGCTTAATTTAAGTAACAGGAGAGTGAGTAACTTGTAGCTTGACACCAGAACAGCTTCCCTGACAAGGTTTCCATGCCAATGGTCTTGCTGTTCCTCTTCTTGCATTCACTTACCAGGAATGTGCTTGGCCCAGCCGATGATGACAACTAGTTCCCGGTCGGCCAGATCACATAGAGTGGTGAGCGTGCGCTGGGCTGTATCAGGCTGTAGGGGGTCTGGCATAGCAAACAGCTTTTCTGGCTCCGCCACCAGCAGATGAGACACAATGATGCTGGATGAACCTGAGAGAAACAAACTAAACATTACCTAGCTGAATAAATCAAGTAAAGCTAAAATTTGTTTATCAAATGTTCAAAAATACAACATGTAGCAGTGATTATGAACAATTAAATTTTTTTTTTTAAATAAATTAAAGTTTTTAATAAATTAAATGTTTTTAAAAAATATAAAATAAAAATTAAAACTAAATATATATATAAAATAATTAAATAAATAAACAAATTATATATTTTGTTACCCTTCTCTCCCTCTTTCCTTAAAGGTATCGGTGCACTCTGGTATGTGGCATTCTCCACCTCTGGGCGTCTCTTGTACTTCTGCCGTCCGCCTCTGACTCGGTCCAGACGGACTCCTACAACGAACGCACACACCAAACACAGAAAGAGGATTAGGGCATTGGCACTGCCTGTGGATCACACTGTCCACTGTGAGGTACTTGGGTATCGTAAGAGAGAGGATTGGTTGTGCTGGCCAGGTGCCACCTCACCTTCTTTGAGCATGCCTACTTTGAGGCACTTGGTGAAACGACATGCCTGACAGGCCTTCCTGCGGCGCTTGGTAATCTCACATTCATTAGAGGCGGGACAGCTGTACTCAATATTGCCTGTTGGATGGAGGTGAAGATGTTATACAAGAGTTCAAAGCAGTGTTTCCTACAGAATTATGTTTTTTGTAGTGAGAGGCCATCTGCTCTTCATAAAAAATATCACATATTTGTAAGCAATAAATATCCTTAATATAAAATTATTTTGTAATTATTATTTAAAATATAGTTTTTACTAGGGCTGTGCAATATGGACAAAATAATCACATCGCGATTTTTTTTTTATCAATATTGCAATTGCGATTTATTTTGCAATTTTGGTAATTGTTTTTGCTTTTTCAAACATGCTACATTCTGAATGTATTCAGTGCACAAGAAGTACATAACAAAATGTTTCACAATGAAGTAACTGTATTTACAGCTTCATAAACAAAACTGTAATTAACTGTCTTTAAAACAGACAACAAAGTAAATTAAGGTTAACTAACCTGAAATTCCAGTCATAATAAGTAAACTTCAAAACTTTATTTCAGTGCACACATTTCACAATGAAGTAACACTGTACAGTGGGATTAACTGCTTGATAGTCAAAACTGTAAAAAAAATTGTGTCTTAAAAACAGACAACATAAAATAAATTACGATTATTTCACCTGCTTAAACTCGTATTCAACGCCCGCCTTACATTTCACATACAGCAACTTGTGTGAAATAAGTCGAGTTGGCAGCTGGTGTCTTTAGTCCAGTGTTTGAATCCAAAACTCTCTCAAACGACTGATGTTGAATTTCTCTTTGGTACCAAATCATTTTTATTCTGAACTGCATCCATATTTTTTTCTTCTTTCCTCCCGTTCGCCTATTCTGTTCTACCGCTTTGCTTTGTTCTAATTTGTGCTGAGTGAGCTCTGATTGGTTAACATCTTAAACATGCGGACAGTAACGTTGCAGTATTCTAAATTACAATATAAATAAATAAACAAATAAAGTTGCAGACTTGTGCGATTTAGAAATTGCATGTGCTCAAATCACGATTGTTTTGCGATTGCGATTAATTGCACAGCCCTAGTTTTTACATTTAAATATTACCAAAAAATGAATTATCTTTAGCTACATGTCACATGAAGAACCACTCAGTAATGATACTAAGTTTCAAAAACTGTGATAGAGAAAACAGCACTTACTAAATTTGAGTCAGACACGACTGAAAGTAAAGACTCGCTGTTCAATAACTGGACTCGATAAGAGTGATTCAAAACCGTTAACCTGTCATTTTGAGTGACTCATTGAAAGGAAGTGGCTCATAAAAGCCAGATAAGATCATTTGTTTTCAATCAGATCATACTTATGCTATACATTTAATTTTGTGTGCATCCAAAACAACAGAATCGCAATGGACAGACATGCTGTCTCGGTATTATTTCAAGGAAAATACAATTATTAATCTCATCACATTCAATTCTAGGTAAACCTGACTTGTTTTGCCGAGAGGCTGACAAAGAAGTGGCTCTCAGGGGGGCAGGAAACTGGACACGTCTTGTTTCAATCTAAATGAATTTGTTCCGATTGATGAATCCGAACGTAGTGTTTACATGAACACTAAAAGTGATCGGGTTTGTGTCACAATCTTCTAAACAGGATTTTTTTTTTCTTCACAAAAATAAAGAGTTTCCCACTGTTTGCAAATACTAACCATTCTCCTACATTGCTTATTTTATGTGTGTTTTAAAGGGCAGACTTATTATTTATCTATTTTGGGTCCTAGTAAGGAGGTGACGAGCACATGAACCATTGTGCCGTGCTGCTTATATTTATCAAACAGTAAAAATGCTGCACCAAAAACAAGAATTTTGGAATGACAGGACAGTCATTTATGACACTTTATTCATAACAGGTCAATCTGTGCATCTCTACGTCATAGCACGTGTCCAGTATTTTTTACTTTTTAAGTGTTTTCATGTCCTTCAAATCGGGTTAGAAAAGGTTTAAACCAACCCTTACAATCTGAATGAAATTTTAATCAGATTTGGCCAATTCATTCAGATTGACTCGGTTAATGTGTTTTATTCCGACTGCGCCACTAGTTCAATTACAATCGGATTATTGGGGTCTATGTAAACGCAGTAAATTGATTCAGACAACTAGCGGGCTTGGTTTAATTAAACGTTAACTGTAACGACAAGTGAATCTGTTACACCATAAGACATGCTCACCTTGTATGGTTCTTTTGAAGAAAGCCTTACAGGCTTCACATGAAGCCACTCCGTAGTGGTAGCCAGACGCCACATCGCCACACACCAGGCACAGCCTTTTGGGAAGCGTGCTTAACGCATATTTGCAGCGGCCTCCCCCGCTGCCCGTAGAGCCTTCCTCGGCTCCATCCGCACCCTCTTCCTTAAAATGGCAACGTAGAGCGGGCGTATAAAGGGGTGGGGAATAGCGGCCAGCGCCTTCCCCTCTTGAACCTCCCCCTGCACTCTGAGAAGAGTCTGAGGACGCTCCTCCCGGGCTGGTCCTCCCACCGCCACCTCCTCCTCCCTCAGGACTGCTGGGTTCAGCCTTTATGTACAGGTCAGAGCGTCGCTCTCTGGAAGACATGATACCTGTGAAGAAATATGTGAGACAATGATGAGAAGAGGGACATTTTTAGTTTTAACTTTCATTATCGTCTTGAAGGTCAAGACTGAATGTTTCCACATCTGATTCGGCTCACTTTTAAATGTGGGTTTAAATTGTATACATATCAGATATCCAACCACCTGACCTACACCAAAATTAATTTACAGGAATTGCCACATCTGAATCCTGAACGTTAAAGGGTTAGTTCACCTAAAAATGAAATTCTGCCATTAATTACTCACCTTGACAGAGAATGACAGGGAAGAGAAAAATTGTTGAATCAAGTCATTATTTTAGTTTGTTTTTTTTTTTTTACACAAAATATCTCGTTGCTTCATAACATTAAGGTTGAACCACTGTAGTCACGTGGACTACTTTATCAATGTCTTTAGTACCTCTCTGGGCCTTGACAGTGGTAATTAAATTGCGGTCTATGGAGGGGTCAGAGAGATTGCTCTTGGATTTCATCAAAAATATCTTAATTTGTGCTCCAAAGACGAACGAAGGTCTTACGGTTTTGGAACGTCATGAGGGCGAGTAATTAATGACAGAATTTGCATTTTTGAGAGAACTAACTCTTTAATCAGCAGATTCAAAATGAAGTCACGCATGTAATGTCACAGAACAACCAGGGTTGACAAATAACAGGTTAGGTCAAAAACTCCACTGAAATTTTGAAAATTAATATTAAGTGAGTTTTTGCTTGATTTTGCGGTTGTAATGTAGGCCATCATTTCATTTTCCCCCACTATTTTGTAATTCTATATTCAAAATTTTATATTTAAAACATGAATATCCTAACAGTATTTATGTAATTGTAACAGCCCTACAGTGTCTTGTTCTAATTCTGCACTTAGGAATATGACAAAACATGACATAAAGCCTTACAAAAGGTAAAAAAGACACTGGTAAATATCACCTTAATGGAAAAGTTCATTACTGAGAACAACCACCTCCCCTCAATAGGAGAAAGAATGTACCATGATAAACCTGTGAGGACTATTACTAAAAAAAACCTAATTAACAATCCAAGAGTTTTGTCAGCCTAGGGCATTAATGCAAACACATTCACTTCATCTAAAGTGAATGTAAACAGACGGGACAAAAACATTCAATGTGTCTAAATACTGAACATGTGCATTTGGCCTTATAGTGTAAATGCAGCATAAGTCCCCTTTAAAAGGTGTCCTTTTTAAAGATGCAATAAATGGCAAACAGTTGAAGGTACTAGTGTTTATTTTTCAGTAATTTTTGCTATTCTTTTCATTTGGTTAACACGCAGGTGCATGCTGAGCAAGCAGACAGCATTCGAGCACAGAGACGAACGAGCACCTTAATGTCCTCTCTCAAGCAATGTTATGTTGGAAAGCCTCTGAACTGTTTTCTTTGTTTTCTCGATTGAAACACCCAAACGAACCAATTCACTACAATTAATCAAGCTTCCCACAAGCCATCTTGAACAATGTTGAAATTTCATTCTGCTGGCAAAATAGCATATGGATGTAGTATTGGAGCATGTTAACAAGTATGAATTAATACACAGTATTAATAAATTAAAGTATTGCTGTGCAAAGCTATTCAAAGTTCTAAAGGCAACTTCTATAGCAATTCAAATAAAAAACATATTTCAAGGGTTCTCCTAGAGAGTAGAACACACATTATGTTCATGACAGAATTCTGCACAAATCTGTCCATAATCCCAGTGCCATGGCCTCCATCCACTCCAGATTAGGGTCATTAATCTAGGAGAGACGACCAATCGTCTAATTATACCTCCACAAAAAATGCCCGACAGACTATGAACCAAAGTTCATAAACCCCCCTCAGGGACAATCTGACCTATGATGCCATTTCTTCAATTTGCTGATCTTGCCATTTTATGCATTTAATGAAAAAGAAAAAAGGGTCCATCGCATTAGCACATAAAAAAAAATTACCAAAGATGCAGAACGACTGCCAAGTAGGGAACACAACCAGCAATGACATATGCTCCTCATGGTTACTGGAGCAATACTGGAGTTGTGGACTTTCTGACTGAGATGCAAATGAAAATGACTGAGATTTTCTGATATATATATATATATATATATATATATACACACACACACACACACATATACATATATATACACATATACACACACACATATATATATATATACATATACATACACACACATATATACATATACACACACACATATATATACACACACACACATATATATACACACACACATATATGTTAACGCACATATACGAACTCGCATCATGACTATACACTTTCTGCCACTTTATGGTGGAAAACTACATTTCTACCTTCATTTGTCCTCAACGGATATCACACACACACACATATACACTATTACCCTTTCACCTGGTTGTGTGCGCTGTGTTGCAACTTTGGCAAGTGTGCAGAATGTAACTGTGCCCCAATGCCTCCAAGTCCACTGTACTTTCTGCCAAACACGTTCATTCTGCCTCTGCCACACTAACACAAACCTGAACTCTGAATTTACTCTCCAACAGAGTGGTATGTATATGATAAATATGGAATATGTGTGAAGACAGTAAAAGTAACGGCGCTTACATGCCACTTGGTCTCATTCTTTAGTTTTGCCCAGAGTATTTCGCAATGCTTTGAGTGCTCCACTGAACCCAATCACGTGGCTACAGTGAGGACACGCACGCACGCGCGCGCGCGGGAGCGCCGGTTCACAGCAGGCAAATGATCCAATCGCTCATTGTGAGGACAAGCTGAGACCTCTAAATCCCTCTTCACACTGAACGAACCGGACATGGAGAAACGTTCCTGTTCAAACACATGTAAATGACAGACTACAAAGGAAAAAGCGTAAAAGGATCATGTGGTGTGAACCACCGTCAGTCACGCGCATGCGTTTCTCCCGCAGAAGTTCACACGAACCTCACCGATGTGCGATTCGGCCATTTACATAGAAATGGTGGACTTTGAAAAGGTGAGAAATTTGAAGTGGTGATGAGAATACAACATATTTCCGTGAGTCGGTTCTTTCGAACAGTTCATTTCAAAGAACCGCTTCAAAACGATTTAGCGCTCTTTTGCGTCATCGCGTAAAAACGTGATCACGTGGGCTCTGTCATCACGGCGTGGCATATTTCATGCAGTAAAACGCTCCAGTAAAGCCGTTTGTAGGCACATGTTACCGTTTATTCGTTTCATTAATAAGGCAGCCTGTCGTTATTCATACCACAGTTCAATTTGTTGCAGTCATGATTTCATTCCGAGACCAAAATGTTTCTTTCATTTAACGTACATTAAACGACAGGCTGCTATTCTTTTCTACCTCTTGACTGAGTTCACGCACGTTTTGACGCTATTAAAAACAAATTACTTGTTGATATAATTGTTTTTAACAAGTCTTAAATTGCCAGTGCAAAATTAGAGCAACTTTTCTCCTCATCAGTCAAATCTCCACTCCAAATTCACTTCCTATCAAATCACTCGATTCTTTGCTCATGCACTCAAGAACCGAGTCAGTTCACTAAAAGACGACCCAAAAACAACATTTCATTCAGTCAATTTTGAATGTAAAAACGGCAATATTCAGCGTGCTATTTTTGCTACTTTATCAAACAGTTCCTATAGGTCTGCAAAGCTTAAAACGTACAAATACATTATGATTTATGCCTTTTTGAAGTACTATTTCCATCTCTGTCTCTATGTTTAAGAATATTTAAAAGTCCGTTTCTGTGTTGCTCCACATTCACATGAATCAGACAAACTAGCTTAGCTTTCGCTAACTTACCTAACGTAACGTTACTCATTCAAGATCCATCCCATCGTCTCTACCGGAGAACATGTACCCAAAAATAACTATTCATTGACTCACCGGCTTTCAAACACACAGAAATCAGTCTGTGTCGCCTTACACATGCCTGAATACGCGTAGTTTAGTTAGCAGAGCGCATCTTTGAACTTCACTTTCCTCCTGACAAACGTGTCATGAGTCACAGGCTGCCCTCAGGAGGGAGGAGAGCTGCTAAAGGCAGCCAAACATTTTTACTAAGTATATTCAGATTATCACGCAATAATGATTGATAAAAAAAAAAATCTTTAGCATGGCTGACAAGTTATTCCATTAAAAAGCTAGTAAAATTTTATAAGGAAAGACTTGAGGCACTGGTTTTTTTTTTCTTCAGCTCAAGGCAGTTAATGAGTTTGATGTAATGAGAGAGAGAAAATCTGTGACTCAGAATAACTCAAACATATAGGATTATACATTGATATGATCTATGTATTCATAGTGCTACCCAGCTATGTCCCCATTTTTTAATTGCTTAAATAAAATTGCTTTAAACAGAACATAAATGAAAATTCAAATAACCAGAATATGAATAAAATTCATAGAAAATTCAAGAGAGAGAGAGAGATAATATATATATATATATATATATATATATATATATATATATATATATTCAGAGAACAGTTAGCTCACCTTTTGCTCAAAAGGTCTTTAGTCTCGCGAATGTTGAAAATCTCACTTTATTTTGGCGTCAACAGGTCAGTTCAAACTGGGTATCAGGAACCCTGGCAAGAAATGAGAAAATTAGTGATACATCAACAAATTTATCAGACTGAATTTGCATGACAGATCTGTGCATTACAAAATAAGGGCTCATAAAATGTATTGCATCAGCAGAAGCACATATTGCTATCAGGTAGTTAAATAATAAATAAAAGCAAAACCACCATTAGTCTGAACCACATCTTCTTGAAACTAAAACTAAATCAAACCTTCCATAAAAGCATTGCAGATATCTAACAAAAATGGCAGATTTAATCAGAGACAACATTAGCTGTAAACGTGGTCTCCGCCGCATTAGGTCTTGCATAGTGATTTCTCTCATCTTTGTTTCTTTTCTTTTTTTTTTAAACGAGAGTCCTTCCTGGTCAATGTCACACAAACCTCTTGTAGGGCTGTATAAGAGATTTGTACCCCATAATAATCTGTGTCTCTATTACACCGTATCCATGTTTTACCCCTCACCACCAACACCATTAGGCACAAAATGCTGACTGGGGGAAAAACCCATTTCTTTGTCTATCTCCCCTGCAACCATTCTCTGGTCTTGCTCGCTGTCATTCACTCAATCTTTGCACGCATTCGGACACTTGGATACTCTCATATGATTTCTGCACACAACGTTCCCTCCCCCCTCCGTTCTCTGACACATTCCAAAGGTCAAAGTCACTGGAGGGGTTTGAAGGACAGGCACAGTTACTCCAAACGGGCTCTGTGTGACAGCAAATACATGTGAAGAACAATATGCTTCACAGCGGAGACAATTTAGCAAGTTCAAATTATAAGATATGACTGCAGGGTTATTATAATAAAACCTAAAGCCATAAAAAACATTTTCATTACTTAAAATAAATGTTAACTGAATAAAATATAGGTTTAATGGTTTTTATGTATATATTTTCAGATATTAAATGTGCATTGATAAAACTATCACAGGGATTTTGGTCCAGTTATATCTGAGATTTTTAAACTACAGAGATTGGAGATTTGGAGATCTGAGATTTTTAAACATTTAAGTTCACATACAGAAAACTGAGCCCAAAATGTATTCATAGACTTTCACTTTCATTTTTTTTACATTATATTTAAAGAGCAGACACGGTTTGTTGATATACTCTATGAATACATTTTATGTTTCAGTGACATCTCTTTGTAGGCTACCTGCTATAAAGCACATGGTGTAACTAACAGCATTAATTAATGATGTTTTAAATTGAATTGAATGTCTTTGTCACATATTTTAAAAGCACAAAAGTGCAGTTGTTTTAGACTTCAGTGCTGCAGGGCTGTAACATTAGTTAAAGATTTCTAAAGTGTTTTTTCTAATCACCCGAGTTTACTGATTTATTGTTGAAGTAAACAGTTGTACTTTTCAGAATTATACCTATTGTTAAACTAGTCACAGTCAGTATTACAGCTGCATGATATAAAAGAACTGACACTGCGATATATATATATATATATATATATATATATATATATATATATAAAAAATAAAATATAATATATATATATATATATATATACACATACACATATACACACACACACACACATATATATATATATATATATATATACACTCAGCTCTATTTGGAAGAATGACTTGGTGATTTTGTAGGAGATTGAATCTGCATAGAAAATAAATAAATAAATTTCAAGCACAAATAAATAGAAATAGAACAAATAGAAATCGAAAGATCAAATGTAAAATTACACTGCATAAATTAAAGATCTTGACTGCATAAATTAAACATAATCTTTGTTAAAGCTACAAAGTTATCTCGATATCAATGTTAAAATTATATATCGTGCAGCACTAGTCAGATGTCAGGTGGTGCTGTGTGTAAAATTAAAGCATAGTAGCTGTGATCAACTGATTTCTAATATAAAATTTAATTTGTAAATCTAATTCTCAGAAATCAGAGATAAGTACCTCGTGTTAGCCTTTGAACTTCGACTACAGTATGCATGCAACTGTAGAGCAAAGACTGTAAGAGCAGACTTCAGAAGGTGACCTTGTTCAGCGAGCCTTGACAATTGAAAGGTTGATTGCTAAACTGGATTACAGCTTAAGAACAGATTCTCAGTCACGTCCAAGAAGGGCCTAGTGGTCGACTGAACTTTAAAGTCAGTTTCTATAAAGCATCTATACACAATCATTAGAAAAAGACTTTTTAAAATCACATATGAAACCTATACAGTAGGCTTATAAGTAACTGTAAAAAAGTATTAAAAAATGCCTCCAGCTAAAACGTTAGACTCTCTAATTGGTCATTTTTTTTCCCATTCATTGACTGTGAAGCAACATTGTTGTTTATGATTCAATTTAAAAGAGCAATCAACAATATTTGTTTGTTGCACCGACATATATGGCAGGTGCCTAGGACTTATGACCATGTTCGGTTTTTATGTGCACATGACACGATTTTCGTCATCAGCATAGTACATGCGTACTATACACACACGTAGCCCAATTTTCTAACCGTGCGTACTCTACACTCGCATAGAGAGGTTCCGAGATAGTCGCAATATTTAAACTGCCTAGTATTACTCATAACTTTCGGAGAGAAATAGCGCAGACATCGGACAAAGATGAAACTTACTAGTACGCATGTGTCCACCGCCTCTGTTCATGCACAAAATCAAAGGAGCATACCATTGAAAGCCAAAGCATTCTATAGTGCGGTTAAAAAAAGTATACTTTGGGCTTTATATTGACTCCTAGAGGCAGGATGCAGAATCACTCAGATTTTATTGACTAGAAATGAACTATTTGCAACAAGGATAATACTAATTCGGCTGGTCACATCACATGATCTCAACATGTCTGCCCTCGTGTTAAATCAGCTTTAATTGACAAGAATGGAGTCTTCAAGACACCAAGAAACGGAAGATGCGATAGTGTTCTCTTCCCTATTATGATGTATATCTTAATGAAATTGTTTTTTGAACAAGGAAAAAAAAAAAAGGATGATGGGACCTTTGTCCATTGGGAAGTGACTGGATCTTTATGGTTTGCTATAGCTGTGATCTTATTCGAGTGGCAGGTTTGCCCCGCCCTCTTGCCAGTACACACGTCATCAGAGAAGAGATGCCAGTGCAAGAGGGAGAGGAAGTTATTTGATTAAAGATTAGGAGGGCTCATGAATTTTGAAAAAAAATGTGCATGGATAAATCATTCTTAATACTGCAATGTTCCATTAAAAATAGGAATTGTCCATTTTGATTTCATGGTGACTTTCATCTCTTCGGAGTAGCCTACATTTTAAACTTATTTGTAAAGCATTTTCAGAAACATACTATTTCTTTGTTGTAAAACTTTTATATTTAAGTTACATTGTAAAGTACGCACAGCTTTTGATTTCACCTGACAACATAACCACTGCCACCAAGTCTGCTTCAAAGAGTGCAAGCAGACTTTCAAAAGCCCCCCAAAATTACTACGTTCTTGTACCAACTACATTACGTCAGTGACGACGTGAAATGTCTATAATGCAAGAATGCAAAGCAGATCTGTCGCCTGCAGGTAGTTTGCTTCCAGACTGAAAGGCTGTGCCGATAATGCGACATGCCTCGAGTACTAGAGTCCGAGGTAAAATCTCACGAGCTGACAATGTATGAGGCAGGGGACAACTCGATCAAGGTCAGCGTGCTGCAAAGTGTTACTGCGGACTTTTCACCCATTTATCGCAGGAAGACGCGCATAATGCTCATTTATATGCAACGATTAAGAGACAGTCTGCGAATTCAAGTGTTAGGCACTAAATCAAATCTACCAAGACATGTTCTCGTGCTGTTAGTAGTCGTACAAGCAAACTACCAGATCACACTGACCTATTTACAGTGTAAAGTTTTAACTGCTGAGCGTAACATGGAAATATTAGTAGCGACAGCCGACATTTGCCAGTGATGGTCTGTATGGCGACAGAATGATGATTACCAGACAGGTTCACAGCACGCGCATTAACATTAAACGTAATAAAGCAGCATATATTGCGTTGCTGGGTGCCGGTTGGATAAACACTTACCAGTATTTCAGAGAACATTGCTGGTGCCTCGAAAACAACCAAAGAAACCCTTGAGCAAAACAGTCAATCCGATATTTATATGTTGGACTATGGCATATATTACAGCACTGTGTCCTCGCGGATTTAAAGAGCAGATACTCTGCCTATTTGTTGACGTGGGCTACCTTACTTAGCAATTCTGGAGCTGTATTACGTACGATAAGGTATCTGTGACATAAAATCAATGCAACTGCTCGATAATTTGAATGAATGCAGGCGCGAGTGCAGTCAGCTGAGAAAGCGCGTATGTTTAATCCATGTTTGATTCGCTCTTCCCTGGACTAGTTCCCCATATTGCTGTTTCGGTTGTCACTGGAAGCCTGGATCCTGTCTTCCGCTAATACAGCTGAGATCCCGGTTACGTATATCCTCGTTCTTTCTCCTCCCTCTCTGCTCTTGCGTCTGCTGTTTCTCCGTTACGTCCGCTCGCGCTTCCAATCACGCGTCCTCGCGCCTCCGTCACAAGCGGCAGCAGCAGCAGCGCTTTAAACAATAAAGAGAAATTGACCTACTGTATCCGTGACTCACGAGTTTACACACTTTTGATATATTATCCCAAGACTTTATTCGGATTTCTTACCTCCCGGGCTATTTTGGTAGCGGATTGAGAAGTAAATGAAACAAAGCGTGGTGTAAACATCGGAGGACATTTAATAAATGGCATGATTCGTGACTATGAATAAGTCGGCCTTTCCACAGGGTTCATCAAAGCTGTAGCAAATAAAACATTGGCTCTAGTCCCAAAACTATAAAGCTGCTAATTGTAATGCTTATGCATCTCACCGTTGCGCACTATTTTATTCATTTAAGAATGAACTTTTGACACAATTTCAAGGATAACTGCCATTTAACGCCAACCGAATAATAACCTTTATGGACGGAGAAGTCACGCACGCGCAGTGTAAAAAATACTGATTTTAAAGGAAAATAACAGTCATTGTTAAACTGAATACATTTGCACTAAATCATGTGGATAACGTAAATAACTATATATGGATGAAAATTATATTTATGGTAAACAAGCCTTCAGTTAAAGAAAGTTCCTTGACGTATCAACTTATGTGTCTTATTTAGTAATCTGTTATACAATTTATGTTTCATGTTATTTCAGTGTCGCGTGCTAAAGTGTTTTTGTGAGTTCCTTTCAATGTCATCATGTAGCCTTTATTTTACTACTTAGAAGTGTTCAGGGTATGGGCCATATATCATATAAGCCTACATATAGGCTGTGTGGTCCAAATACGTTCCTTTAAGGAAAATAAAGAGTCCGTGTTATTGCGACAGAATGCGTTTGTCCCATTGAGCTCAAACGACAGAGCTGTAAATCAAACATCGCTTTAGAAGGCATGGAAAATGTCAGTCCGCTCGGTCTTGTGACACTGACCCAACTCACTGCTCTAGGCCTCCCATAGTCAGCTGGTTCCTACAACAGTTTTGGGCTGAGAGCCAGCAGCGCAGAGTTCACAGAGACTGCGGAGAGAGGAAAGCAGAGAAAGGAGAGACTACAATCCGCGTAACCTGATCACAGCACACAGGCTGAGAGAAAGCAGCGCAGTGGTGTAACGGAAAAGAGTCCCGTGTTAAGGACATTTTTAGGCTACAGTGGTCTATTTTAGGAATGCATCTCAGACAGAATGACTGAAACCTGTCCGTTTTGTAAAACTGATCGAAAAGACGCGTATTAAGAGCACCAGCGAGAGCAAAATACATGGTGCATTTGTGTGGAAGCAGTGGCGTGCTGCATGAAACCCGATTAAAAAGGGAACAGGAAGCGCCAGTGTTCCCGTTGTCATTGAGAACGAACACGCGACCTTGAATTCAAGGTCATTCCCCGACGCAGCCTACGCTGCATTTCAGCCGAGCTGCGCGCTGGCGCATTCTGTCTGAAGCTCCTCACGAGCTCCTTCACGGCACGTTTCCTCGCATGCCCTCGTTTGAGCGGTTCTGCCACAGTTTGGTAGATGTTTTACTACTATCACGAGTATCATGAGATCACGGCGGCTTTTGTGTAAATTTGGTTTATGGCTCTGCCACAAAAGGTCACACCTCGGTGCTCTGGAATGCTGACAGAGGTCATGACCCCAGAAACAGGTGGGAGCAACTACACAAATATAATAGGCTCAGAAAGACAGCTGGGAGGTGAAGGCTATGCAGTAAGGGGACACTGAATCATTCTCATGTTAAATACCACATTCTTTCCCTTTTATTACACTCACAATGAAACAAAATCATGTGGATGTTTATTATTAGTTATTTCAGCCAAAACAAAGCGCTGTCTTCATTCCCACAGATACTCACAAAAACAATTATTTTAAACATGAGAGAAACTTTTGGTGAAGTATTTAAGAAATTACTGTAGTTTTAGTCTGGGGAGTCATAAAAAGCAGGCCTATTGGCTATCATTCCTAATACTTAACTGATGTTAGGGTTAGGGTTGATGATGGCACGTGTATAATTGAGTATAAACTGTTTTTGATTACTTACAAAACATTCTTCTTTTAATATGGTCTATAATTATAATTGAACCCCCAATACAAGTGAATGCTGTAATTGCATCATAGTGGAAGCTGCTAGACGCACCGCAGCACCATCTAGCGGTGATGGGATTATTCAGCACATAAGTGGATTGTGCCAGTCTGCCGACTAGTGACGTCTATGTACAGAGTGTCCTCGCGCACAAGGTCATATGTTTCCGTGCACGAAAGTTGAGACATCTGAGCATGTGGCCCAGTTTAAGCTCCTGTAGTGTAGCAACAATGCGATAACAGTGAGCAGTGATGCCAAGATAATCAGGGAGAAATTCAAAATGCAGAGAATAACGCAATAAGGAGTGGTATTAAAGATTGTCATTTCTGTATCTCATATTGGTCACGAGTATAGGCTACTCAAGGCTGTCAAATAATTTTGTAATGTTCACTGTGTATTAATTATTTATGATTTCAGATAATATAATTCTGCTTATTTTTTGCAAGGGGGAATAATTCACAGCCCGAGGCCAGTTTCTATTCTGCTGCTCACCAAAATTTATCAAACCTACTCAGTTTCACACTGCTGTATCAGTATTTTTTTATTTGTGTACCCTCATAATCTTTAATCAAAATATCATCCCTTCCCTCTTGCACTGGCGTGTTCACTGGCGTGAGGGCGGGACAACCTGTCACTCGTATGATGGCAAACCACAATGATCCAACGATCCAATCAATTCCCAACGGACAAAATCAAATCCCGCCTTGTATTTTTTTTCTTGTTTGAGAAGTTGTCTAACTCAGATATACATCACAATATGATGGTGGATGAAAAGACTATTGCAACTTCGTTTGTCTGATGGTGTCCTATACAGCTCAGTGAAGTTTTGTCTACAAAAGAAAAAAAAAAAAATAATTACAATTAAAAACAAACGTGATTACAGTGACTACAGTTTTCAAGCAAGTCATTTGGATCATTAAACAAAAAGATTTGAATGCAATTTGCTGCAAAGTCTTATTTCAGCACTTCACAGGGTTTTAAGGTAAGCTTTAAGGATTATGGCAGCCTCTCCCACTGAGTCGGATTACATTTGTTTCCTCCACAGTTGCTCAAGATGTTTCAGCTGTTATTCACATGCATGTTTTTTGTTTGTTTGTTTTTGAGTTTTGTTCTGGCCATATATGATGTTAGGCCTGTTTCATGCAGAAAAGCAGCGTATATTCATTTCAGAGGCCCTATTTAGGTTAGCAATTATACATTGGCAAAATAAGCCTATTTTTCCCAGCAGAAATTAAAACATGATGTCCAAGTTATGTTAGTATTCTTTTCAGTAAATTTGGCTGTATACAGAATTATTAGAGACATTGATTTTATGATCATATTTTTTCCAAGCACAGCTTACCAATTCCAAACCACATTAATCTTAATAACTACTATTTTGTATTTGATCATGTATAAGGGATATTTAAATGTTTTCTTGAGCCACAAACGACATTTAATTCAGAATTGATTATTAAATGCCCATGAGAAGGATGCAATACTAGTGCAATACTAGAGATTACAGTTAAGACAAGACCATTGGGCAGGAAAACGCTCATTGTGTCAGTAGTGTCTGATAAAAATGGGTGGAAAAGAAAAGACTTAATTAAGTGTGAAACCACCAGGAATGCTTTAGTTTCCAGCCCCACCCTTTTCCAGAACTGGCACATCCTGGAGTCTCCAGAAGTATCTCAGAGACTTGGGGTAAAGAATCCTAAAAAATGACCCCCACTTAATAAGAACCACAAGCTGAAGTGTTTTAAAAAAAAAAAAAAAAATAGTTTTATTGAGAGACAGATTGAATCTTGAAGGACTAGCACCACATCCTCTTGTACCACCGCTTGAATTTATCTTCCAGAATCTGGCAGTAAGTTTTGGGAGATCTTTTTTAGTCCATATCTGCAAGACGTACTTCAGGGTAGGAGATGGACTAAAATGATCTCCCAAAACTATAAATTATCATAATTCCAAGGTGACAATTTATCAAGTATTTAATGGCTCTTGATAAACTTTTTATATTAAATACTATACAAAAGTTTAGGTTTTTGAAAAAAACTCTATTATCAACAATACTGTAAAGACAAATTTCATGAAATATTATTACAATTTAAAATAGCCTAACTTTTCTTTTTTATATATATTTTAAAATGACATTTACTCCTGAGATGACATCAGCACCATTACTCCAGTCTTCAGGGTCACATGATCCTTCAGAAATCATTCTCATATGCTGATTTTTGCTTTGAATAAGTGTAAATTATTGTATATATAAAATGAACTTTTAGCTGTTTGAATTTAATGCAGCAATGTGACCTTCTGAAAAACGAACTACTTTGTTGTCATCAACAATGCAAGATTTCCAAGGCCTAAAGTTGCTGTTTTAGTCTAAATCGGAAACAAACAAATATAATCTATTTATAATGGGTGGGGCTGATATAACCTCATGCTAAAAGCTTTTCAGATCTTTTCAAGTGATCTGTGTTGATTTACACCTTAACCCCAATGGTGGACGCTCCCAGGTCTTTCTATAAGAAAAGCTCCTGCTCAGCTCCCTCACGGTTCCCATCAGTTAGAAAACCCTTTTGAGACACATTGAGGGAAAATGGACTGTGTATTGCTTTTCTGCATCTCAGCTGTGCTGTTAAATCTCTCTCAAGCATTTCCTGCTAAGGTATGAGTTGCAGCTTTCAGCGTTGAGCATCGTCACTTCATAGTTTACACTCTGTATCTGCTCTCTCCACAGGTGCTGCCCACTGATCAAGGCAAGTTTCTATTCAACCCTCTTGCGTTCTTGTGACCCACAGCTTTTCACATTTTGTATGTCTCTCTTATCTGAATCAGATTAGAGAGATTTATGTAGCTTTCTTATAATGAACTGATGATCTAAATCAGTTGTGTTAAACAAGGGCAAATACAACATACTTTGGGTCCCAAATACCAAGGACCACTGATTTGGACATTGAAAGTATAATTTAATTTAATTTTTCTTTGTTCAGATATCCAGTATGAGAAACACAACGTTACAGATATTTCCTCAAGAATTCTGGAGGCAAACAAAGGTGATATTTATTTACTACTTTATTATGACAATGAAAAAATGAAATAAAAATATTTTCATATATACATACAAACATACACACATATATACACTACTGAAAAAATTTTAACACCAGGGGAAATATTACAAGTATTTGCATTTCACACTGCTGGATCATAACCAGGTTGTAAGTAATGCTTCAAAATGCCAAAAAAAAAAGAAAAAAAGAAACAGGAGCAATAGACACAAAATAGAGAGCAGGCAATTTATTGAATTGCTAAATGACTAAAATGCATTTAAACTGAACAGACTGCAAGAGAGCACTAAACATGGATCATTGAAAAGTTGAAGAAAGTTTTATTCTCTGATGAGAAAAACTTTAACCGGGACGGTCCTGATGGCTTCCAACGTTACTGGCATGACAAGAAGATCCCACTGGGGAAGTTTTCTACGCGGCACAGTGGAGGCGGGTCCATCATAATCTGGGGTGCTTTTTCCTTCAATGGGAAAATGGAACTTCAGGTTGTGCTGGGGCATCAAACGGCGGCTGGATATGTGGCATGTTGTATCACTCTTGACTGAGGGCCCTCTTCTGTGCGGTAATGACTTGGCCTTTCAACAGGACAACGCTGCAGTTCACAATGCCTGCCTGATGAAGGACTTACTCCAGGAGACTAACGTTGCTCTTTTGGAACATCCTGCGTGTTCCCCTGATCTAAATCCTATTGAGACCCTTTGGGGGATGGATGGATGTAAGTTTACAAAAATAAACATCAGTTCCAGACCATGGATGCCTTTCGGGAAGCCATCTTCATCACCGGCCTTCTGGAAACAGTCGCATCAAGCATGCTGAAAGAATTAAATGAAAATTAATTAAATGAGCGAAATGATTCCGACTCTTTTTGTTTTTTCAGAGATCAGTGATGTGCTTCTGGAGGGAGATATGGCCTTACCCAAAACAAGGAATGCCATGAAATGCTTGAATGACTACTGCAAATGGCCAAAATCCCCATCTGCACTGGTTGAAGTGCCATACATCATTGCTAACGACTTCTGTGAGTGATTAGATATGCAATTTTATGTTGATCAACATCAAAATCCAACACACACACACACGCATATATATATATATATATATATATATATATATATATATATACAGACAGCTGCTGGTCATATAATTATAATATCATCAAAAAGGTGATTTATTTCACTAATTCCATTCAAAAAGTGAAACTTTTTCATTTTTATATTCATTAATTACACACAGACTGATATATTTCAAATGTTTATTTCTTTTAATTTTGATGATTTTAACTGTCAACTAAGGAAAATCCCTTATTCAGTATCTCAGAAAATTAGAATATTACTTAAGACCAATACAAAGAAAGGATTTTTAGAAATCTTGGCCAACTGAAAAGTTTGAGCATGTACAGCACTCAATACATTACATTTACATTTAGTCATTTAGCAGACGCTTTTATCCAAAGCGACTTACAAGAGAGGAAAACAAACAAGTGATTCTTCATGAATTGGTAAATATTGGTCCTTAAACCAGGTGCTGGTTGCTTTGGCATTGTGTGCAGGTGCCAAGTCCTGTTGAAAAATTAAATCTGCATCTCCATAAAGTTGGTCAGCAGCAGGAAGCATGAAGTGCTCTAAAACTTCCTGGTATACGGCTGCGTTGACGTTGGACCTCAGAAAACACAGTGGACCAACACCAGCAGATGACATGGCACCCCAAACCATCACTAACTGTGGAAACTTTACACTGGACCTCAAGAAATGTGGATCGTGTGCCTCTCCTCTCTTCCTCCAGACTCTGGAACCCTGATTTCTAAAGGAAATGTAAAATTTACTTTCATCAGAGAACGTAACTTTGGACCACTCAGCAGCAGTCCAGTCCTTTTTGTCTTTAGCCCAGGCGAGACGCTTCTGACGCTGTCTGTTGTTCAAGAGTGGCTTGACACAAGGAATGCGACAGCTGAAACTCATGTCTTGTATACGTCTGTGCGTAGTGGCTCTTGAAGCTCTGACTCCAGCTGCAGTCCATTCTTTGTGAATCTCCCCCACATTTTTGAATGGGTTTTGTTTCACAATCCTCTCCAGGGTGCGGTTATCCCTATTACTTGTGCACTTTTTTTCTACCACATCTTTTCCTTCCTCTCTATTAATGTGCTTGGACACAGAGCTCTGTGAACAGCCAGCCTCTTTTGCAATGACCTTTTGTGTCTTGCCCTCCTTGTGCAAGGCGTCAGTGGTCATCTTTTGGACAACTGTCAAGTCAGCAGTCTTCCCCATGATTGTGTAGCCTACAGAACCAGACTGAGACCATTTAAAGGCCTTTGCAGGTGTTTTGAGGTGTTTATCTGAATAGAGTGTGGCACCAGGTGTCTTCAATACTGAACCTTTTCACAATATTCTAATTTTCTGAGATACTGAATTTTCCTTAGTTGTCAGTTATAATCATCAAAATTAAAAGAAATAAACATTTGAAATATATCAGTCTGTGTGTAATGAATGAATATTATATACAAGTTTCACTTTTTAAATGGAATTAGTGAAATAAATCAACTTTTTGATTATATTCTAATTATATGACCAGCGCCTGTATATATGATGACTTCAGATGCAAAACCCTCTAAGTGCCATCTGAAATTCTCGTCTAAAATAATAATTTTTCATCAGGCTCCTATATTTAGGTTCAGTAATTTAACGTTAGTGGCAATCAATAAGTCCTTTACTTTTCCATTAATGTTAAATAACTGAACATAAACACAGGAGCCTGATAAAAATTCATTTTAAAAAAAAATTTCAGAAGGAACTTCAAGGTTTTTGCAATGGAACTCTTCACATGTGTATATATATATATATATGTATATATATATATATATATATATATATATATATATATATATATATAAATTAATATACATTTTTGTTGATTATGATAGATAGTGATGAGAAGGCAGTGATCGAAAGCGCAATGAAGAGCATCTCTGAGAAAACCTGCATCCGTTTTGTGCCACGAACCAATCAAGTGGATTACCTCAGCATTGAGAACCTGCAAGGGTGAGCTTGACCACACTTAAATAATAAGTATACTGTATAAAAGTTTGGGGTGAGTTTTATTCAGCAAGGATTAATTGATCAAAAGTGACAGTAAAGACATAAATAATGTCAGAAAATATTTCTCTTTCAAGTAAATGTGGCTCTTTTGAACTTTTTATTAATCAAAAAATCCTGAAAAATATGTATCATGGTTTTCACAAAAAGTTTAAGGCGCACAATGTTTTCAACTTTGATAATAATAAGAAGTGTTTCTTGAGCACCAAATGATTTCTGAAGGATCGTGTGAGTATTTCAGCTTTACCATCACAGGAATAAATAACATTTTAAAATATATAGGAAATTTATTTTAATTTGTAATGATGTTTTTCAATATTACTGTCTTACTGCATTTTTGATCAAATAATTGAAGCCTCGGTGAGCGGAGACTCCTTTCAAAAACACAGACCCTAAACTTTTGAACAGTAGTGTACATTTGAAGAGTTTAACCATACGCGTATTGTTACGCTGATAATTTTTCCTTTGTTTACAGCTGTTGGTCTACTGTAGGGAGATCTGGAGGGAAACAGCAAGTGTCTCTGTCTGTGGACGGCTGTGTTTCTCACGGAATCGTTGAGCATGAGCTCATCCATTCTCTGGGGTTCCACCACGAGCACACCAGGAGCGACAGAGACCAGTACATCCGGATCAACTGGGAGAATATTCCACAAGGTTAGAAGACGTGTGGGAACGTAGACAAATCTCAAATTCTATAGAGGCCTCTTAAAAAAACTTTTTTTAATTATTATTTTAGCGTAATGAAAACCTCAGTAACAATGAACACTCATTTGCCCTTACACAGGATCTGCATACAACTTTCAGAAGAAGGACACAAATAATCTGAATACCCCTTATGACTACAACTCCATCATGCATTATGGAAGGTAAAACTTCACTCATATTACTTTTGAAATCATGCATCAGTACAGATATATAAAGTACATTCTTATGGGAATTCATTTGCAGGACAGCCTTCGCCATAGAATATGGGAAGGAAACCATCACTCCTATTCCTAACCCTTCAGTGCAGATCGGACAGAGGCTGGAAATGTCTAACATTGACATTCAGAGGATCAACAAGCTCTATGAGTGTGGTGAGCACATTACTTGCATGTACAGTAGTCTCATTTAATATAAATAGTATTTTAGATAGTAAAGACTGCACAGAATTACTATGATGGTGATGGGATAAAAGTAAAATGTTTTTTTTGTTTTTTTACCCTCAGCTCTTTAAAGTAAACACTCAAGATCAAACCTCGGTGAAATACAGACTATGACTAAATAAAATGATTACGGCACAGTGTAACTGAAGTAAATCCTTTCCTTCCTCCTTTGTCTGTAACTTGACCACATAAATGTAATGGACTGACTGCAGTGCTGAATTGCAATAAACCTTGTTATGGGTGACTCCTGATGCGGTTTCATGTTAGTTCCTAGCAGGGTTGAACTCCTTGAATTACTTAACGAGTTAAAGGAAAATGTGCACACACACCACAGTTGTGAGTATTCTGAACACAGATTCTCTATGAAAGCCTGTTTCTGCCTCAGAGTAAAAAAAAGTCACAAAAATAAGAAACAAACATGAAAATGTGAGATTTAAAGTCCCAATTATGAGAAATAAATTTGTAATGACAAGAGAAAGTAGGAAATGTGAGATTTAAAGTCACTTTGTAAGTTTAATACGGAAGGCGTAGTACGTAGCGTAAGCGTTTTGAACTGCGAGAGTGTCACAATTTCTTCATACGTTGAATATGAAAGGCAGAAGCTAGATGTTTTACTTTATAACTTGTTAAATATAGATATTTTACATACACAAATGCACAAATGCAATTGCATATGTACATTTATGATGGATTGATGCACTTTCTTGAGCTCATTGGTCCCCTTCACTGCCATTATAAAGCTTGATGTGTCAGGATATTTATTAATATAAATCCGATTGTGTTCATCAGAAAGAAGAAAGTCATATACACCTAGGATGGCTTGAGAGAGAGTAAATCTTAGGGTAATTTTCATTTTAAGTGAACTTATCCTTTGTCACAATTATGAGAAATAACAGATACGAGGAAGAAGATGGTCAGGATATAAGTTCAAAATGCAGAGTTTAATAAAGATCCAACGGGTTGTACAAACAAGTGCTAACGGAAATGAGACCGGACAAACAGTGAAGGTGAGGAACTAGTATACATATGTGATTAACTAAAAGATGAACAGCTGTGATGATGATTAATGTCCATGGAAACTGATGAGTGGTGGGAAAATTTAAACAAAGAAAATAAACAAGAGTCTATGAAATCTAAACTAAGAGTAAACTCAACTGAAGTGTGACAGAAGACGCAATTACAAAGTAGAAAAAGTAGCAACTGTGAGAATAAAAGACAATAATGAGAAAAAGTCACATTGTGAGATATAAAGTGCTGTGTGTAATATATAAAATTATAAGAGGAAAAAGTAAGAATTATGAGAAATTTAGTCCAAATTACCTCTTTTTTTTTTTTTTTTTTTTACTTTTGGCAGAAACAGACTTCTGTAGATTGATGTTATTTATCAGCAAAAGAAAAAGATTACAGTTTTATGAACTCAAGTTCTAAGTCTCAGCTGATTTGGATTAGTAACATTAGTAACAAGCTATTGTTCCTTTATTATTATGATGTTAGGAAAGGTGCAAAAGGCACACAGAAGAAAACATTCATTGATAGTCAGTGCATCCATAAACAAACGACTCAGTCATGAGCCGTGAACGTCCAGTAGATGGCACTAAGAGTCTGATCACGATGGCCTTCCTGCACATAATGACAAATGGCCATCAGGCCTCTATCTGATTATCCAATAAAAGTTCTCACTCATGCTGAAGAGTCCAAGACTTGACAAGACCGGACTCTTCTTCCCCTCTTCTCATTTTAGACACATGGACAGTTTCTTTTTTTGTCCCAGTAAAATCTGAGAATAACAGCAAGTGCCTTCACAATGGAGCACAGCATATCCTAAAGCTAGCAGTTGCAAAACTTTTATCCAAAGAGGAGGACTGGGGCTTTTTGAGGAACTGCAAACCCCATAAATACCTGGACCCTCACAGCTTTGGTGTAGGAGGATCATTCTGCCGAATGTCTCCATTTGGCGGTTTATTCTCTGGTTCAGTTGGACTGGTTTTAGGGGTCTTGGGTTTCTGTTGATCCCTTCTCAAGTGTCTCCTTTGACGTCTCCTTTTGGGCCTGTCTTTAGAAGCTGGGTTTGTTTCTGGTATATCCAACAGGGGGTCCAGGTGAATCTTCCCACTCACAGCATCTGAGGACTCGTCAATATACGCAAGATTTTCCCCAAAGTAATCCAATGGCTGAGAGATGACAGGATCTTTGGGAGAGACTTGGAGCTTTTCCTTTTCCTCTTTCTCTATTTCTTTTCCTCCACCACCCTCTCCTCCTGCGACCCGTTCCGTCTCGGTCACCTCCGATTCTGACTCAGAGCTGCCTTCCGACTCATCCGATGAACCTGAGTAGGAGCCGGATTCTGATTCGTTCTCCTGTCTCCCGTCCTCTCCGGCTTCACCCTGACTGCCACTGCGTTTGTGGTGCCTGTGACGCCGCTTTCGTCTGCTGCGCTTGAAAGGATCTTCAAGTTTTCCAGGGATACGGAAATCCACAGACATGTTCTGGATGTTCTGAGTCCAGTCCGTGGCATGTGCTCTCAACTCTTCCATCTGAGAGCAGAAAGTAGGGCAGGAGAAATGGAAAGGCTTGAGAGTTATGGAGAGATTTGTATGTCACCAGGAGCAGAATGATTGAAATTTGATACAGATTTTCGGTTAATAGGAGTTGTGGAGATGAATTACGGGTGTGAGGGAAAATGGATGGAAGGTTATCATGAAGATAGAAGGGACGGGAATTGAGAGAGAAATTAATAATTTGAGTTGCAGTGTTGTGTTTGACCAGGGAGATTGACCAGGCACTGCACAACTGCACAGACATTTGGTAATAAAAAAAACAAACAACAAACAAAAAACATTAATTTTAGGCCTACCTCAGCTCTGGTTTTTTTGGTAAGAACCAGAATCCAGTTCCCAATCATGGAAAGAATGGACACAAAGTAGGCCAAACCAAACAAAATCCAGAACCACACTAGAGGCTTGTACCAATGATGTTCACCTGCTTCGCCATCACCTGATGGACAATAAATGTACAGAATGCGTAAAGATCAAGTCATTTGTTCAAATCAAAAGGATAGTTCACCAGTTCACTTCATGTGGTCCCAAACCTGTTTAACTTTAGTTATTCTTTTGAACACAAAAGAAAACACTTTGAGAGCAATTGTTTTGTTCATATTATGAAAATCAATGGGACTTTCGAGCTCCAAGAGGGACATAAAGGTGGTGTTAAATTATTTATTTTAAGCCTTTAATTAATTAACATTAATTAATGCAAACAAATACAGAAATTAACCAATACATTAGGAATTGACATTAGGTGGTGTTTCAGGTTTGTGTCACCATATCTGATGTAGTCTGTGTATATGTACATTGATCAAATGTTTTTATTTGAGATTAAATAATAGGATATTCTGACCTGTTCATCAAATTATCATGGCTTCGGATGGAATATACCAGTGAAATTTTATGGATTAATTTAACGCTACCTTTGTGTCCTTTTCTGGAGTTTGTTTGTTTTGGGTGCTATTAAATCTCATACTAAAAGTCTAGCTGAAAGTTTCTTTGAAATATCTTATTTTGTGTTCTGCAGAATGCCATGAGGGTGAGTAAATGATAACGGAAGTTTAATTTTGGATGGACTATACATGTGTTTCTTGTTAAATAAAGGTAAGATGTTTTGTATTGCAAGTTGTCACTTTGGAGTTTCAGTTCTGCCATTTGACAACCAAACCAAAATGTCCCGTTAAATAACGCAGTCTATGGTGGATTTGAACCATCGATAGAACAATCAACCCATTAAACATCCACAAGATGAATGGAGTGGTTCGTTTTTGTCATGTTTCATGGAAGAATGTACTAATGTTAAATGAGGCTTTCACTGAGGGTTAACAGCTTGAGCAAGAAGTCAAGAGACAAGACAGATGCTTCATGTAAATATTATTCAGTCGGTCACTCTTGAGGTCACGTTAGAGAAGACAGATGATTTGGGAAATGATTTGTCAGAGAGACCAATCTACTTCGAGTGTAAACTAAACAAGCCACATGGGTATAAATGAGCACCAGGTGCAAGGACATATCAGGTTTTCACAGAGGAGCCGAGCAGAGGACCTGGCAGATCAGCAGTGGTACAGTATCTGTGGCGACAGGACGTGACGTCTCCGTTCCCTCCTTCAGGGAACAAGGGTTACACATGTTACTGAGATGTTCCCTTTAAGTTGGTCTCTCTCAACTGAAAGGGAACATCGAATTGGGAATCCCTACCAAAGCGCTAATGATGCTGCCCCTTGCAGTGCCCTGCATAAGCCTCCTGATCCCTCCGTGCCTTTGGAAGATGGGACAGGGCTTACACAGAGAAGGCGATCATTTCCCACTCAGTGAACTTGGATAAAACTCGGAAAGCATGCCCTTTCCATAGCAAAAGGAATGCTGCAGAGGCCACATCCTCGACAGGAGATTCTAAGTGGAGAATACACATAAGGACTAACCTAGTAGGGCCATACTGCATATGGAAGTCTCTTAGGTAGTCGTGGCCTAATGGTGGGGAATTGAAGGTGGGGATTGTGAATAAACAGCACTCTCGCCACCTTCGATACCACGACTAAAGTGCCCTTGAGCAAGACACCTAACCCCTAATTGCTCCCCGGGCGCTGTCGCAATAGCTGCCCACTGCTCCGGGTGTGTGTTCACTGTGTGTGTGTGTGTGTTCACTACTCACTGCTGTGTGTGTGCACTTGGGATGGGTTAAATGCAGAGCACTAATTTCGAGTATGGGTCACCATACTTGACAACATGTCACAAATTTCACTTTCACTTAGTTGGTTCTCACCCAGATTGGGAGGACTACACCTGGCAGAGTGCCATTAGGTGCTATACCATCAGGGCCACTACATATGGGCACCCAGCCTAACACCGGCTTTCAAGAATACATCGAGTGAAAGCCTGGGGTCAGGCACTCTGACGGACACTCCGGCTGCTGAGGGTGATGGAGGAACTCACAGGATGTGCCCTCTGGAGCAATATAAGTGCACATTAAGGCGCAGCAAGCTGACACTAGGCTAGGGGCCTATTGCCTCTACCTGTTTGAGGTGAGAACACAGGAGGATACCAGCTCAACACGAAAGCTAAAGAACCTAGCAAACGTTGACAGAAAAACTTCACTGTTGAAACTTCACTGACAGATATCTGTGCAACGCACCAGGATGCAACACTTTGGGTAGAGTGAGCTCGCAACCTGAGCAGGCAAGGTTTGCCTTGTGCTTGTTAAGCCAAAGTGATGCCATCCACTATCCAGTGGGCCATCCTCTGCTTGGAGACAGCCTTTCCCTTCTGCTAGCCTCCATAACCGACAAAGAGCTGGTCTGAGGCCCTGAAGCTTTGAGTTCGGTCGATGTACAGATGCAAAGCATGGATGGGACAGAGCAAAGCGAGGGTGGGTCTGCCTCCTCTGGAGGCAGCACTACCAGGCTCATCACCTGGTCCCTTTAGGCAGTGGTAGGAATGTAGCGCATGTATCCAGGCTGAGGTCTCAGTGTTAGAAGTGGCCGGTCTGGAACACGGGGGAATTTAAAAACAAAGTTTTATCGGCATCCCTTATGTCGGTCAAACACAGCCAGAGATGGCGCACCTGGACCACCAAAGTGGACATCCTGAGAAACCGATCTTCCAACCTCGAGGGCTTAGGACACAGTGAAGGATTCCACATGAGATTCCTCTCGGAGGCCCAGGCAAACATGAACTCAGGGTCTGACTCGGACAACGCAACTTTTCCCGAAGGAAGCAACGTAGCCGAGTCATCATCCCCCGAGACATTATGCTCACCCTCTGATGAAGCGATTGACATCTGGCCATCAGGGGGAGGCCTGAAGGATACAGTGTGCACCAGCCATATTTTTCAGCACTCACCCCAATGATAGATTTTGATCGCTGCATCGGAGGGTGAGCCTAATCTGTCTTACTGGCTGCGGAGTGCAAGAGGGATGAGGAGCTGTAGGTTTTTTCTTCGCTGTGACTCTCAGGTGTCCATGTGACTACTTGAAGTACCCCTTGCCTGGTCTCCATCAGGATGAGAACTAGGTCGATGAAGAAACACAGAAATCACACCTATCTTGAGGAATTCTCACAGATGGCCATGTTCCAGCAGTGAGAACATGACTAATCCATGAGTGCCTTCTCAATGTGCTTGATGCCCACACACGTGAGACAGCGATCATGACCATCCGTCAGCACCAGGTAACGACCGCATCCAGAAACACATGGTTAGAATGTCATCTTTAAATAGATGCAACGTCACACCTATGAAAGCTTTTACAGGAAAAACGCTCTCTTTTAGTATTGAAGCACACAGGGGAAACAGCAGCCGCAACACTGACAGGGATTTAGTGCAGGATGCAGTGTGCTTTTACTCTCATCGAAGATGCAACTTCAGCTGAGAGAACAGCAACTTATTGAAGGCACCCTCACTCACTAGCCGTGAAAACAGCTGTTTTTTTTTAAGTGCTCTGGAGATTGCGACCACCGCTGAAGTGCTGTCACACCAACATGAACAAAGAGGCTTCGTCCTGAAGAACTGTCTCGAAGAATAACTCTTGTAGACACCTGCTTCTCGTTTAATACCCATGCAGGTAGGCATCGCAGTCAGAAGCAAATGTCGCATGCCAATGTGCATTGGCTTGTTTAGGTTCAGGTCTTGTCCGACATGTCGTCTCCGTTCCCTCCTTCAGGGAACAAGGGTTACATTTGTAACCGAGATGTTTCATTCAGTTTGATCTCAAAATGAAATGCAAACAACTTATTAAACTGTTGCAAAGCATCAAATGAGGAACCATTACATGGAAAACGAGTGAGGAAACATTTCAAGATTTCATCCTGTGATACCTGCAACATAGTCTCCAAAGCCCACTGTTGTGAGGGTGATGACCACAAAGTAGGCTGATTCCAGCAGAGTCCAATCTTCAACCTTCTGGAAGACTAAAATTGGCACAAAGATGAAGAGGACACAGCCCAGCAGGATGGAGAGCACAGCGGTGATGACACGCACAATGGTTGGGCTCACCTTCCACTTCTGAATAGGGAAGATAAAGAAGACTGAAGAAAAATGTCCTGAGAATCTTGAATTGAGCAATTGTGACAAACAGCCAGGAATGTGTATGGAATGATAATTTCTTAAGTAATAATAATAAAAAAGGTCTTTATATCTCACTGTTTCTTGTAATAGTGTTAGGGTTAGGGTTATTCTGAACTTTAGTTTGTACTCTGAAGTGGAAATGGACTTCCATACATGTTTGTCATATTGGCTAAAAATGTTTTTAATCTAAATCCAAATGTTAAATGTTTTTAAACTAAATCTATTCTTTGTCTTTCTGCTATGTCTCCCAAGTCATTCAGTGAACTTTTTTCTGAAAATGTTAACAATTGTCCAGTGAGATTGTTTGACATAATCATCATTTACCCATAAAAGAGCTTCAACTTTAGCAATGGCGTTCCTTAGCGACGTCCCCAGATGGTCTCCAGCGGCACCCAACAGAAATCCAAACAAGGGAATACCCACCAGTGTATACCAGATACAGAAGAACTGACCCCACGTTGTCTTTGGAGAGATGTTCCCATAACCTGGACCACAGACAAACACTTGCTGGGATCTGATGTCAGATATATTTAGACATTTCACAGTGCCAATGATTCTCAGAATGCAGAGGCCAGGCCAGGCTTTGACTTTAACATGCAGGTGCGTTCAGCCAGTGATGTGGCAATCCCATACCAATGGTGGTGACAATGGTTCCACAGAAGAAGAAAGCACTGGCCAGGTCCCAACTGGTGCTGAATGAGGCATTGGTGGAATTGTTGGGGTCAATTCCAACACTGATAGCGTTTGCCACAGTCTATATAGAAACAGTGGAGTGTAGAGAAAAGAGATTAGACATTAAACGCTGGATGACGTCTTATTGTTTAAACTTAATGATACAAGCAAATTTTGTAAGGTAAAATTACAGTTTTCTTTAAGTTAATATTCACTTCTAGGTCTGTATAAAATAATAAAATGAAAATCCTTTCATTATCAAATAATCGGGTCTGTGTGTTGTGCACAGAGAACTCCACCAGAGTCATTTTACAGCAGTGAAACGCATTTCTATAGAAATATCTACTGCAGGAAAGGTGCAATTTGTCAAAAGCAGGAAAGAAGATGAATTTAAACAATGAAACGCTTCAACGCTTTCATGTTGGTTGCCCTGTCATCTTTTTGTTTTGTGCTTGAGCACGTAATAGTTACACATAAAAATATATTTATCCAAAAATTCATGCAAGCATGTCTATTATGATCGTTTGGACAATATCTGTTAAATTTACATTCTTAAAAGTAGAGTTTGCCCAAAAATGAAAATTCTGTCATCATTTACTCATCATAATTCTTCTGCCTAACACAAAAGAAGATATTTTGAAGAATATGGGTAGCCAAACAGTTGATGGGCCCCTTTGACTTCCATGGTATTTTTCTCAATGGAACCCATCAGCTGTTTGGCTACCCATATTCTTCAAAATATCTTCTTTTGTGTTTAGTAGAAGAAAGAAATTCATACAGGTTTGGAACAACTTGAGGGTGAGTAAATGATGACAGAACTTTAATTTTTGGATGAACTATCCCTTTGATAACAAAAAAGACAATGACAATGATGTTGGCTAATATTGGTGCAATATAAAATATCAATATTGTTGGGTATTAATTTAGGTTTTAAATTTACAATATGGTTGCCAATAAATAACAGTGATTTAAACTTTTGTGAACATACAGTTGTTTATTTTCTAATGTAATGTTTATATTTGAAATCTTATTTGTGCATGTAATGTACAGCATAACATCCGTATTTGCTTTCATAGACCTCAATTTGAACATTGTTTGGAAGAGAACACTGGATAGGTAACATGGATAGGTAACCATAACAGTTCTTTTTGTTCTTTTTTCAGCATATAAAATGAAAATCAGTTTAAAAAAATGAAAGATTAATTGATAAAAAAATTGTCAGTTGCAACAATACTTACCACTATCAGATTCTCTAGACGCTCAGGATCTACACATGTGTAGTTGCCCAGGAACTCTTGACGGGTGGTTTGCAGCAGGTCATGGTGCTTTTCCTCATGTGGGGTTTCCAGGGCATTGAACACCAAAGCCCCCATCACTAAGTACAGGAGCACCCCAGTGAGGACAAATAGAAGGGTGGAGGTATGCATAGCTAAACGTCTGCTGGAGTCTGTTTGTTTCTTGTCCTTTCCACTTCTGGTGCTTGTCCTCCTGGGGACGAGACTGCAGTGAAAAACCAGTCAAACCCATTAAAGAAAGTTGCAATCACTTCACAGTGAAAGCTTAAGTGTGACCACAAAACAACTTTAAAGAGGATTTTCGTCAAACCCATTAATGCTGTAATATTGGAGTTGGTCTCAGACTTTCACATTTTTTGTAAAAAAAAACAAAAAAAAAAACAAGAACAACAACCTTTACTTTTACACAAACCTTTACTTTTTGCTGCTGGTCCAGCTCCGTCTGTGGTAGTTCCTAAGTATAGAGTCTCAGGATACGAAACCGCATAGAAACACCTCGTCCTCGTGATCTGATTGAGGGGACACTGAGATCAAGTTTTCAGAAATATAAATGAAAATCAGTATTATATATCTACACTCACCTAAAAGATTATTAGGAACACCTGTTCAATTTCTCATTAATGCAATTATCTAATCAACCAATCACATGGCAGTTGCTTCAATGCATTTAGGGCTGTGGTCCTGGTCAAGACAATCTCCTGAACTCCAAACTGAATATCAGAATGGGAAAGAAAGGTGATTTAAGCAATTTTGAGCGTGGTGTGGTTGGTGGTGCCAGACGGGCCGGTCTGAGTATTTCACAATCTGCTCTGTTACTGGGATTTTCATGCACAACCATTTCAAGGGTTTACAAAGAATGGTGTGAAAAGGGAAAAACATCCAGTATGCGGCAGTTCTGTGGGCGAAAATGCCTTGTTGATGCTAGAGGTCAGAGGAGAATGGGCCGACTGATTCAAGCTGATAGAAGAGCAACCTTGACTGAAATAACCACTCGTTACAACCGAAGTATGCAACAAAGCATTTGTGAAGCCACAACACGCATAACCTTGAGCCGGATGGGCTACAACAGCAGAAGACCCCACTGGGTACCACTCATCTCCACTACAAATAGGAAAAAGAGGCTACAATTTGCACGAGCTCACCAAAATTGGACAGTTGAAGACTGGAAAAATGTTGCCTGGTCTGATGAGTCTCGATTTCTGTTGAGACATTCAGATGGTAGAGTCAGAATTTGGCGTAAACAGAATGAGAATATGGATCTGTCATGCTTTGTTACCACTGAGCAGGCTGGTGACGGTGGTGTAATGGTGTGGGGGTGTTTTCTTCGCACACTTTAGGCCTCTTAGTGCCAATTGGGCATCGTTTAAATGCCATGGCCTACTTGAGCATTGTTTCTGACCATGTCCATCCCTTCATGACCAGCATGTACCCATCCTCTGATGGCTACTTCCAGCAGGATAATGCACCATGTCACAAAGCTCAAATCATTTCAAATTGGTTTCTTGAACATGACAATGAGTTCACTGTACTAAAATGGCCCCCACAGTCACCAGATCTCAACCCAATAGAGCATCTTTGGGATGTGGTGGAACGGGAGCTTCGTGCCCTGGATGTGCATCCCACAAATCTCCATCAACTGCAAGATGCTCTCCTATCAATATGGGCCAACATTTCTAAAGAATGCTTTCAGCACCTTGTTCAATCAATGCCACGTAGAATTAAGGCATTTCTGAAGGTGAAAGGGGGTCAAACACAGTATTAGTATGGCGTTCCTAATAATCCTTTAGGTGAGTGTGTATATATATATATATATATATAGATGAACACTTTTCAGTTTGAGTATATTTTAAAATGCGATTTATTCCTGCAATGGCAAAGCTGAATTACTCCAGTCTTAAGTGTCATATGATGCTTCAGAAATCATTGTAATATGCAGATATTCTGCTTAAGAAATATTTATTATTATTATTAATGTTGAAAAACGTTGCATTGTTTAATCTTTTTTGGAAACTGATATATTTTGTATCATTGTTTGACAGAATTTATTTGAAATAGAAATATTTTGTAACATTCTAAATGTCTTTTGATCAATTGAATGCATCCTTGCTGAATGAGAGCTTACTGACCCCAAGCTTTTGAAAGGAAGTATACATATTGTTTATGCCATTTTTTCATTTATATTTTATAAACTATACATGAATCGTAGAAGTCTATTTTAAAGTCCTTTTCTGATTTAAAGGAAATGACTTTGATGTCACGAGGACAAGACATAAAACACAAAGCCCCGGTGCCCAATGTGAAGCTGCTCTGAATGCTTGTCTAACTTTACACAAATGTATTTTTGGCTTTTGGTGGACAGTTATACTGACAGGAATCACACTGAGGGCCAGATGGCTCCCGTCATGTCACAGAGGTTGCACCTTCACAGACAAAAAAAAACACATCTGTTTTCAGCGTTACTTAACCGAATAGCAACATCAGACCATTAACCAGCTGTTGGGCAAACCAATCCTAATAAACAAGACATAGAGGTGAATTTGGGACACGAAGACAGAACGATTAACTCTCAGAACGATTCTAAAGATGATTCTTGTCAATACGGAAGATGAGCTCAACTAAATGCCGAATCAAATTACAGAAAGCGAGGGTAAAAAGCACTTCAGAGTCTGTGAAGTCTGTGTAAGTTGTTGATGAAAGATTATGTGAAAGGAAAAGTATTGTGAATAAGAATTACAGCTTAGCAGTTATTGATTATTAAGTAACATATTAGAATATTATCCCGTCATTCATGAATAACAACACAGGAACAAAAGAGAAACAATATTAACACAACTACTGTTAACTAACAAGGAACTCTTCCAATGTGGTCGTTCGCTATTAGCTAATCAACAATATTTTTTCATACCTCCCAGACGACTACCAAGAACCACTATACTGGTTCATCATTATATGAATAATGCGTAATGGTAACACTTTACAATAAGGTTCATTAGTTAAACATTAGTTAATGTATTAACTAGCATGAACTAACCATGAGCAATACATTTGTTACTGTATTTACTAATCTTTGTTAACGTTAGTTAATGGAAATACAGTTGTTCATTGTTTGTTCATGTTAGTTCACAGAGCATTAACTAATGTTAACAAGATTTGAATAATGTATTAGTAAATGTTGAAATTAACATTAACAAAGATTAGTAAATGCTGTTGAAGTGCAGTACTAATTTAATCAATTGTACAATAAAACCTTATTGTAAAGTGTTACCTGCATAATGTATAATTAATTCTAAAGTAAAGATCATTGTAACCACTAGTAATGACTCAAGTATGACCAAATCCTTAATATATATTATATAGTATAACATGTAAAAACACTTATGACAAGCTTCCCCTATCCCCTGACATTTATGAAAAATACAGTTCAAGCTTTCAGTTCATTCAAATCTACCTTCGCTATATAGTTGAATGTAATTTAACTGTGGTCACCATAACAGCTATTGGAAAAACATTATGATTCTGAAATGTAACTTTTAATTTGAAGGACATAATTCACAAAACATCTAAAATGGTTTTGAATTTTAAAACCGACATAAAAACCACTGCGAGAGAAAACACATTTGTGCAGTTCATCTCATGACTTTATAGTCCTTACGACAGCATCCCCATTTGATAAGTAACCCTGGTCTCCCATATTTATATCACGTGTTGTGCGATCAAATTATTTAATAGTTCTCATATTTTTATTTTATAGTATGAAGAGATATTTGTAATGGAATACGCTGTGGGTTATATTGAGGACAGTATTTGTGTTTATGAACGTACGGCTAACTCATGTGTGTGCAAATGTGTATGTGTGCGTGTGAGAGATCTGAGAAGCTTCAAATGTCAGGAGGCCGAAATGTCTGAGGGAGTTATTGAGTTTAGAGTTTGATTCGGAGCACTGGAGGATCTGCTGACTGTTGCAAGCTCACTATAAAAAGTGCTCTGGCGAACCAGCAAATATACAGACATTCAGGCAATTAGATCTACTAATTAATCAAACCAAAATCAATCTCCCCAAAATATAGCCTATATCTAATTACATCCCATGCAATTGATTTCACAGGTCCAACTCCCAATGCACCTACAGTTTACTTCCTATTACTGTTATAATTTACTTGTTGGTTGAAGCATGTGTAATTTTGAAGTCAGTTTTGTGAGAACATGATGTTGTAAAGCACATTATCTTACATCTTTATAATTAGACAGTCCATTTGTTTTGACTCGGTACACTAAACTACCTTAATAGTTGAATTTTCATGCACAATAATTCAAAATGTACCCTTAAAATGCATGAAAAACATAGCATTAGTGAATAAATCTTCCATTCAGACCACCACATAAACCACCAGGATGTAATGTGGCCTCAACATTTGCTCACATTAGCATTCAAATTACAGAATGAATCAAGAACAGATTCTTACACACAAGCTCTCAAGCCCATCTCCCACCTCAGAGCAGATGGTCCGGCATGTCCAGAGAACTGCAGCCGCAAACTGCAGGATTCCTTCCAGAGGGTGTGTAAGTGTGTGTGTATGTGAGTGATGGAGAGAGTCTGTTGCTGAGTGCCCAAGAATGAAAAGGTACTCAATCAGACAGAGGCTGAGCTGAGCGAGCGAGTGTACGCGAGACTGCCAGCATGTTTGTGGAGTTTGTGAGGGTGTGTGTGTGTGTGTGTGTGTGTGGGAGAGGGTGGGATCAGTGGAGCAGGGAAGGGCTATACTACAGTAAAGGATGGAGAAAGAGAGAGAGGAAATAAAGAAAGAAAAAGGGAAAGGGTGGGGTCGATGCAGAGATTCTGAGCATGATCAGCTAATTGGTCTTTCCCTTCAGATCATTCGCTTCCTGGCCCAGTTTATCCCAGTTTAATGGAGGGGTTCCGTTCAGAAGCAAGGTTTACTTTCTATTCGGAAATGCCGTTGAGGGGAAAAAATGGTCATAAACTCAAAAAAAAAAAGAATTACATAAATCGAAACATCCAAATAAGTGATTATTCTCAATTATTATTTGGAAACACTTTATGATAAGGTTTTATAGATTAACAATAGCAAATGTAATAGTATAATATTGTTCATATTTATTATGATATTCATTTACATTTACCTACAATGTGGTTTGAAAAAGAAAGATGAATAATTTCTACTATGTGTGTATATGGACAGCGCTGGGTAGATTACTTACAAACTTACAAATCAGTTCCTGATTCCAAATTACATGTAATCCATTACACATTTGAGGTAATATAACCTGACTACTATTTGATTACTTTTAACCTTACTCGTTTATTACATTTGAACAGAATAGTCTTATACCATATAAGATTTACAAATAAAAAGAGAAAGAAAATATATCTGTCATAGTTATGTGTCTGTTTATTCAGTTCCGCAGTCCTGTCTATTGTCACATGTTCCTTGTTTTTAGTTGAGTCCCGTCACCAGTCATGTGTTCTTTGTTTTGTCTCTATTGGTCCCGTCAGTTGTCATGTGGTCTTTGTTTTGGTTTCGATCTGTCATTGTCTCATCATTAGTTCATTGTCTTCAGCTGTGTGTTGTAATTAGTCATGTCTGTCACCTGTGCCCCGCTCGTTATCCTCCTGTGTTTCTGTGTATATATTCCCTCTGTGTCAGTCCCGTCCTGGTCCGTGGTTAAAGTTTCGTCGATGGTGAAATCCTGTTTCTTGTTTGTATTCCTGTGAATAGTTATTAAAGTGTTTGAAGTTACGCTACCATCTTCTCGTCCTTCATCCTGCCTACCAGCGTTACATAATCAACAACATGAATTGTAATGTAAATATTACATAACAAGACAAATAATTACAAGTACAAATATTACATTATCAAAGAGTTTCAGCTGACAAAAAAGATTTGAGGAATCCCTGCATTGCATGTAAATATAACATGACATGAATTTGTATATTTGAAAGACAGTACATGGTTAAATGACTCACTGAGTTCTAATTCAAATAATAATCAATATGTTTATCAGGAGTTGCAATTGCAATGTTGCAATGTTGATTTACTGCCATTGTGAGGGTAACATGTAATCAATAAAATAGTAATTGTAGTCTGATTACACATGAATATTTTAAAACATAATGGCCCGGTTTCACAGACAGGGCTTAGACTAAGCCAGGATTAAGCTTTAGTTCAACTAGGGCATTTAAGTACATTTTTATAAATGTGTCCTAGAAAAAAAGTCATTACTGGTGTGCGTCTTGAGACAAAACAATGGGACAGCTTAAACATTTTAGTCCAAGACTAGCTTGAGCCTTGTCTGTGAAACCGGGGGTAAATAATTTACTTACAAGTACTTAATTTTTGTACCAGTTATCAACCAGCGCTGTTTTATATATGTGAATTTACTGTAAATATATATTTATATATAATCTTTAATATTTAAATGATAATATTCATTCTTAACTAATTATTTATTTATTTTTTTACAATCTCTATCCATTTCTCAACACTTGGGTCACTTTTTCAAATCTCTTCACACAGTGAGCACAACAGAAATCTATGTGGATAGATTAGTTAGATCGATTGTTAGAGAGAAATCTAAACTGTCGATCATTTATCATTGCTTTGGCAGAAAATGCAGTCAGTGACTACATCTTACAAAATACATTAATTCCTTTTTCACTACGACACAACAAATGCCAAAACTCAGTGTACACACAGGCCAATTTTTACATGCTTGCATACTGTTTTCAAAACTGTTAAACTTAAGTTCAAAATAATAACATAATACAAAACAAGACAGAAACATGCTGTATTTCTACAGTAATACTGTAATGAAGTATATTCTTAATCTAAAAACAATCAAATACTATGAAAGCAATTAGATGAAACTGAATACCTACACAAGCAGTAGTCTCTCAATTTCATTATCATCCATTCAAAGGGGAGAACTTTGGAATCAGAGCCGGCAAACATTCAATGTATCTTTAATATATAAAATAAACAAAACTAAAGTAAAAAGAAACACAGAAATAAAACAACATAAAAAAACTCCATGCCTGGACTTCTCTCGTCCTTCACTGTCGTCCCTTTATGCTTCTGGAGCTCCTCCGTGAGATATGAAACCGGTGCAGTGCGCAGGTGACGCTCAGGGTTGCCAGGTTTTCACAACAAACCCCTCCCAATTGCTAATAAAAACTATCCCAAATCTAGCCCAATCGTTAAAACTCATGTTCCAGGGAATGAAGTCAGCATTTTGGTGGGGTTCGCCTGGTAAAATTTGCATTCCAGGGGCTAAATACTATGTTTCATAACCTGCAGATATGAAAAACCTCCCGCGGCAACAGTATTGAAGTAGCACAATTCCCTGGGAAAACTGGGTCTCGGGTCTCGTGAAATTAAATCAATTAACTGCTGTGCCCAGATGAAAGTTGGTCAGGAGAACTGTGTGAAGAGTTATGAAAAAGTGACTGTATTGAGAAATGTGTCCTATAACGATCCACTGAATAAATTATACTGGCCAGTATATTTCATAACCTCCATTGTCTCTCAAATTTACTCTCAAGAGGAAGTAGTAGCAAAACCCTCTTTTTCAGTCTCACCTCGTTTGCTTTTTCTCTCCCTCCATCACATGCTTCCCATATGCTTGTGTCAGTATCAGAATATCTAATGTGTAACTTATTGGGATGTGCAGCTGTAGCATTGCAGACATTGCACGGCTCTCTGAGATGTGTGCCAGCAGCCACATGCTCATGCTTCTCACAGCCCAGACCTGTGAGCGATGTGGTTACAATTCTTATGATAGTCACACGTCACCATTGTATGTGTATCACCACCTTTACTTAATTTTATTCAGAAATATTATCGAAAACAATAAGGTTTTTGTGTTTGAGATAAAAAGGAGACCTCGAAGCCAGAGGGGAAAACACTACAGTTGTGTAACATTAATATACTACAGCTATCACCAACAAGGCCATTACATAACCAGATAGTGAATCCATCAGAAACTCTCTATTATTCATGACAATGTTATCTCAAGGCTACTAATGTGGCTGTTGCAAAGAAAAAAACAACACCATCGCTTCTGTTAGAGGTCTCTGCATACTCGTTGCTGGCTCGTGCCCAAAACACCCCTCTACACACCAAAAAGCTTGACTTACAGGGTCAAGTCAGCAGCCAGAGACTGTGTTAACAAGTATGGGAAAGATTATCCCCCTGTGGCCACTGAAATAGTGTAATGAGTGAAGTGTAACATTAGCGCTCATTTGGAGCTCGCTCAACAGGCACAAACATAATTAAAAGGCTGCACATGCAGGTCAACTGTCAATTTGCTGACGGAAATTCTTTCGATCAAGTCACTAAGTGACAGTTTACATGTTTACCTGAGCTCTTTTTGAGGTGTAAGAATAGGAAAACGGTGGTTGTGGTAAACCAATGTGGATAGATATTAAAAGTTTTTTTCAGTCGCTGTGACACATTTTTATGGAAGCCCGTTTCCGCCACTGAAAAAAAACAAAACAAACATTACTGCGACTTTTTATCTCAGAATTCTGAATTTATGTCTCAGAATTATGACTTTTTATCTCACAATTCGGCAAAAAAAACCTCTGAATTCTGAGATAAAAAGTCACAATAATCTTTGGCGGAAATGGGATTCCATACATTTCTCAATTGGTCACTTTTTCAAAATTCAAACTTTCAGCTTGGCACAGGCAGGTAATTTCACATTCACTTCATGCATGTCTAAAATCAACTCTTTCTTCCATAAAAATAGTAAAGATTGTCAACCAACAAACTCACTTTGTCTCTCATAAAACGCTAACCTAAAAAACCTCACCAACAGGCAGCATTATACAATGTATTCTTTTGTAAAATTTCTTTAGAAAACAAGAATGACCCTCTCTACTGTTTGTAATTCACCGCAATATATACTCCAAGTTTACAGTACTAAAGTATTCCCTTTTGTATAGATCGTAATTGAAAGACCAACACTTGTTCAGCTACGTCTATTGTTTTGATAGTATTTGATTTTTTTAGATTCAGAATATATTTCAAAATGGTATTAATGTAGAAATGTAGCAAATTCCTATCTTATTAATTTTTGTATAATGTTAGGTTTTGAATTTCAATTTGACAATTTTAGAGTAAACATGCAAATTGGCCTTTATAAGTACAAAAAAAAAAAAAAAAAAAAAAAAACTGTAAAAGCCATGTCAGTTAATCCAGAGTGTGATGTTACATCCAAAACGCCATGCATGATTACCTTTGATCTTTGCTCCATCTATATGACAGGCCTTTTTATATGTCTTTTATGACATCTGAAATTAATGATGCACCAAGTTCATCTGGAATATCTACAACTATATTATACTGCGGTGGACAGATGTCTGTAACTCTCTCAAATTACATGATATTTCATTTGAGGCACAAATCCACTGTCTTAATTTTGATTAATTAAATAAAAACATGGCCTTCAGTTTTGCTTATGTGCTTGTAATATTTATAAACAAACAGACAGACTGATAGACAGATAGATAGATAGATAGATAGATAGATAGATCTTGTTTTGAATAAAAAAGAAATATGAATGTATTTTCCTTTGTGATTTAATAATTCCTGCTTCACAGGGTTAAGCAGTGCAGTGCTCTTTGTCAGCACAAAGTTTGCAATTAACTGATGTAGCGGTGCTGTTTACACTGGGCTAGGTGCCATTTGAGCTGAAGATGAAATACACTTGGCTTTTACTCATTTTAACAAGGCTTGGACTCTGATACAAAAGACATGCTTCGGCAAAATCCTCAAAGGCCTCTGTTTTTTCCTCTCTCAGTGGAGAATGAGTTTTGCCAAACACATATGAATAGTGTAGGTAACAGCACATGTGTACCTCGATACCAGTCACATGCAATGATCATGCCACTGTCACAAGTCTTTCTTCTTTTTCTCTTATAACAGACATAGATTAGACCTCATATGCCATCTGACCAAGACTTTGATTCATCTTGCACTCCCTAAATAGAATTTTATACCCACTTTGATCTCGCAGTGTAATTTGTGAGAAAGGTTCTGGATCACCTCCTCAAATTCTTGGCTGGGCTCCTGGAGCAATGGAGGACTTTTATTACTCAGAGGCAGGCCGAAGTAAATCAGACCCGGGTCCTGAACAGATGCATATGGCAGATTTATGGCGACAACATACTGGGGGATAAATATAAAAACTGATCAGAAAGGGAGGAGTGTTTGTTAGTTTGTTCTAAGTCTGATGGAGACAATAATAAGAATTGTGAATAACTGAACAACTAAATATATGTTGTATATAACTAAATAAATTAAACTGTTTAAGTTATTTTTGATAATTCCCAATTTCTATTAAAGTCATTTTTACATTAGTTACATTATGTATTTATTAGCAGACACTTCTACCTTCTACCTGAATTCTATATAAATGAGGAAAAACATTGTTTTTCTAAATAAGTACTGAGTTATACTAAAGAAATATAAGTTTTTGATGGTAAAAATATTTAACATTGCAATGCAGAATGTTACCATAATAATAATAATAATAATAATAATAAATAATTAATATTGCCTTGGCTTTGAGATAGGCTACAGTATGCTAGTCTATATAGGACAAGCGGTTATATATTTATATATATATATATAAAATACATAAAACCATTGATTAAATACAAATCCACAAGAGAATATGCATTAATTTCTGCTTCATTGAATTACAGAAGAAATGTTAATCTCATGCAAATAGTTTTCAGTTTTATCTGTTTAAAAAAAAAAAAGCAAGATATAATCATGTTTAGACAGATAATTTTCCTCCAAATAAGATCTGTCACTGATCTCACGACAGATTAATTCTTAAAACACACAGTTCCAATTGATGCTTTAAAAACTTTGTCTTTGTTTTGAAGTTATACCAGTATCAGTTTCCTTTCCCTACGACTCTGACAGGGACGTACTAGCAACTGTAACTGTAGAAAGCAATGTGATAATGCCTAAATGAGGGTTTGAGGAACGGATGGGAGAGGAATCACTGGTTTAAAACAATTGATTGAAATCTAATGGACGGGTATTTTAGCAGGAACTGAATTTGCAGAGATGGAAGTGGGTGTGAAAAAAAACACACGAGTATGAAGAAGGCAATGTGGATTGTGTTCTCTGTCCCATTAAAAAAAGCTTTTCAATAATAATAATAATAAAAAAAGGATTTTCATTGTGGTTTTTTAAAATGACAAGCAAACAAAACCACTGCTAAAAGCACATTTTCAATAAACAAATGTACAAAAAGCAGTAAAAATATATTTTTTTAAAACCATGAATAATTTAGGTCTCCATTTATTATCCATTAAAAACACACATCCCTTGACTTGTTCAGATATGAAAGGAAGCTCGAAATCATTGCAAAAAATGAGCTGAGTTGACTTTTTTCCTCATTCCTAGACTGACAGACACATGCGGAGTGGCAGCTCTTCCCTGAACACCAGTACTTAAGAACTCTTACATTACACATTAATCTAATCCTAGCAATTTCCCTGAGCTTTTAACAAGAGTGGGGAGACAGGAGGCCAAGGAATAAATGTGAGAAGTTCAGCAGTATAAGGACCATAACAAGAAATGAAATCAATTTTTAACTTTGATCTCCAGCTTCTTCTGAGTCAAGTTCTGACAAATATTACTATTATGTCATATTCTACAACTTCAGTTTCCTCTGTAAGAGGGAAATGCGATGAATTACGCTACAGACATGTCTGAAAGATGAGAACTGCGCAGCTATTGAATTTCACATGTTGCTAAGCTGATTTCAAATTATTTTGTTCGTTATACAAAAGGACAGCAGGGGACCTTTGCCATGTTTATTAAGACAGGATTGGGATCTAATTGTTGTGTAATCCTTAAAAGGAATAGGCTAATCCTATCCATGCAGATTCCATCAGAATGACTAAGCCGGACATACAGTACAGTTTGTTTAAAAATGGTTTATGTGTGGAAGAACAGTTTACTTAGAGTAAGTGGTTTTTTCCTTTGCCAGTAATGAACCACTGAAATGTGGCTTTACTGTAGATTACTATCATAACAAGGGATTATGTTTAGCCCTTTATCTGGTGTTGAGAGACAGAACTGTCTGCCATGTGGTAAAGACGTGCTGTCCTTTCGCCATGCACTCCTGTGTAAATATTTCAGGCCAATTTGTTGGAAAGCTCCAGTGAGAATATAGCCAACCCTTTGCACATCTAGGAGAAGGTAAGGCCCATAACTCTTGAATCAATTTTTGGAGAATTTCTTTTATGATTCATTAGGCCTAGATAGGCTGTACCATAAGTCCGGCGTTTTTCTGTCAGCACGTTTCGCAAATAATCGTTGTACAGTTGGTTTATGGTGCACTTCAAACTTCTTTACCATTTCAGATGTTCTTCTGGTTATCAGTGTTCTCCGAGGAACCCCAGGTTCCCGGTGAGCGCTCGCCTGAGGAACTAGTTACTAAGATGCTGATGTTAGAGTTGGGCTATTTGGTGAAGCGCACCGAGCGCCTCCGCCAGGAGAGGGCGACGGAGAACCGCAGGCGCAGCTCCTGTGTGGATTACAGCTGGCTGGCTGCAGCTCCGCAGAAGTCCTCCTATGAGATTCCACCTGGCGAGATACTGGAGCTTCAGGACCTGTGTGCCAAGATCCCTCCCTCCCAATGCGGCCCCCTTATTCTCAGGTAGAACTACGTCTTTACTGAACAAATAGAGTTTACTGTGTTCAGTAAAGCTAAAGCTAAGACCGCAAAGTTTGTGAATTATGCAACGGCATCGAAATTTTTTAAAGTCGGCTTGAAATGAGAACAAATGTAGGGCGGGACTTGGATGTGTCTATGGGGAATTGATTGGATCGTTTTTATTTGCTATTGCTGCAATCACGTGTGACAGGTTGTTCCGCCCACACGCCGGTAAACACGTAGTCAGAGAAGTATGGAGCCCCACACATGACATCCAAGAAAAAATTAAATAGTAAATCGTACTCACGATTTAGTAAATCAAGGTAACAAATTAGTAGAGAAGAGAAGTCGCAGGGAGAGTAAGTTATTTTGATGAAAGTTTATGAGGGCACTTAATAAAAAATGATTAAGGCCTATGCATTTTCAATAAAATAAATACGGTAATGTTCCATAAAAATAAGAATAGTACATTTTGATTTCATGATGGCTTTAAAAACTTATTGTAGCCCAGGTAAATTTTGAAATTGTTAAAGAACATCATGCAAGGATTCTAAACACAGTAGAAAAATTGAAAAATTAGTCCTACTAAACTCAAATAAGCTAATAAAATCAAATCACATTGGCTTGTCACAAAACATTTTGGGTTATTGTAGTTTAATTCATGTCTGATTTCACCTAGAGCACCAAATAAGTCAGAGCGGCTAGTGATCTGGTCACAGTGTTGTTTTATTGGAGGTATGATGTCAGTGTATAATTTTTAAAAAATATTTTGATTTTTTCATGGCACTAACATATATTAAGATATGCCAGTGCAAGTTGCTTTCTGTTAACACAGCTCTAAACAGAGATTTTAGTCAAGGACTAGGCTTACTGTATAATTTTAAACCAGACCAACTTTATTGTGAAACCCTTATGCAAATGCATAATAAACTTTCCTTGAAACGATCTAAAGTTTTACAGCTCGATATATACAACTCAAGGGTTTACCAACATGTATATTGCATATCGAGAGGACTGAACTCAAATCAGACACAAAACCTCTTAAACTTGGGCCAAAAGGAACTAGATTCAATGTGCTTTTGTGTTTTGTTTAGGCTGAGGAAAGTAGTGACAGAGGTAGAGCCGGATGTGACTGAGGTGTCTCGCCTGTTCCGTTCCGTTCTATGCAACTACCTGGACGAGGTGGAGGAGAGGACAGCCAGGGAGACACCGAAGGCTCGTATCAACCGCAGCAAGAGCATGTCTGTCATCAACCTGCGTGCACGGCTCCGCATCAACCCGCTGTGGAGCAGGGTCAGAGCGGGACGGGACGGTGAGGACCTACCGGAGGAGGATGAAGATGAAGACAATATTCAAAGGAACAGGAGGATCAGGAGCATGCCTGATATCAGTCTTGTGGAGAAAAGAGCGCCGACCTGAACAGGCTGTGTTTGGAATAAAAAACTTTTTGTAATACTGGCAACTAGATGTTTTTTTTCCATTTAACGCAGATTGTTTGATAGCATTGTTGGTTCCCCAGTTATAATGGAAGAAAGCTTTACTGGCATTATGCCACTTTTTTTGTTCAGGCATTTCACAGCATGGTCTTGCTGATTCATTATGGATATTTTGTAGATTTTTCTTCCATTAAATGTGGCACATTTTCTGTTTGAATATAATTTAAAATGTAATTTGTGCTTAAGCTGAATTTTGAGGAGCCATCGCTCCAGTTTTCAGTGTCACATGATTCTTCAGAAATCATTCTGATATTATGATTTCTATGCTGAAAACAGTTATGCTGCTAAATATTTTTGTGGATAAAGGTATACTGGCATTATGGGAATTTGTTTTTATTTCAAGCATTTTACAGCATGGTCTTGCTGATTCATCACAAACTTTTTGTATCCTTCCCTTCTATTGAATTTGGCATAATTATCAAAAAGCAAGAATTAAACTTCACAGTTGTAAATATGCCACTTTTGTGCTCTATACAAGTTATGCACCACATACTGTGTGCCACTGTATAAAATAATAATGGCAAACAGACATTACGACAAAGCATACATTTCTATTTCCATTTTTTTTTTTTTTTTTAAATGTTTACAGTATGCATTTCACAAATGGTGGGGTGGGACTTTTCACCCAATCTCAATGTCCAGTTAAACAGAACTGAATGTATTCTATAGAAAACACTTTATGTTGAGATCTGGAAAGCAGTATTTTTATGGACCCCCAGAAACCGTAGAAACCGAGAAATTTCAACAAGCAGAACATTACTGTACAAACAAGCAAGGATGATTAAAACATCCACTGAAATTAACAAAATAGTCATTCCTGTTTGAATTATGTTCAAATTTCACGTTAAAGCATTTCTTTGCTTTGGCCAAAATTCGGAGGGCCACTAGCTTCAAATACTGATCTCTTCTTGCTCAAGCAGGTGGAACTGTGGAAATTGATCCCAAAATCAAAAATACAAGGAATACACGTAAAAAACCTCTAGGCAGTGTCACCAAAAAAGTGTAGAAGCATTACTGCCATTTGAGATGGGTTGGTGGTTTACTGCAGCAGTCAGAATATAAGAGGGATTCTGTTACAAACCCCTGCATAAAGTGAGTTCATCATTTTCAAGAGTTTCCTCTACAGATACCAAACATATTAGACTGATTTTGAAATGTACAAACATTGTTTAATTCATGCCTTTCTTTTTAAATTGACTACAAACTGACAACTGCTCTGTCTATCCTGGATTTAAGTCTTTTAAATTCACCAATTTTGGGAAAAAGATCACTAAAAGACATCATCAGCCAGTGGGAAGAGCAGAGAAAAGACAGAAAGAGAAAGAGACAACAGGCCCTTTCACTATTCAAATACTGAGAATCCCCTGATTCTTCGAATCTGCTCCTCTTAAGAGTGGACATCAGGTCATGAAAACCACAAAGACGATGAAAAAGATGATGAGGATTAGGAAGATCTTGATGAGCAGCCAGCGGTTGTTGGACACAGACTGGAAATATTTGAGTATCTCTGAGTGCGCGAGGTCAACATTCAGCTGAGTGTCCTCTACATTAGCATCAATTCTGTCAGGGAAGAGAGAAGTACAATGAGGAAAAAAAAAATCATAATCATTTTCTGTTTATACAGTGTGAATACACTACCGTTCAAAGGTTTGGGGTCATGAATTTTTTTTTTTTAACTTATGTCTCTCCTTAGTCTGTATGCTCCACCAAGGCTGCATTTATTTGATCAAATAGAAATAGAATCTTTTGGAACAAAAGTCTTTGTCGATTTTAATCCTGGAGATCTCGGCTGCTGCTTTGCTGCCTTATCAGACAATGACTTTGCAGGCAGCGTTTGAGAACAAAGGTACCACACAAAACTGATTTCGGACAGACTTCTGAGGCAGCGTAACAGTTTAATGATCTACATGAGCTTTGGTGATAACTAAGCTAATATTTAATTACTACAAAAGTAATTTCCCGCAAGAAATGACATCAAAAGTGGAAAACAGTGGTCAAAAAGTAACAACTGACCAACAACTGCAACTTTCAGAAGCCATCTTTATTTTTTTGCTCAACTGTCTCAGAATGGAATGCTCAGGATTGCTGGACATCATGGCCAGCAAATGATACATCTATGCTACATTCAAAAAGGGATGAAGACATCTCAGGAGACAAGAAGTGAAACATTGGATTCGAACATGTCTCGATGGCTTCCTTTCTTCTTTCCTGCCTTCCATTTTTAAGCTTTTGGACACAGCTCCACTGTCCTGTAGAGTTCAGCTCCAACCCTAATCACACAATTGAACCAGCTATCTCTTCAGAATCTCAGACAAGTGTGCTGAAACAGGTTGGAACAACTTTACAGGACAGCAGCTGCATCTGAAATCAAATACTTCCCTACTATATAGAATGCGAAAAACAATACATCAAAAGAAAAGTATGTATGAATACATAGTATTCAAGAAACAGTAGGTGAAAAATTCCCGGATAACCTAGTACTTCCGCTAAGATCCCGAAGAGCGCATTTGATGGACAATTGACTATCCCATGAGGCAGCGGGAAAGATTTTATGAATGGCAGGGAAGCAACGCAACTGATGCTGGTAGGTCACATGACAGTAACATAATTTTACAGAATAATTTTATTCATACTTCTTATATTAATTCTATATTAATTCTTTTTTTAATGGTCATGAACTAAATGCAAATGTAGCACCTGCTCGGACAGTTACGATTTCAGAAGTGAGTGGGTCTCTTGGAGCAGGGTTGAAGACCCTTTAATATATCCTTGCTGAATTTTAGTGGATGTATAATGAGCCGGCATTCTAACATAGAACCCGGAAGCGCTGCACTGTTTACACAACATCAACAGCATAGGAGAATGACAGGGAAGAGAAGAAATTGTTGAATAAAGCAGTCGTATTTGTTTTGATTTTTCGCACAAAAAGTCGTCGCTTCATAGCATTAAGCTTGAACCACTGTAGTCACATGGACTATTTTAACGATGTCTTTACTTCTTTTCTGGGCCTTGAACGTGGTAATTTTGTTGCTTTCTATAGGGCCATTTCGTATTTGGATTTCATCAAAAATATCTTAATTTGTGTTCCAAAGATGAACGAAGATCTTATGGGTGTGGAACGACACGAACAGAAATTTCCTTTCTGGGTGAACTAAACCTTTAAAAACGGACCTGAACGATTTTATCATTTGACAATATTTTACTGGTACCATTTACTTCTGAAGAAATTGTGGGCTAACGTTTACTGTGGCAGTAAAAGAGCCAATTACAATGGCAGAGAAAGCTTTTCATTATGGTCACAGACCATGATGACCCGAGCACAAATGGAATGGGGAAAAACACATTTGCTTATTGATCAGATACTGAAACTGTGGAATAGAAAAAGGCTTGTGCTTGAATTCGACCAACATTCCTGGATATAGGTCAGTGTTATTTTATTATTATTTTTTTTTTTTTTACTATTATAGTATTTATTAATATTTTGAATTAGCTTTTTTTTTTTATATTTTCAGTTTTCATTTTCATTTTGTTTTAGAGATGTCAAGTCAAGTCAAGTCACCTTTACTTATATAGCGCTTTTGACAATGCAATTGTGGCAAAGCAGCTTTACAGTAATAATTGGCAAATGATTTTTGACTGCACAGCAGCTCCCAAAGAAAATGGTGTTATTGTACAGCTTAATCTATAAATTTGTATTGATTCATTCCATTGTAAAGATCAATAGTTATTAGTCTAGTTAATTTATGTATACAAGCGCTGCAGAAAAAACAGTGATGTAATCGTCCGGCTCAGCCCAGTTCGCATACAACGGCGCCAAATGCAGGCTTATCAAAAACACTCCTGAATATCAAGCAAGTGTCCCCAACCAAGAGAGCCAAAGGCAACACCGGCAAGGAACAAAAACTCCAACAAAATGGAAAAAAAAAAAACCTTGGGAGAAACCAGGCTTAGTCAGGGGGCCAGTTCTCCTCTGGCCAACAGTGAACACTTGCTTGATTGAGAGTTGGAGAGTTACAGGTCATAAGTCCGATTTGGGATCGCAACAGTCAAAATATTTAATCCAGTTCCATCTAGTTTAAGATTTTTTTCATCACGCCGGTATGAGACGGTTTGCTGGGGATCTGTGCGACTAGCTGATGTGTCGGTAAGGCCCTCACAAGGGATGAACTAGTTGACACATTCTCCACCAGCACCCCAGGGCCACACTGCAGCCGCGCACAGACACGGCCCGGATCCAGCCAATCACGTTAAATGGTAAACCTCAGGATAAGCAGAGAGACTAAAATTAGCGTAGACGCCATTCTTCTTCTGATGTAACGAGTACATCCGGTGGTATAGGAAGTGTTCCCGGTTCCGGCTGACCTGATCTATGCAGCCTAACAATCCTTTAACGGATATGAAGACATAAATTGATAATGTGTCATGTGTATGCCAGGTTTAAAAATTGGCAGAGTGTGTCTGCTTCCCGAACAATGCTACGAAGATCGTTCCAGAGTTTAGGTATCAAATAGGAAAAGGATCTACCACCTGTGGTTGATTTTGATATTCTAGGTATTAACAACTGGCCAGAATTTTGAGATCGTAATAGACGCGAAGGACTATAATGCATTAAGAGCTCACTCAGGTACTGGGGAGCTAAATCATTTAGTGCTTTGTAAGTAATTAGCAAGATTTTAAAATCTATACGATGTTTAATAGGGAGCCAATGCAATGTTGACAGAACCATTTTGGACCAGCTGTAGTTTGTTTATCAAGTGAGCAGGGCAACCACCCAGTAGAGCATTACAGTAATCTAGCCTTGAGGTCATGAATGCATGAACTGTTCCGCATTTATCATTGAGACCATATGTCATAGCTTAGATATATTTTTAAGGTGGAGGAAGGCAGTTTTACATATGCTAGAAATGTGGCTTTCAAATAAAAGATTGGTATCAAAGAGCACACCCAGGTTCCTAACTGACGAAGACGACTTAACAGAGCAGCTCCAGTGTTTGACAGTATTCTAAGTTATTATGTGCAGAGGTTTTTGGTCCAATAATTAGAATCTCTGTTTTTTCTGAATTTAGTAGTAGGAAATAGTACTAGTCATCCAATTTTTTCTATCAGCTAGACATTCCGTTAGATGTTGTTTGTGCTTCTCATTTTTATGGTCCAATTTGAAATAGTTTATTTCACTTTAAGTTTATTTTATTTTTACTTAAATTACCTAAAACTATTTGTAAGTTTCCATTAACAATATAGGTGAAAATACGGAGCAAAAAATCTTAATGGACCTAGAATACCTCGTCATGATGAAGAATCTTTCAAATAAGATCCTTCCAAACATAAAAAGACAGATAAACAGTTTTTTCCTCACCTCTGTACGGTCTCTTCCTGTTCTTTCACCATGTGAGCCAGCTGCTGAAATATAGAGCCAAGCTCCACAATGGTGGACTCAATATTCTGCATAGTGTCTGCACGGTTCTGAATGTATGAATCCTAAACAGACACATGTCAACAATGTGAATAAGTTTACCTGCAGCTGTACAACTACAACGCACCCAATGAACAAACAATACCTGCTCATTGATTAACTGCATCTGCTGACTGGAGTTGAGGTCCATATCTATAGATATATCTGTCTTCTTGGAGTCGTCCTGCATTAGAACTGAATTGTCTGTTAAAAGAGAAGCAAGAGGGAAAAATAACTACGTGAATTGTGTAAAGGTGGGCGTTTTCTTTGCTTTTTCACGAGTGGAGATTCTCTTACTGAAACTGTTGGCATGGAAAGCGGATGATGAGGCAGGAGTCTGAGAAAATTGCTCTTGTCTACTTCTCTGCTGCTTCAAGTTCTAAACAGAGACAAAAAAATAACCCGAATATCATAAAAATGATCCAAAATTTAGCATGACGCATCACACGCCAAACAAGTAAATCAATTACCTCTGTTCTGACCTCCAGTACCGACTTGAAGTCACTTGACATCGATGCCAGTTTGGACTACAAACAGAAAACAGCGTTTCATTCCAGGCGAAAGTACACTAGTCATCTTTTTTATTTTGTGAAGAGGTTGAAGAGGTAAATACCTGTAATGAGACTACAATGGTGTTGGAATGTGTCTGAAGATGTCTGCCATTCTGTCCACTCCGTGATCGAACAAGTTCCTGCAGGCCAGCTATCTGCTTATTCAGACTGTTGATGTCCTGAATAAACACAGTTACGGTATAAAACGGACAGACAGAATAATCTATTCTTGGCGAAGTGGAATCAAGAATCAGACTAACCTGTTTCACAATGTAAGTGAGCTCATCAATTTCAGTCGCTTTGTCATCAAAAAGGGACTTTCTTTTGGCAACTGCAGGTGTAAATAGATTGAGTTACACATCAGAAACGGTCCACTGTGGTACACGTGTGAGATGGCGAGGGATACAAGATACTTACGAATTGTGAGCTTCTCCAACTTGGCAAAAGTGTTGCTGAGGTCTCTTCCAATTCGCCTGTTAATAAGATTCGGTCAATATCTGTCATAATGCCAAGTCGAAATAACACAGACCATTAAAGCTTAAGTAGGTCTGAATAAATTATAGGTCAAATGCAGCGTCTCAGTGCCAATACTAACTACAGTTGCAGGAAAAAGATTGTAAACCCTCTGGATTTTCCAGGAAATTCGTCATAAAATTGGATCTGATCTTCAACAACAATGAACAATCAACAGATTGAAGTATGTGAAGCTCCAAAAGCTAACCTTGAATCCAATCAGTCAGAGCCCCTCTGCCATATAAAAATCATTAACAGATTTGAGTGTGACTTTTGGGTCAATGCTCATTTATTTATTTAGTCCAGATCTGTTGATTTATTGACAAATACATTAAAATGCAACTCATAACAATATTTTGAAATTCCAAACTATCAGTATAATACAACCATCCGGATATCATAATGAAAATCATAAAGACATTTAACTCTTGAAAAGAAGACATTAGTTAGTTATATTGTTTTATTATTACTCTTTAGAAAAACATGTACAGTACCTTTCAAATGTTTGTGGTTGGTAAGTTTTTTTGTTTTTTGAAATGCTCAACAAGACTACATTTAACTGATCAAAACTACAGAAAAACTGTAAAGTTTTTACAATTTAAAAATCTGTTTTCAACATAATAAATTTAATTTATTTCTGCAATGGTAAAGATGACATTTTCAGCAGTCTTTAGCATCACATGGTCCTTCAAAAACAAATAAAAATAATCAAGAAACATTTCTTGTAATTATCAATGTTGAAAACAGTTGTGTTGCTTCATATTTTTGTGGAGACAGTGATTCATTTTTTTCAGGATTATTTGACTAGTATAAATTAATCATTTTTAAAATGTAATTTATTTCTGTAATGGTAAAGATGACATTTTCAGCAGTCTTTAGCATCACATGATCCTTCAAAAATAAATAAAAATAATCCACAAACATTTCTTGTAATTATCAATGTTAAAAACAGTTGTGTTGCTTCATATTTTCGTGGAAAAAGTGATTCATTTTTTCAGGATTATTTGACTAATATAAATTAATAATTTTTAAAATGTAATTTATTTCTGTAATGGTAATGATGACATTTTCAGCAGTCTTTAGCAGCACATGATCCTTTTAAAAAAAATAATCAAAAAACATTATCAATGTTGAAAACAGTTGTGGAAACAGTTGAGGAAAACAGTGATTCATTTTTTCAGGATTATTTGACTAATATAAAGTTCCAAAGAACAGAACTGATTTGAAATAGAAATCTTTTGTAGCATTATTAATGACTTTACTGCTACTAGTTCTTATTGACCCCAAACTTAAAAATTTTACTAACCCTAAACTTTTAACAGTAGAGTATATATTAGTGTATAAAAATATCAAAAATTGGCACTTTAAATAACTTGCCATTTGTAATAATATTTAAGAGTAATTCATGATATTTGTTTCATATAATATAAATTATATTCACAAATCACATATCAAACTTGAAATTATGTGTTATTAATTATTAATTAATAACTAATCTAATTACTGTCATTTAATTACTTTTCCCTTGAAAAAGGAAAGTAAGAGATTACTCTCAATTTTTTTCTCTAATTTAAATTACAGTTACTGTGATGTAATTGAATTAAATACTACATAGATTAGTCAATATAAAACAATAGTGGACTTAACATCATAATTTAATGTCAAAAAGCATGTTTTTAATGTAACATTTTCCCTTTAAATACATTGGTCAGTTCAAGAATAATTTATACAGTTGTATATTGTTTATTAATAATAAAAAAAAGAAACAATTGTCTATCCTTGTACTATTCAAATGGTTGATATGGGATATATGGATATGATTTATAATGTCTTCAGTAATAAGCAATCGAATACTTTTCAGAGAGAGTAGTTAGTACAGTAATCCAATTACACTGTTGAAGATGTAAGTAATCGTTAGTAATTAATTACTTTATTTACAGTAACTTAGCCAACATTGATTGCCGTTGCTTATTTGAAGATCAAAAATTAACTTTTATGACCAGTCCATTCAGAAAAACAGGTAAATCCAACACTCACCAACTTTCCTCTTGAACTGTATATGAGTGATTAAAAATGTGGGTCACACTTTAGTTTAGGATCCAATTCTCAATATTATCCAGTAATTAACTACGACTTTTACCTCAGTAATCTCCTAATTACTGCATATTACTAGTTAGTAAGGTAGTTGTTAAGTTTACGTATTAAGTTGGATTAAGGGATGTTGTCATGCAGAATTGAGCATTAATCTGTGCTTTATTAGTACTAATAAACAGCCAATTTCCAAGTATTTTGCGTGCTAATAAGCAACTGGTTAATAGTGAGAATTGGACCCTAAACTAAAGTGTTGCCAAAATTTGTTTTACTCACTTAGCAAAGAGTGCGAATTCACTCCTCTGTCTGACTGCACTGTTGACAGCTCTGACGGGCTGTACTCCATTCTGGAAGAGAACAAGAGAACATCTTCAACAATTATTTGGTATTTTTCTACTCATGGTGATGCAAATATAAACACTAAAACACACCCCACTAAAAGGAGACTACATTGGTGAAGCTATCAGCCACTCACAGGTTACCGGACAGTTTAAATCAACAGTTATTGCACCTGTCTCCCCTGCAGGGACTTGCATACAGACTGAAACTCGCTGGTACGGTCTCGGCAGGACATGCTGAATGTGTCCACGATGGGGGCGATAGGCGCTGGGACAGCCAGAGGGGTTTCCAGCTGCTGGACCAGCTGGGACTGGGTCTGAGAGGGCCCAGTGTACACCCCGTCCTGGCTGCTTCTAGGACCGTGACGGCGACGTGCGTTCATCGAGGCACCAACTCATCACCTTAAGAGAAGCAAAGAGAAGTCACTCAAAGTGTGTTTTACTTTCAGTTTCACTTTACTTCTTCAGCTAAAAAATTGTTTATCAGTTGTTTTATTATTTACACAAAACCTATAAAGTATTTAGACACAGCACTGAGAATATCTATGACATAAACAATTCTTACAATGATTATGTTGACAGCAGTTGTGCTGCGTAACATTTTAATGGAAAATACCTTTTTTCAGGAACATTTGATGAATAGACAACTCGAAAGAGAAGCATTTATTCGAAATAGAAAGCTTTCGTGACATTATCAATGTCTTTAATGTTACTTTTGACCAACTATTTATAACAGCTGTCTACCACTATAGCTATT